>JAGSMT010000216.1:0-600000 GCA_029286875.1 Lamproptera curius
TAGAGGCCCAGCCTGCCCTTAACACAGGATGATTATGATGATATCAAAATTATTATATAACAATATTATACATAAACATAGTTTGTGAATATCTTCGTTTCAAAATCTACCGTCAAAATCTAGTTCATTGCGTATTACATTATCCAAGTATATTTTGTTACAAAAAGTTTTGATCGAAAACATTGATATTTAATTGTGAAGAAATTGACAAAAGATGATTATCTCAAGATGACAAACACGTTTTGTAAATTGCTTTTAAGCCATTATGACTACAACAGGCAACATTTCAAAAGAAAATAACGATTATATTTGTCAGATCCTTAAAAATACATCTTTCTTATTTTTTTATATTAGTTAATACACGTTTGATCTACTTTTCTTTGCTGTTAATATGAGAAACTTCTATATGAATTGCACTTGGTGGAATTATCAATAGATTGTAATTACAGAATTTTTTGTGGTCCTATTGTTTTTGCAAATCATTTTTGAGATTTATGTATAATAATTTTATTTTAAAATTATTTTAAGTTGTTAGAGCCAAAAGATGTTTGCTATTCTAATGCTAATTTACAAAACGGTTTTAGAAAAATCTGGATACAACAGCTAATTGGTAGAATATTAAAAAAAATCTCAAATAATATAATGGACTAAAACTAATCAAGAAATTTTGAAATGGCCTATTTTAAGTAATGCAGCGAAAATGTTATGTAGCACAATTTTTATCGACGTACGATAAAGTTGAAATTAATAACATAACAGTTAGTTATTGATTTTCCTAAAGTACTGCAAAACACTGTATTCGATCAAGATATTGTTAGGCTAATTGCGCTCTCTTTAAAGTTAGTTATTTTAACAATCAGATGGGTATACTATTTAAAGCTGCTAACTATCCAATTGATTGCTAATATTATATTAGATCAGGTAAAAACTTCATTTACATAACTAATATTTTTCCCATGTTTATTATAATTATTTTAATAGTTTCTTTAGAAGCATTCGTAGTCGTAATAAAGAGATGAAATGCAATATAATGTAAGCTTTATTAAAGGTGCGTGTAATTGCGTGTTCGTACAAGACACCTTCCTCGACCATCGGTTGCGGAAAGGTTTTAAACGTTTGATTTCCTACAGCAAAAAGTATGAGTCATTACATCATAGCATTTTAACGTCACTTCTTATTTAAATTCAAATTTAGAAAATTACACTTACTTATTCATTGTCAAACTAAAATACCGTGTTTATGTCAGATTTTTTTATGTTATCTTTTGAAATAAATAACAAATAAATTTAAGGCATAACATATTATTCAATCTTGAAACAAAACTTGGAGAGAGCATTCCGTTACCAGGTTGTGCTATCATTTATAAATTCATTTATGTTATAATATCATTTAACACTTAAAAATTCCTTTGTACCTATTTAAATTTATTAATAGTCAAATCAATTTGGCACCGCTGTAAGGACTCGAGGAAAGACCAGGTCACGATGGAGTCAAAAGCCTTCTCATAGTCCACAAATGCCATGCACAGGGGCTGGTTATACTCATGTGTCTTCTTTATAATCTGCCTCACTGTGTGGATGTGGTCTACGGTGCTGTAAATCTCCGAAACCCGGCCTGTTCTCGAGGCTGCGCTTCGTCGAGTTTTTGTGCAAGACGATTCGAGATTACCCTCGAAAACAACTTATAGACATGATTTAAGATGCGATATTGGCCGATAGTTCTTCAAAAGGGATTTTATCACCTTTTTTATTTTATTTTATTTTATTTGGAAAACTTACAGCTAATATTCTTATTATAATAATTTGTATGCATTACATTAAGAAGCCAATTACAAGTTTTCACATATGGTCTTATCTAATTGACACAAGTAAAATAAAAAAAAAAAACAAAATATAGCTAACAAACCCTAACTTAAATATTGACTAAAATTATTAAAGTAATTAATAGTAAGCATTGTTTAAGCGATTGTTGGCAAGGTATAAAATGGATTAATATCCATATGCAAGTTAATAAATTTTGCTGTTCTTACAAAATATTACATCCATAATGAGTACGAGTTTTTGTACACATATAATAAGGAGCTTATATGAAAAAACAACTTTACAAGTAAAATTATGTAAAATACTTATTTATTTACGTCATTTTATTTATGAATTTACGTAAACATGTTAATTATTACAGAGACGTATAACTAATTTTTTCATATTTATCATTTTCACGTATGTGCAATTAAGTGTTAATAAATCAGGTCTTTTAAAGAATAAAATATATTTTAAATATTCTTAGACTTTGGAGGTTACTCAAAAATCGGATTATTGTTCGTTTCGTTAAGAAGACATTTTATAATTTATAATGAAAAAGAGGAAGGCCTTTTGATAGTATCCCAAAAGAAATTAAGTCTAGGTGCTAATACGGATTTGGTAATGTTTAATTTGACAAGTGCTCCTTTGTTAATAATTGCTTTGTGCTAGCGTTCAAAGCGTTCAAAAATATGCTGCAAAAATTTAAAACGACGCTCTATTGTTTTGGTTCCATTTGTAATACACTTTTTAATTTATATTATTTTAAACCTTTATGTAGTCGTCTTATGAATAAGCCATAATTACCATTATTAGATTGTTTTAATATTAATTAGTAAATAACAATCAATTTATATTTTAAATTAATTACATTTCTGTAAACTATGTTAAATTTCTTTATTTTGTTTATTTTATTTATTTCACAGCTAAGGAGCTGTGTGTGATCCATTTTTCTACAATTTACTATTATATTGAATGAAAAAAGGAAAAAATATATAATACCAATTTTATTCGATACCAATATCATCTAAATAAATGATATGGAACTGCCTCCGCAGCCTAGTGGTATGGGCGTGTGCTTTAGAAACCGGAGGTCGTGGGTTCCGAATCTGCAGGGACGCAAAGTGTTTTCTTGTAAAACCAGTCAAAATGACTGGTGTGGTAAATCTAGTGTTAAATGAATTTAGCAGTTTTTAAAGCATATATAGTTCGTGAAGAATTAATACTATCTCATGATATTATTTCTGCTATAGAAGATAGCAGTCGTTAGGTTGCAAGACTGTACCTGATTGTTATTAGTCTATAACAGTCTATCACCTGGGCCCCAAAGAATCGCTTAGAAAAATGTTTACTGAAATCAATGTAATGACTGTTTTTTCTCAGTACATATTTGAAAATCAATTTGTAGAACATTGTGACACACATAATATAATTACTTGGAATAAGCATAATTTTGTTATTCCAAAAACTAGGCTCCGAAGAACAATGAAATCTATCAAGTAGTCATTACTACAATAATATCCTTTAACACACAAACGTTCCTTTAAAACTTTTAAAAATTTATTTACAGATAATAGCTAAAAGTGTTCGGGGATTTCCTTGAAGAAGAGTATACATAGTGCATGCACCATGGTAAAAAACTGTTCACTCCAGTATGTTTCAAACTATTAATATGTCATATTTATTGTATTAATTTTTTTAAACTTATTGGAAGGAAAAAAAAGTCCCACTGAGTTTTTACGCCGGTTCTACTCAGGTCAGAGGCAACCATTTCCGAACCAGTGGTACTTTATTTGACAATCAATAAGAAAGTGTAATGCTTTCATATTGAATAAAGATATTTGGCTTTGACTTTGTAGAAAATACATATAGTATTTATGCTACTACTTTAAAATTTATATAGCACAATAAACTTGATAAGAATATTTATAAGACATATCACATAGAATAATTAATATCAAAGCCATTAATGGAATTAATTAGAGTCTCATGGAAATCATCTGTATATGTTACCTGTCATCCATGTATAGCACACACAGTCGTATATATAGTAGTCGCTTCAACTGTCGATAGAAATATATATTTTTTAATTTGTTAAATTTAATTATTGATATTAGGAATAAATCTCATATTTTTTCACAATACCCAGGCGTGATTAAATATTGTACAAATTTCTTTAATTAGAATGAAGCATTCTTTTTATTAAACGGTTTTGTTTAGCTCGACTCGTACGGAATTTATTTGTTTATTTGGGTCAAAATTAGAAATTGAAATTTAAGCACCTTGCCGATATCAGATTGACCTGAAATTTGGTGCATATATTTAGTTGAGATGACAATCCAATATAATAAAATAAATTACATTATAAATCTAAGATGGCCGTCGATACAAAATGGCGGATTACTTATTTTTTCCTTCCTTTATTTGATACCCATATTGAGGGGGTTTACCCCTCAATATGGATATCAGATGAAAGAGCTACACTAGTAATACACGACGATAATTTTAAAATGCAAGATGGACACCGTACATATGGCGGAGTAGGTACATATTTCTCCACAACCACCACAATGTGGGTATCAAATAATAAGACTGCACTAGCAGAATACTGTCATTATGTCAAAATTTCAAAGTCAAGATGGACGCTGTTATAAAAAGGCGTATTAGGTGGTAGTATGATGAGTCGTGTCGAGAACAGCTGCGTCCAAGATTGTGTGACGTTAGTGGGGCAGATTAAAAAAATGGGTAATTAGATACGTCGTCAGTAAGCGGTAGCTATACCACCTTTTTTTTCTTTTTAACCGTGGGGAAATGCCTACGCATACCCGTCCTCGCAAGGGCTCGAGTAGACGAGCTATGTGGGACTCGCACTGACTAAAACCACCACGTTGTTCCTTCCTGACGCCTTTAGCGTGGGGTCACAGAAACGTCCTTACACTCATCTGCAACCGCTGGCGCCGAAGCAACCCCATCTCGGCCCAATGGCCATCTGCCTCCCTCTGGGTGTGACGGAAATAACGCGCCCTTCACGCGTTCGGTCCCTGTAGTTAGGTAACAGACTCCCCCGAGTCTCTAACTCAGGGGCCATGGGGCCGAATGTCCTCTCCTACCACGGGCCCTCGGACCACATCGGTGGTGCGGCCCCGCCGAGTCACAGAGGATAGGGAGAGCGGCCGAGCTACCGAAACTTCCCCCCCCCCCTGCGACTCTTTCTTGGTTGCGAAGGACAGGAAGAGTAGCACACGTACCTCCTGAAACCCGTCGCTCGCAACCTCCAAAGGCGCATCCAAAGTAGTCTTATTCAGCGTGCTTGATGCAGCCTCCTCCTCGGCCGGCCTTGCACCCTCTTAGCCTTTTCGCTTCCCGCCTCTTAGCTCCCCTCCTCTTAGCTTCCCGCGGCTGGGTCGGCCACAGGTACTTAGCCCTTCCAATACGACAAAGCGAGAGCCTGTTCGAGGGGTAGCTATTCCACCAAAATTAAGGTAATAGATTAAAAGTGCCGAGGACTGTATGGCATTAGGGTGGATAAAAATGTAATGTAGTAAACGCTTCCCACTCAAGATTAGGCGTTCCTTGTTGTATATCAAGCCTTGCCCTTTTTCTGGATCTCGGGAGGGGCGGAGGTCGACCATCAAAATGCCTCTTAATCATGGGAATAACATGATAACAATAAATAAAAAAAGCAAACAAAAATAAAAATAAAACTCCTACACAACAAAAAAGAAGGTTCGAAAAGGCACAAGAAAAGTGCAGAACGATAAATACATAGGACAGTGAAGGTGACAGTGATAGAAACACCTGAGCAACATGATACCGGTTTTGCACAACGTGCGAGACAAAGGCAGCTGGTAGCGTCAGAATTACCTGAGCGTCATGAGTGCAGGCTAGCATCACAACGTGACAGGTGAAGAGAGCTTCAGAAACACCTGAGAAACGCCTCGACAGGTTAAATAACCAACGCCAACGTGAACGTACACAGCAACGCAGAGCTAAAAATCATGTACAAGCGTTTGAAAATGTTTTTAAGACATCGTGTATACACGTTTATGAAATTTGCACGGAGCATTATTATCCTAACCAAGTTCATACTGTACGTTACAACATAGCTCCATTAGGATATTTACCTGCAGAACTGTCTTCAAAAAACAACATTACTCTTATGTTCGCGCTGCCAAACACATGTGACCAGTTTCCGCGGACCAGCAGTGTTGTTTGCCCAAGATATCTTTGAGGTCAGTGAATGATTACCTAATATGCTTTCAAGATCTTGCAGCCAGGTGGGTATCGTTGTAGTTACAGAGCGTTTGAAGAATTTGAATATCACAAGAGAATTCACAATATCTCGGGAAAAAGTCTAAAGCGTTTAAAGACGGTTAACTAGAAATAATCTCGCTTTATAGAGATGTACACATTAACGAAAATGTCCAGATTAGTGAACAAGATTTAATAAGACTTAGTGTGAATTAAGAATTATTCATTAGTATTAAGGACGTTGCTAATATTATTCGGGCTTCATGGCATCAAGGTGACCACAGCGTTTTCACTTCGGGATTTGCCGGCGTGTAATGAAGTGCAATGTCATTAGCAATATTGTAAGGGCTGCCATTCTCAGCCATAGTCAATGGGACGTTAATATTTTGAATGCTAACATACTAGAGGAGGACTCCCTATATTGTCAAATTCGTGCTCTACTACCGTTCAATAGACTAGATCAAACGGGTTGTCGTCAAAGAAAACGTACAAATATATGGGAAGCGATTTTCTATAGACTACCATGAAAACACTCTTGTTTTTGAAAGCCTTCAAGACACTGATATTTTAGCTATTGGCAGCTTCTAGTAAATCTGTCAGCGTATTTGACTATAAGGATAAATACTATTTCGCAGACTCCCATTCGAATGGCCCTAAAGTCTCAACAACAGCTGCAAGTGGCAGATCCTGCGGAATAGAGTGCGACAACGTGCAAGAACTTTGCCGTATCTGTAAAAGATGTCTTGGGGCACGTAATATCGCCTACATTCTAACACGTGTAGACGTACGGAAGGGAAGATGTCATCACTCATCAGTCAGTGCACGTACAACGACAACTCTCGAATCCGATATCTGTGACTGTTCCTATACTGTTAGTACATACTGTAGACATTGACGTTACAAAAAGATTGGTAAATGGCGCTATAGGCCACAATACAGAAATTGTTTTGCCTCAGTTGCGTCGAACTCAAATGTACGAAACAGATATACCATCACTACAAATTGACTTTGGCAGAGACGGCATGCACGTTATTTACCCTAAAGCCATACAGTTTCCAGCAAAATTCAATTATGGAACGGCTGAAAGAAGGATGTTGCCCTTAGTTTTGTCATGGGAATCCACCGTCCATAAAATGCAGGGTAGCACCGTCGACCACGCAGTAGTATATTTGGGCTCAAAATTGCTTGAGGAAGGACAAGCATACGTGGCTCTAAGTCAAGTCAAGTTTCCGGAAGGGCTATGTATTAAGGAATCAGATTGTATTTAATTATCAGGTAAGTAACCATATAATAACGATGCACTGAATGAATTAAATAGAATGAGGATTTGTCGGTAGACAATTTCTCTAAATACTCAAAACAAGAAAATAAAAATCCGTAAATAAACTTTTAAGTTAAACGGTTTTATTTTATGTGCACTGAAAACTACAAAATAAATAGATAGTTACTTACCTATAAACCTACGTAGGTGATCTCGGTCATTAATGTCTCTGATGGTAGTGGTTGTCATAACATAAAACATGTCAGCGGCCGAAAGGCAGTTCACGAAAGAACACTAACACCAGGGTTTGCTTAGTAGGTGAACTAAGCAGCCCACAGACTAACAAGTAGGTATTTTGACCTTCTAGTTCAGAAATATTTTAGTTCTAGGCAGAATAGCTTTTAGGCATATTAGACTAAAATAAAAACTGCTTTTATAGAATTTATTTAATGTCAATTAATTTATGAGCATGAAATGAGAACTAACCGTCTTACTACCTGCTTCTACGATGGATGGATTATCATACCTTTGAGGAAATTATGAGATAGACTCATATCATTCTGATATATCTCAGCTACGTAAACGCAAGATTAGATTAAAGTAATTGTAAGTAAACACTTTTTAAAGATCGCTTCTTATACAATGCATTAAATCATCCCTTTTTCAAAAATACTGAGAGGTTAAAGTTTGTAAAATACGTATATTATGAAATACCCATATTACAAAGAAAACTGGCCGTAAAAGGGTTGCCATTCAGAGCTTTTCACACCTGTGTCATCAATCTTGCTCATTCCCCTGTCGGTGCTACATGAAGGACCGATGTGACGACTAAGATGTATAGCACATTATTGCTCAAACGCCTTATGTCGACAATGTGTGACACATTTACACATCATTAAGGTTATAATGTCGTTGTATTCAGTAACGTAAATAATAGTTTATTACGTATTAGATACGGTTTTTTCTTTTATGTTTTTATGTCGAAGAGCAATGTTATCGTAAGATTATATGTTTTTTATTATCGGCTACGCAGGCAGACGAGCAGTCGGGCCACCTGATGGTTCAACGGCGCCCACTTTCGCAATACCATCGTGTATGACCAAGACTCTACCTACCGTGAGACATAGTATTTTACGTCTCGTATTTGCTGGGTTAAAAGTTTTATTATATTTGGATTGCAGTTCAATCACCATTTGAAATTGATAACTGTAGTTACTGGTTTGATTTTTTTATCCGTTAAAGCAAAATAAGAGCAAGACGTTCACCTGGTGGCATGGGATACCTGTTCTAACGCCCATAACAAAAGCAGCGAAAGACACCACAAATCCGTTTACCACCCTAAGATATGAGATATTTTTACCGTACGCTGGCAAAAGTGCCCTTCAAATCGGAAGACAGAAGTATTTCACACCACTGATTTGCGGCAGAAATAAGCACTTTTCGCTTATTATTTCTCTGGTTTTATTAATTACTTAGATAAACTAAGTGATACTCTTTCTCATATCATTTTATTTTACATAGCGATAAATTAACACGACCCAATACTAACTCGACACGTTTCTGACCGAACGAGGATTGTCGCACCTTCGAGACGTCCGGAATTAAAAATACATTTTAATACATGCAGACAATATTGTATGTAGGAACTGAAACTTCTTTCTATTTCTTATAACATCCTCAATACCACAGCATATAGCAATGCCTTTCTAGGCAATTTTACGTCCCTCATTAAATGCGTCAAAAAAGTGGTCATCATATTAAAAAAGTGTGTAAAACGTTTGAATTAAATAGTTTAATCCCCGTTCTTAATGCATGTTCCTACATTGACCGTATAAATATCTCACAACACGATTTATTAAAAGAAACTCGACAACGACAAAAAAAGTAAGAACAATGAGAAAACATAATAAAAAAAAAATACTTTCATCGAAGGCCAATTGTCAGTTGGACAAAACGTTCAGAAACTTGATTTAAGAACCATTGTAAATGCGGTGCCGGTTAGAGAGAGATACAGAAAAGGGAAAACTAATAAAAATACATAAAAAGTCACGCATATCAACAGGGGAAACTTGCCCCGTAAGCGATATTCGATTTCCGGAGTCGTAGATATGATAAATCAGTGTGACAACATACTTATTTATCATATATACGACTTAAAAGGTATATAAAGTTAACGAAGTGAGAGTAATACATTTATCAGATCTGCTTACTATTTAGTTTTATTAATATATCTAGTTTTCTTATATATTTACTGTTCTTTTCAAAACTGGGCTTATATTTCGATTCACAGGAGTTTATAGGCACAATCCTATTTGTCCTACTATTCTACTTATATTATAAATCCAAAAGTTTGTAAGGATGGATATTTGTTGAAAAGTTCAGTATGGATTTAAATGTAATTTTTCGCAGCTTATGTATCAAAAATAAGGTACAGGATATAATTATTAAGCATATGATGAATTATTTAATGTAATATAAAATGTGTTAGTCAAAAATCTTCCATCTACTGGTATTGTGGCTTACACGAAAATCCCTTTTAGGTCTACATGAATTTAATGTATTACTTATTATCCCCAAAATACTATTACTGCGCTTGTAAAACCTCGAGGCAAAGCTAATTTTACGATACATTCATAAAAAATATTTTATGGATCAGGATGGGACCGATAACCGACACGATCGGAGAGAGATCGGGCGCAAGATCGACTTTTTCAATGTCGCTGACATATCTGTGACATTTTTATTATTATTATTTCAATGATGATATTAAAAATAGAAACACTACCCAGTAAATAAACCTCGTGACGCTTAAACACACTTTAAAGATAAATATTGTTTCAATATCATGCCATATCAAATAACATATCTGATGCAAAAAATAATTTACAATTTACAGTAACGGTTATCCGATTGGTGAGTTTCACTATGTTACTGGCACGAATATGCTAGTATTTTACGGCATAATGATAACCTCGTATTGAGTTATGAATATTATCAAGTATTATTTTGTGTAGTAAACATTCTGTATCATCCCTCGCATACTATATTTGAATCGTTTTAATATTTAGTACTTCAATAATTATTAAATATAAAAAAAATTATGATTTAAAATGACCATGTTAAGCATAATGGTGTATGTGAAGATTTTGACTCTTGTTTTGGGAAATATTTTGTTCGTTTCAATTTGACATGTTACTTGTCACAATCGACAAATATTATTGATATGGGTAATTGTGTAAGAAATTGTTAAATATTATTTTCGGACAATGTCATGTGCATGTGATAAGGAGTCTCGTTAAAGGCTAAGATGTGTTTTCAAGTGAAACTATACTGGATTTAGTCAACATTTTTTGTCGTCAACGTTTCAATTTTCATGGTTGGTAAAGGCAAAAATGAACAGAAGTAACTAAAAGCTGGGAAAAAGTTAGAATTACTGCATTTTCTAAAATCAGTCTACTTTTACATCATCAGCCGATGATAGTCCACTGTTGGACATAAGCCTCCCCTAATACACCTCAATCTATAAAAGGTTTTGGACCATGTCCACCACGCTGGTCCAATGCAGGGTTGGAGGGTGGACCAACTTTTCCGCATCCTTTTACGCGCCATCCGACGCATGGATCATCTTACTTTTCAGACAATTGGGTGATCGGCCCAAATTGCCCAAACCAACTTGGAAGCAACAATGAAAATTTGTTGAATCGCAGGATTCGAACCCATGACCTCTGGTTTCTAAAGAACACGCCCATACCACTTGGCTACGGAGGCAGTCAACTAAACAACAAGATTACTTTTAGTTCTCCACATTTATATCACTATGGCTTTTATAAGTTTAACTGTTATACAAAGTCATATCATCCATCATTATCAGACCTGTCAGACCACCTTTAAACACTTCACCGCTTCGATCCTGGGCTATTCTCATCCATTCAAGTCTATATAGTCGTAATAATCTTATTTTTAGTGAGCATATAAAATAACCTGCATACATATTTCACGTATAGCTTTGATTTCTCTTAATGTGTCAATGTCTTTTGGGAGATTAGCCAAGGAGATTGACATGATGCCAATGTTTATCAAAATACATGTTATACATATAACAATTGTATATTATGATCGCATATTTATGTATGGAATATAATATCAAATTAACTATTTTTCGTGTCCATATTTGTTTGTGAAGCTCATGACAACAACATATGAAGCTCAGTAACAGCTTTTTGCTTTCTTACTTTTAATATCATAGTACAAAAGCAAGAATAAAATACTATTAACGATTTATTAGATGAAAGGAGTCATAATGGATTACATTAAAACTATTTAATTAGAGTAAATTTTACAGTAGAACAATACGATTTTTATTGCGTAAAGTGACGAGGCGAACACCTAAGTGAAACCGAACAATACGGCTCGGATAAAGTCAAAATTTTATGTACTCTTTTGGGGTATTATAGTCATAGTCTAAATTTGTAATGGTCTTCCCTTTGTTATTACTTCGAAGGTCGTAATTGTTAAGTCTGGATTTAAAAGTCGTCTATTTTTTCTATGTTATCATCTCTCGGTCCCGTCTTGCGCGTCAATTTTACCGAGACCTCGTTAGTTTGGAAATGTCCCGAATAAAATTTGAATAATTATTCATTTTACCGATGAAAAGGATTACCCTTCTATTTAAACTACGTTCTTAATGACGTAGCATGACATGTTTAACGTCTATTCATGTAACAAAAATTTTGGTCAACACATCATCATTCCAGTTAGTGAATTGAGCAAATCTCACATAAAAAGAGGAACAAATGTTATCAATTGTTTTCAAGTTAAAGCTAGTAAACCCACTGCTAATATCCGCACGGCCTGTTTTTATTAATAGATCTTTATTAGAACCCAGTGTGAACATATTGTAGCAAAATACCTAAATTTTACTATAGCATCATTATTGTTGAAACATTTATTTTACTAGCTTTGTTCACTGTACAATAAAATTTTAATGTCTTTATAGCTCTCATCATGAACGTAGTGAAATTAATATTTGTAATTGTAATCAGAATCCTGCAGAAAATATTAAAACATTGTTATATTAAAACATAATTAAAAGTAAGACTAGTTTTTGAATAGGCAATATACTGCTCTTCTTATTAAGAAGAGTTCAGTCCACAGATAAGTTATTATATCATTTAATAATTTATTACGTACGTCCAAAATGGAAATTTTTCATTCAGAAATTTGAAAACTGTTGCAACTTTAATATTAGAAGCGACGTGAAATTGTCCCTTGAGCAAAACTGTAATAGAGTGGATTGTTTCGAGAATATGAAAGCTTACATGAACCTATATCTTAAGAATTTTGTCATAAAGCACATACCACCATGTTACAAACTTATATCTATAATAATTGTCAAGTATATTAAAATTCCTACCTCCATGGTCTAGCGGTATTGTGCCTTGGCTTTAGAAACCGGAGATCGTGGGCTCGAATCCTCGAGCAACAGCTATCTGTTCTCGTTGTGTTCTGTTGGCTAGGATAATTTAAGCCGATCACCCAATTGTCTGAAAAGTAAGACAATCCATGTGTCGGATGGGCATGTAAATAGCCAGGTCCGTCCACCAACCCGCATTGCACCAGGGGATCCCTATTGGAGAAGGTCTGCATTAGGGAGGTCCATGTATCTGTCCTAACTATCACAGGATGGTTAGTGATGATATCAAAATTAATATATAAAACAATATTATTAAATAAGCATAGTTTGTGAATATCTTCCTTTTCAAAATCTACCGTCAAAATCTAGTTCATTGCGTATTACATTGTCCAAGTATATTTTGTTACAAAAATGGTATTTCAGATCGAAAAAGATTGATATTTAATTGTGAAGAAATTGCAAAAGGATTATCATCTCAAGACGACAAACATGTTTTACAAATATTGCTTTTAAGCCATTATGATAACAAAAGGCAACATTCCAAAAGAAAATAACGATTATATTTATCCAGATCCGTAAAAATATATCTTTCTTATTTTTTATGTTAGTTAATAAGTAGAATCAAAATCAAGCAATTTAACGAAATTAATTACACGTTTGATCTACTTTCTTTTACTGTTAATATAAGAAACTTCTAATATGAATTGCACTCTGTGGAATTATCAAAGATTATAATTACAGCATTTTTTGTGGTTCTATTGTTTTGCAATCATTTTTTAGATTTATGTATACTAATTTTATTTAAAATTATTGTAAGATGTTGGGAGCAAAAGAAGTTTTCTATTCTAATGCAAATTTACAAAACGGTTTTAGAAAAACTGGATACAACAGCTAATTGGTGAGAGTATTAAAAAAATCACAAATAATATAATGGATAAAACTAATCAAGAAATCTTGAAATGGCCTATTTTAAGTAATGCAGCGAAAATGTTATGTAGCACAATTTTTATCGACGTACGATAAAGCTGAAATTTATAACATAACAGTTAGTTATTGATTTTTCCTAAAGTAACTGTATTCGATCAAGATATTGTTAGCTAATTGCGCTCTTTATAACTTACTTATTTTAACAATCAAATGGGTACTATTTAAAGATGTAACTATCAATTAATGGCTAATGTTATATTAGATCGTAAAAAACTTCATTTACTTTTTAATGTAATTTCTACCTAACAACTAATATTTGTCCCATGTTTATTATAATTCTTTTAACAGTTTCTTTAGAAGCATTCGTAGTCGTAATAAAATCTTTTAGAAATGAAATATAATGTAAGCTTTATTAAAGGTGCGTGTAATTGCGTGTCTGTGCAAAGATGCCTCTCTCGACCATCGGTTGTGGAAAGGTTTTAAACGTTTGATTTCATTACAGCAAAAGTATGAGTGCATTACATCATAGCATTTTAACGCTGCCTTCTTATTTAAATTCAAATTTAGAAAATTACACTTACTTATTCATTGTCAAATTAAAATACCGTGTTTACGTCAGATTTTTTATGTTATCTTTTGAAATAATTAACAAATAAATTTAAGCTAACATATTATTCAATCATGAAACAAAACTTGAGAGAGCATTTCATTATCAGGTTGTGCTATCGTTTATAAATTCATTTATGTTATAATATCCTTTAACACATAAACTTTCCTTTACACCTATATAAATTTATTAATAGTTAAATCAATTAGGCACCAGAAAGACCAGGTCTCGATGAGTCAAATGCCTTCTCATAGTCCACAAATGCCATGCACAGGGGCTGGTTATACTTATGTGTCTTTCTGTATAACCTCCATCAGTGAGCACTGAATGGATTCGGTCTATGGTGCTGTAACCCTTCGAAACCTGCCTGATCTCGAGGCTGCGCTTCGTCGAGTTTTTGTATGCAAGACGAGTTCGAGATGACCCTCGAAAACAACTATAGACAGACTCAGGAGCGATATTGGCCGATAGTTCTTCAAAAGGGTTTTATCACCTTTTTTATTTTATTTTGAAAACTTACAGCTAATATTCTTATTATAATAATTTGTATGTATTACATTAAGAAGCCAATTACAAGTTTTCACATATGGTCTTATCTAATTGACACAGGGGAAATATAAAAAAAATAACAAAATATAGCTAACAAACCTACTTAAATATTGACTAAAATTATTGAAGTAATTAATAGTAAGGATTGTTTAAACGACTGTTGGCAAGGTATAAAATGGATTAATATCCATATGCAAGTTAATAAATTTTGCTGTTCTTATTACAAAAATATTACATCCATAATTAGTACGAGTTTTTGTACACATATAGAATACAGGAGCTTATATGAAAAAAAAAATAACTTGACAAGTAAAATTATATAAAATACTTATTTATTTACGTCATTTTATTTTTGAATTTGCGTAAACATGTTAATTATTACAGAGATGTTTAACTACTCAGGTGTCCATGTTTATGTTATTTTTTTCATATTTATCATTTTCGTACGTATGTGCAATTAAGTGTTAATAAATTAGGTTTTTTAAAGGATAAAACATATTTTAAATATTCTTAAACTTTGGAGGTTACTCAAAAATCGGATTATAATTCGTTTCGTTAAAGAAGACATTATTTTTATCATTTATAACGAAAAAAAAAAGAGGAAGCCTTTGACAGTATCCCAAAAGAAATTAAGTCTAAGGTGCTAATACGGATTTGGTAATATTTAATTTACAAGTGCTCCCTTTGTGTAATAGTTGCTTTGTGCTAGCGTTCAAAGCGTTCAAAAATATGCTGCAATAAATTTAAAACGACTCTCTATTATTTCTGGTTCCATTTTGTAATACACTTTTTAATTTATATTATTTTAAACGTTTAGCCAGTAGTTGTCTTATTAATAAGCTCCATAATTAGATTGTTTTTAATATTAATTAGAAAATAAGAATCGATTTATATTTCAAATTAATTACATTTCTATAAACTATGTTAAATTTATTATTATTTCTTTTGTTCACGCGAGTATTACACATTATTGAATAGAAGGACTTTTTACGGATTTTATCGCGTTTATTTTACACATTTAAATTTTCCACGTTTCGAACACTTTCCAGCGGTCGTGGCCAACGTCACAATGACCGAGTGAAGGTAGCCTCAGTGGAGCGAGTACCTGCTGTTCTTTCCTTTGTGAGAGGATAATGTGACAAGATTGGCTACATCTTGAAGTGGGCTTCAATCGAAAATTATTTGATTCCACTGAAGAAGATTGGTCAATTCCAACCACCTGTCAATTGCAATATTCCTCTACAACATTCAGGAGTGTACAATCTAGATTGTGTCTGCGGTCTCTCTTATATTAGATAAACAAAGCGAGCAATAAGAACCCGCGTGAGGGAAAATATAGCTGACATTAAGCATAAAAGGCCGAACAAGTCGGCTGTGTGTAACCAAACTTTAAATCACCCAAACCATTACACCAGATTTCATCGACCTCAAATCCTCTTTAAAAACATCGATTCCAACAAAGGATAATCCATGAGGATAATTAGATTAGAAAACATCCAAATTTCAATAGCTACTCTATTGAAATTTGGATATTATTACCAGTTTGGGACCCCATAATTAATAAATTTAAATTAAAACCCAAGCATAAAACCACTGCAGGCTATAATAATAAAATAAGTTCATTTTGCAAAGGTCAGCACTGGCAACAAGACGCATAACATCTCATTCTATGTTAAATTTATTATTAATAAAAACCTGTTTTCAATTCGTTTAGGTGACGCTTCGGAAATGAATGAGACTCCTGAACAATTTTATTTGTATATAAAGAAACTTTATACTTAAAAGCATGTCTTGTTAGCTCAGGGTTATTTATAAGTCGTTTAAAGTCCGTCACGTCAGCTCTCTCAAGGCGATGCAACTTGGCTTAGACGGATTTCTAGAACCTTTAAATTCAAAGCAGGTTAAAGATTTACTTTGTGATAATATTTTAAGTATTACAAATGTAATATTAACAATACTTAGTACGTTAGTAGCATAGTGTTATTAGTATTTACCACTTGAGAATATATTTCATATTATTTTATCGGATAATTTTGCAATTAGACGTTGATGAAAATAATTTTTGTTTTGATTAAATATTTTGGTAACATGTTAAACTGTCAACTAATTAACGAGCAATATTAGTTATATTCTTTTAAATTCTTAATAGTATGCTAGCTAATACTCCTGTCTTATACTAAAAACATACATTTTGAATCTGGTAAACAATTAAGGGGGTGTAGATAAGGTGAAGAGGGGCCACCTGCGTTAAATATACACGTAGCATATACATTGACATGTAGACTGCTGTGTGTCTCAGACTCGGTCGGTGGCTAATCACAAAAAGAACAAAATTTCTCATCAGCTCATGTCTTTGCCGAACGAGACAAAGGACTATTTTGTATTTTTCCACGACTTTATTAGTACTGGTTATGGCTTAGTTCGTTGTACATATCAACTGTGTTGTGGAGAATAGCGGATGCAGACGTGGGGTCTTTCGAAAGGGGGCGAAGTTCGTTATAACAATTGTATGGGAGCACACCTCTTTAATTTATCCGTCTGTGTACGTGTCTTTTAATAATATGCTTTTTTCTTTCATAATGACGCTCGTGTTTTTATTTCAAAATGAAAACAGTGCTATATTTTTCTTGTGCAGTTTGTTATTTAAAGCAAAGAGAAAAATGCTTGGTAATTCGGTAGCAATTTCACAAATAAAACAGCCGACATTACTACTTATTTTAATTTTCATGTATAATATTCAATAATAAGTTTAGTATATATATATATATATATATATATATATATATATATATATCTTCCAGTTCATGAAACGGTGGAAATTTTTACGTTTTAACGAGCAAAATGAGATTTAAGCTTAAAACTGGGTTATAATTTTAATTAAGGCTATATTAACTTAAAAGAACCTTTGTCGTATATTTTAAACAATTTTAGCTTGAAACCAAATCAACGCAAAAGGTCCAATCAGTGATGTTCATTTTTAAACGGGTTGTTATTTTGATCAATCAACAAGAATTAATTATCTTGGGAAAGGAATTGGTCAGAAAAAGACTTTCAATGTTTTGTTTAAAATGGATCGATAAAATAAAATATCCAGAGCTGTCTTTACAAATACTTAATCTAATAAAAATGTTGGGCTTTAAAATATTGAAAAAGACTCTTCGAGTAATGGGACCTAATGAAAAAAAAACTTTTTGATGTTTTTTCTAGATAGTTCTAGGGGAAAGAAAAAAAAATAATTTAAAAGAGGTAGTACTAAATCTTGATACTCATTTAATATAAAAAGTAAATCGGGATGGCGGTAGTATTTTGGCATTTTGTATCAAGTTTAATTATAATTTTATTTTTATTTTTTATGCAGTATTTTTTTTTCCTTGATATTAATTCCAATTTTTGAGGTGGTGACCGAAAAGAAAACAAATTTTCATTTTAAAAATAAATAAATAAAAAAAGTTAATATGTTTAAAAAATAATTTTTATTTTTACAAACGTGGTTTTATTATCTTTACGTAGCTGTTGGTTTTCTATTTATCATTGAAACTAAGATTTATGATAACTGAAATAAAAAATAAGGGCAACTTAAACCATTCCAGAAAATCCCGGGTCAATGGTGGTCCCATTTGTTTTTATCAAAATAGATTAAAAATTGGTAACTTCATTATTTTGCGTTACATCCGTTTAGTTGATTTTAAATATCTATTTATAAAGGGAATCAGAGTTTTCATGTTCCTTATAAAAATGTTAAAAAATTTAATAAACGAAAACTCGTGAAAAAAACTTTGAAGTGTTTTTGGAATAACCCAAAACATCATAAACCCGAGAATTATTCGTGATAGAAGTCAAAATTTAGTATAATATGTTTACGAAAGGTTACGAGAATCACCCAGGTTTCAGGAGAGAAGTCAAAAAGTTTTGGATGATCCCTCTGAGGTTTTTTCGTGAAAGCAACTTTGAATATATAATGAATTTTTATTTGTTTGATGCAAAATTATTTTTTAGGAATTTTTTTTGTTAACTTTTGTTATATTGATATTTAATTATATCTTTTTATAGATTTTAAGATATTTTAAAAAAAATAGTCGTCGCAAATTAAAAATGTTATAAAATAACTTAAAAAGACCTAGAAAAGGAAGAAAAAAGGGGGTAAATTAAATGTGTTAATAATTAATATAGAATTCTTGATTTTTAATCAAATTTAATTTTTATGATCTATATTTAAAGATCAAAGATACAATTGACATTTTGAGCTAATTTAAAAGTAAAATTTTATTAAAGTCCTTGTTGAAAATTTTTCGAAAAAATAATTGCTTGTAACACGGCAATGAAAAAAGTTAACTTCTAGCACTTTTTTTTAAATTTAATCAAAATGAAAGCACTGAAAGTCGACTAAAAACAACAATATATGTAGACGTCATTTATTTGATATCTTGTTAAGATCATTTCCAAGACTAAATTAATAAACTGTAGTTCGCTGCATAATAACAAAAGTATCAGCGCTTTAGACCACACACCGTATTGTCCAAAACAACGCATTAGTACTAGAAAACACAACAAAAGGTACGACAATGTATTAAACATATTTTCATATTCATTCCCTATCGTCATCATCATTATCACCAACCACAAACAACCCCTATGGCATGTTGACAAATTATTGACGTAATGTTATAATTTTTTATATTAGATTAAAGCTCTTTACTATTTTCCATATTCGTCGATTGTTCATATGTTTTCATTTATTCGTTGGAGATCAAAACACATATTCTATGATAAAATGGGGCGTGTACTTATGTACGCGCTGAGAAGTTATACTTTTTATCATTAAATAGTTTTAATTGGATGCAAAATAAATACAATACCATAAATAATACATACGGATAGTAAACTTAATTATATTGGAGCACTTGAAAAAGTATATAACACAATTTTTTTCACTAATATTCACAAATAGTAAGTAATATCAATCAAAATAATTAAAGACAATTAAAGATGATAGATTTACAAGAACTAATCATAAATAATTCGATTAAGAATTTATGGATTCACAAGACGTCTTTTGATATATTCATATAACTGGTAGTTCAGGCCATCTGTTGCTTTACAAATGTAGAATTCCTAAAGATGTTGGCTTACTTTGTACAGCACTATAAACCAAAGCTTTGATTATGTGTGTACCAGATGGCGCTTATCTAAAACGTAATTAATAGATAAACACAATGTTGATATATTAAATGAATAAAATATTACAATTATATCAGTTGAATAAACATCATTAAAATATTAATATATTTATATAATAATATATTTAATATATATAAATTTAAATAATATAAAATATTATTAATAATAAATATATATATATATATACCAAAACGAACCTTAATCCTAACTCATAGAGCAATTATGCAACAACTATCGCAAATAAAAACGACAACTCATTATCCCAACAAAAATCAACTTTATCACTATGTAATGGACCTTATTACATTTTCACCGTTTTCATTATAAACTGTTAATTTTGTGTGACGATCGTAAAATTTCACTTCTATCATTTTTTCATAACGCCTAAGAAGTATAACTTCAAAAAAGTGTTTGATGATGACTTGGCAAATCTAAAACTTAATTTAAGCGCTTAAATTAACCTCTTGTATTTAAAGACAATGCAGATGCAGGTGGGCAGGATCGTACTTCTTGGTGTTTATGGGGAGGCCTTGTCCAGCAGTGGACTTTCATAGGCTGACAGGATAGATGATGAAGAGACAAAAGATATCATCCATACCGAAATTTCGGATGGATTTATTTATTTTCTTTTTTCTCAAATGTTAGTCAATAGTTGTTTTGGTAGTCATAAATTTTTTCATTGGATTACTATTTGTTTACGTTATTTTAATAATTAAGAAGATAAATTACGAACGGGAGGAATAAATTTTAAACCTTAGAAAATGATAGCAAACGTTAATTAACAATTACGTTGTCATGCTTTTTATCATTTAGCAAAAAAAGTATTTAAAAAAGGATATTCTAAATAAAAACCTTCCGGTTAAAAGTTGCGTGGATTACTGACATGAAATAAAGTTTCCTCTTTGGAGCACTTCCTAAACGAAAGTTCTTCCTCAACTTAGAGCTTCCAAACCATTCAACTAAAAAGGCAAGGCTCTTTTACGCAATGAAAGTGAAGACTAAAGAGAAATGTTTTTAGCAATTGTTTATTGTAATTTTTTTTTAAAGTTTAACTCACCTTTTTAAGTTTCCCTTTAATCAATTAATTTAGAATTAATATTTTTTATTAAATATGCAAGATTAGGGTAAAAAATAATAATATATGCAGTGAGTAAATGTAATAATAAATGACTAGTAAATGAAAAAAAATAATAATAAAATGAATAATAAAAATGAATAATAAAATGACTAAATTCAAATAATGCTATATAGTATAATACAAAAGGATCGGATCAAGACTAGTCAAATCGGACTTGGAGGACATAATTTATTGCAAAAACATTGTATAAAGATATATTTATTAATTCAATAAGAGAAGGAAAAAATAAGCCGAGTTTAAAAGACGCGAGTCAATTAAAACAAAATACATTTAAAGTAATTCCATGAAGCCAGTTTGAAATTTAAGCAAAAAAAAATGATGAATGATGATAATGAAATAAAAAATGAATACGTTTTTATTAATATTCCATCACAACAATTTTAATTCTTCATCAAATAAATTTAAGTTTTCAAACAATCAAACGTTGTGAACCAGCACTTTAAAAATTACGTCCAGAATTACATTCACTGACACACGATTGATATATTACAAAAAGCAAAAAACAATATATTGAACATTTTGGGAGTCACAGACTTATTCCACTGAAAATTAATGGTTTTTACTTTTTTGTTTCACTACCTTATACGTGTTTTTTTGCCCTCCCTAAAGGAGTAAAGCATATAAATTTATATCAAAGATTATTCAAACTTAAAAAGTCTGTGAAAAAAAAACACACACAAATCCCTTTTCAAGAACTATTACATCTATGAAAATAAGAAGTCTTTTTAAAATTACATGTATATATGGTTTAATTTTTATCATAAGTTGAGTTAATGCGTTTCCATTCCATTATAAGCTTAGCTAAATTAAACCTCAATATTGTTTACGCGTAACGAAAAACAATTGTTTAACTTAAAAATTGTAAGACTTAGAAAAGATAAAATGGGGAAATAAATAATAAACCTGAAGCAATCTTCATTCACCCGAAATGTTCCTGTGATGTAAGGAAAAAATTGTACCGATTAGAAATAAAAAATGGGAAAAGTATACGGTCAATACGATGGAAAATTTTAAAAAAGAACGAATTTGGGTTACGAAGGAGACGGGGCCTCACGACACCGATGAGTCAGGGCTAGAGTTTGATACAGGCTTAAAGTATTTAAAGAATGAATGTATACAAAGATAATTCAATACGTTTATGCAAATTCCTCCAGCGAAATCGATTGCATTTTGTTAATGAAATTGGATATCATTTGACCATATCCAATGAAGCATAGAATCAGGATTACATATTGGTAAACTGAATTGGGATCAAATTCACGTATAATGGAGTTATTGTAATGGTTGATTGAGTTATTCGAATTTTTAATTTGTAATGAACGTTAAACTTTTTCAAACAACAACTAGAAACAAAAATAATAAGTTCAAATTGAAGCCAGACGTTTTTATGCTTTTTATTATTGATATTCTTTAATTGTCTTTTTTGATAACTAAGTATTTACAAAAATATTATTTCAAAATACAAATATTATACATTAATATTGTATTAATAAGTCCCGAATACGTTTTTTGATGATAACTTCAAAATCCAAAACCTAATAAAAGCTCTAAAATTACCAATAAATAAAGGATCACAATATTTACCAACAAAAATCTTAATTTAAGATTAAACTGTATGATTAAATTTTATAATTAGACCTAAAAAAAACGAAAAGCTTACGTCATAATAGATATCCTATATAAAACAAATTACAATAAAGTAAACTTTTAAAAAACATTCATCCTTAATTTATCACAAGTTCTTACTAAAGCCTTGCAAATGTAGGATTTAGTCCGGTTGCAATTTGTCACAACCAAGCCCAAATAAACTTCACAACCCCAACCCAACTGTAAAACCCTTTGGCATATTAAAAAGTTCCACTGCCTTTCCTGAACACCCACGTTAGAACTTTAGGTTGGCGCATTTCAAGACCATGGCCCACATTGTTGGATTATGTGCTGTTGTATGAACCTTAAATGGGATAGAGATTTGTGATTTTTTATTTTCATTTTTTATTTGTTTAAATATATTGAACTAAACTTACTGTTTGTTTATGTTTCCAGTTATCAAATTTACTAGACAAAACACTCATTCCCTTTTAAATTAGTATAATGGGAAGTTCTATGAAACCGTTTGTCCATTATAATATAATATTCATAAACTTTTATTAGGGTTTCATCGTTGCACAAACGCTAAGGAATTTGTTTTAATAATTTCAATAATATTCCAAATCAAGTTAAATGATTTGTTATCAGAAACGTTTAAAGTAGCCTGATAATTACAAACAAGAGCTTCTAAACCTGTTTTAATATTTTATGTCACCGTAAACGATCTTTGTTCAAGGGGATTTTCCCGTTGGATACCACAAACGATAACGAACGGTTTATTTAAAAATCTTTTAATTTTTATATTTACAGAAATTAAGTTTATTATATATAAAAAATAAATTCTTTTGTGAATAAATTAAACAAAGAATGTGAACTGGAGATCGTGGGGTTCCAAGGTTTGGGCTCCTTAAATATCCTTTTATTTAACCTTATTTTTTTCCCTGTTATAAACAATTTTGTAACATTTATAACTCCCAAAGCCCCATTTTTTGAAAGGTTGATCGAGCCAATAAACAAAAGGTTGCACTGTTTTCCAAACATTCCAACAGCTCCAAAATATATTGGTTGTTTAAAGTCGACAAGTAATTAATTATATTAATATTTATTTGATAAGCATTATGTCCTGATCAACTTGACCCAAGGTTCCAAGAATGAAAATACCGATTACAAAAGGGTATTCCTTAAAGGTTAAAGGTGTCATCTCAGTTGTTCGAAGAAATGTTATGATTTTGGTTTGCTTTAAAACCGACCACACGATAATTCTGAAAACAGCTTCAAGGATGAAAACTTTTAGATTGACAAATAAAATGTCTAAAGTTTTGACGTCAATCAACAACACGATTAAATTATGTTTGGAACTTGTTAAACCTTAAATTTAACCATCATCAATTTCGGTTGATTGGACCTCTGTCAAATTAGTACATAAATTATTAATTGGTTATTGGAACACAATGAACTTAGTTGTTATATTTTTTTGTCGACTATCGAGCCAAGTTTGTATTCCAGTTTATAGCCCAAAAAGGTGTTTAAAATGGGCCTTTTTTTAAAGCTATTGAGCAAGATAAACATTTATTTAAAATTTATATTTGCCAAAATTAATTGGTTAAAAACAATAGTAAATGTAAATAACAAATTCAAATTAAATTAAATTCAAAATCTTTTATTCAGAAGTTTACATCTTTTATTGATTGTCAAACACACTACCACCGGTTCGGAAAAAGGAAGCCACAGACCTGAGAAGAACCAAGGAAAGAAACTCAAGGGGCTTATTTTTTTTGTCACTTTTAAAATAAAAAAAATTTTGATAATTGGACATTACATATTATGAATTTTGAAACAGGACCTGAGCGAGCATTCCATTACCAGGTTGGGTTATCAATTTAAAATTCATTTATCGTAATAACCTTTAAACAAAACGCCCTTTGACTACCTTTTTAAATTTATTAATAGTTAAATTTTAAACGTTTACTGGACTTTGTTGTAAAACGTATAATTGTCCCATAAAAGGACTTATTTTTTTCGCAGTCTAAGGAAGAATTGGGATTATGTTTGTTCCTTTGTATCTATGTTTGGCTCCAAAATTTTAGGAAAATCATTTTATTTTTTTGCACAACATTAAATTTTCAAAAGGTATTGAGAACCACTTCATTATTTTTATTTTAGGTGAACAACTTTCTTTAATGACTTTTGGGGCCCAGGTTATAGGATCAAGAATTGCGCGTTTTGAGGACAAAGATCGGGTTTAGATTCGCCGCATTTCCCCAACAGTAGAAGCCAAAAATTAATACCAGGAAAATAAGCAAAATATACTAAATGAGCTGTTCCAATCGGTTAATAATTAATTTTTACAGCGTGTTGCAGAGCTTAGTTTTATTTGTTAGCCTTATTAATTAAATTTATTGAAGTTTCGATCTACAGTTATTCCTTAGAACAAGTTGATTCAACTAGTCTAACGCCTCCCATTTATAACCACTTAAATTTACCATGTTTCCATTAGGAGTCATGAATCTAATAATTTTGTTTTTTTGGTTTAATAGGTTTTAACACTAAAACCAATTCTCCTAGAGAGAGTTTATTTACACGTCATTTATTGACGTATGTCGTTTAATTTTAAAACCTGGGAGGAATATCTGGGTAAATAATACTATCTCTTCGCCATTATTTATCACACATGGTAAGTCGTTTTATAAAATAGGGAAAGAGAAAAGGCCCAAGAATGGATCCCTGTGGGGACCCCCAATTTACCGGGGCCCCTGGAGATCTTTTTTATTCACGTCAAACCCTCTGAATTGATGGCTCAAGTAAAAAGACAGAAGGTTGAGGCGGTATTTTATACCATAGTGACGTAATTTCCGACCCAGGGTCTCATGGGTACACAATCAAAAGCCTTTTTGAGATCACAGAAAAATGCCTAAAGCATCCTGTGATGCTTCGAAGTTTCAAAAATGCTTTTGACTAGCCTGATGCCTGCGTCGGTTGTTGAGCGACCCTAGTGAATCCATACTGCTTGTTATTTAAAAGGCAATTGCGATTGAATGTTTAACTAATTGATTTAGTAAGAGTTTTTCAAATAATTTACTAAGAGTAGGCAGTATAGATATTGGTCTGAAGTTATTAGGGTCCGTATTACATCCTGATTTAAATATCGGAATAATTTTGCTTATGCTTCATCAGGTCAGGAAACTCGCCCCTTCTGATACTTACATTGAATATTGCTGCTAGGTGAGGTGATATTACATCGATAACAAAAATCTTAGACATAGCAAGCGCGTGGTAGGGTTTGCAAGTATATACTTAAGAACACGACGACGATGCCAAAAAGTGTTTAAATAATAAACTTTAATTCAAATCAAGAAAGCACATTTAATTTTTTTTATTGCCTACAAAGGCAGACCAGTCAGGCCTCCTCATGGAAGTGGTTACCGACGTGCATGCCTACCGTAAAGACGACGACGTAGGGTGTTAAGTCTCGTTTACCCAGTAAATACGCTAGCTACGGTACCTTTCTTCAAACCTGAACACAGTAGGGTTTGCTCACTACTGCTTTGCAGGCAGGAATTGGCACCGCTGGTAGTACTCTCAGACAGTCCCCGTATAAAGGGGACCCACCAACAGTGGAAAAATTTAAAAGAAAATGCCTTTGATATGACTTTTTGGTGCTTTTAGTGTCTCTAATTTCTAGCACTTCAGCAAACCTGTTATAGTAGGCCGTTTAATGCAATTTAATTCGATTATCTGATAATTATTAAGTTCATTTTTTCTATGAAAATTTTAATTATTAAACTTTAACTCTGCTTACATTGAACAAGATTTTGGTTTAATTTATAGACCGACAAAAACTATCAGACAAAATAATAGACTATTTGGTGTTTTAATATTTTATAAAAACAAAGGAAGTAACAGGATCCAAAACGTCATAAATAATCTTATTTAGATCCTCGTCAATAGGCAGGGTTGCCAATTTTCATGAAATACAATCCTATTGTGAAAAGACACATTTTCGGCCTTGTTCGATGTGGGTATAACTGATAGCGGGATACTATTAGAATGAATGGATAACTTACTAGCGATCGATGTTTTTATCGGAGGTTATGGATGTTTGCAAAATAATTATCATACATTTTGTACTTTATAAATCTAAAGGTTTTTACGTTTATATCATTTTTAAAGTGCTTTAGATATATTATCATAATTTTATATCCTACAGTGTTGTTAAGTTTCATGAAATTCATCAAAGTCAAAGTTAAAGAAAATTAAAATATCTTTTGTTCACTATAGAAGTATTTAACACCTTTATCTTGTTGTTGGAAGAACAATTTATGCATATTCTGGTTTATGTTCAAATTCAAATTAAATTCAAATTCAAATATCTTTTATTCAATATAGAAGTGTAACACCTGCTTATTGATTGTCAAGGACGCACCACCGGTTGGAATAGGACGCCTCCGACCTGAGAAGAACTAGGAAAGAAACTCAAAGGGCTTATTTTGTCATCTTTAAAATAATCAAATATATACATATAAATTTTCTTATGAGCTACATAATACTATCATACGTATATTATACTTGAAAAGCCTGAGCAGATTCCATTACCAGGTTGTGTTATCATTTATAAATTCATTTATGTCATAATAACCTTTTAACACATAAACGTTCCTTTACTACTTTTTAAATTTATTAACAGTTAAATTTGAACGTTTACTGGGATTTTGTTGTAAAAGCGTATACATTGTCCCATAAAGATTTACTTATTCTTCGCAGTTGTGGAAGAAATTAAATTATGTTTGTTTCTAGTATTTATGTTATGTGCATCACAATGTCTAAGAAAATCATTTTTTTTTTGCACATACATTAGGTTTTCGAAAATGTATTGAGAAGTAACGGTTGTTTTTAATCTCTGGGAACAATTTTTCAGGGACCTTTTGGGGCCCAGGTTATAAACCGCTCGAATAGCTCTGTTTTTGAGGACAAAGATCGTATTAGTATCCGCGCACTTCACAAAGAATGCCATAAGACATTACACTGTGGAAATAGCTAAAGATACTAAACGCCGTCCACGCGTTAATTGTCTGATTTTTGATAGATTATACTGCAGAGCTGAGTTTATTCGACAGTCTATTAAATGAGGCCCCACCGCAATCTGGTATCTATTGTTATTCCCAGAAACACGGTTGACTAACAACGTCTATCTCTTTCCTATCTATAAACACTTCACATTTACTCGGTCTTACATTTGAGTCATAATTAATATATTTTGTTTCTTTCTGGTTCAGTAGCAAATTATTGACACTAAACCAGTGCGCCACTCTAGAGAGAGTATTATTTACATCGTCATTTATTGATGTGTGCGTTTAACCTTTAAAATTAAGGAAGTATCATCAAATAATACTATCTCGTCGTTTTATTAATAATATAAGGTAAACCATTTATATAGATGAGAAAGAGAAAAGGCCCAAGAATAGACTTGTGGACAACCCATATTTACCGGGGCCCCGGGAGATCTTTTACCATTACGTCAACCCTCTGAGTTCGGTGGCTCAAGTACGAAGACAGAAGATTGAGTGCGGCATTTCTTACACCATAGTGACGTAATTTCCTGACCAGAGTTTCATGCTGTACGCAATCAAAAGCTTTTTTGAGATCGCAAAAGATGCCTAAGGCATCCTGCGACGCTTCCCAAGCCTCAAAGATGCTCTTTATGAGCATAACGCCAGCATCAATCGTCAGGCGACCCCAAGTGAAGCTCGTACTGTTTTTATTAATGAGACAGTTCTGTTAAAATGTTTCATTAATTGGTTTAATAATAATTTTTCAAATATTTTACTAAAAGTAGGCAAAATAGATATAAGTCTAAAATTATTTGGGTCCATATTACACCCTGCTTTAAAAACCGGTATAACTCTACTGTGCTTCATTAGGGTCAGAAACTCGCCTCTGGATGCTTACATTAAATATTGTTGCTAGATGAGGTGATATTACATCAATAATCGAATTTATCACCTTAACAGAGATTCCCCAAAGGTCTGCGGTTTTTAATATCTAATTGTCTACATGCACTTATAATCCTTGCTACATACATCAGTAAATTAAACATTTTTGTACATTCAATAACATTATCTTTTAATAGTGATTCGGCAACTGTTGGAGAAGACAAAAGTGACTTGGTAGTCGAAACCGGAATGTCCGAAAAAATCTCTCGAAATAGGTAGCAACATCTAGTCAGCTCTTCAATTGTATGGTTATCAACATTTAAAGTTATTTTAGAGCTGCTCTAGCGGCCCTTCCGGTTTCGCTATTAATAATATTCCAAGTCATTTTCACTTTATCTGATGAATTTTTAATTTTATTTTTAAAGTATAAACATTTAGCCAGATAACACACTTTTTTAAATATTTTAGAATAGGCGCTAACATGTGCAACAAAGTTATTGTTATGGTTATATGTTCTTTGACTATAAAGCTCATATAATCTCCGCCCTGTTCTATGGATTCCGACTGTTGCCCACTCACTAAACACTGCAGAACCTTTAGATTTAACGTTTTAGAAGTAAATATGTATTAAATTCTTTTCTTATTAAAGTGAATAATGCGCTAAAAGTACATGTGGATTTTCATCATAATGTAAATAATTAACTTTTTGTAAAATATTACTTGAACTTCTCAATACGCTTTTTATACATAGGAACAAACATTCTTGTTTCTTTGAGAACTTTTGTTATATATCATTTATCTATTTGAAAGGAGGCAAATTGACCACAATGGTCTGAAGTTAACATTTTAATAATTGACTTATTTAATGGTTGACAATTAGTATATATATTATCTATACATGTTGCAGAAGTCTCAGTAATTTTGTTGTTCAAAAATAAATTTAAAAGGTTATATGAACTAACAATGATTCGAACTAGTGTGGTGTTGCAACCTATATATATAAAAGAAAGTTGTGTTAGTTACACTCACTTATAACTCAAGAACTAAACAGATTTGGCTGAAAATTGTTAGGGAGCTTTAGGAGCCAGGAGAGGACATAAGATACTTTTATCCCGTTCGATAAGGTTCCGTGTGACTTGGACATGAAACGTCAGTCACTATAAAACGTGTATTACAAAAAGAATCAAACTTGGAAAAGAACAAAATGCAAATGACAGCTATGTAATGACGTATGGATGACAATTTGATATTGTAAGAAATCAATTAAAACTATTTCTATTAAATAAAATAACAAGTGGATTTAAGTGAAGGAAGTTTAATTAATAAGCCGCGACCAATACGATCGAATCTTTCCCGACAAAGCCGTAATGCAAGAAGAATCAAAATACTGCAAAATGAAAGGACTGAAGAAGAACAAGAAATTGCACGGAACAGCGCCGGATAGTATGACTCCGACCCCTGTGCTTCTCAATCACGAGAGAAAGTGAAGCAGCCGTGAAACAGCTCGGTTGGCAATGCAGAATCGTCGAGCAAACAACAGGAGGTCAACAAAGACAATTTGGACGCAGAACAAGACATTAATCGGCTGATTTGAATCGAGCAGCTTCAATACGATTGCAGCAATGATTACAGCTTGAACCTTAGCGTTTGCATTGGGCAAAATGGACGTTGTTTCGAGTAATTGTGGTGCATTAAAGTTTTCCGGAGAAACGCCTGATTTGCCAATGGTAAAGGAACCATGTTGACTCCGCCACATGAGCCATTGTATTCATTGCTTTGTGGAAACACAAGAATCACGCCACTTTTTGCAAATACTGAAAATCAATAGTTGTTTTCAAATGACGTCATTTAAAGGATATTATGAAAAAGGAGGATTTAATCCGACATTTATGTATTTATTTTTGTACTACATAGAATGTAGTTAAAGAATAGTTTACTTTTATCTATTGGTATGTATTATATTTGCTAATACCGAACCTAATCTCCAAGGAAAAGTGTTTATAACCAGTTAATATTGTCTGGTTTTTATTTTGTAGTTACAAGGACAGATTCACCATCGAATTGGATTACTACCTTTCGAAGATACAAGAATAATTTTACAAAATATTTTTACAAATATATTTCGGGCAACATGGAAGAACAATTAATCCACGCCTAGGATCACGGCGGAATGAAGGAGCAATTTTCAAGACTTGCAGTGTCTGCTTATGAACATCATGCGTTGGTGAGGTTGTTTAAGAGTGCTTTAGAGCATGCCAAATGATGACTAAGTTGTCATCAAAGTAGATAAACCGACCATCTGAACACACGAATGCACATTTAATGCTCCAACAGTAGACGAAGTTCATCCTGATTGTTGGTGAAACAATTGAAAACGCGATATTGTGCTTACACGTCGTGATACTGGGCAACGCAAAAATATCTGAAACTCATCGATCATATGACGATCAATACCCACTGATGTTTTTGAAGGAGAAGATGGAATTATTTTAATATTAAAATGATAAATCCATTGAATGGTAAAGTATCAGTATCTTAATAATGGTTAATGTCTGTATTATTTGGTTTGAAGTGGTTTATTTCAAATTTTAATTTCAGGTGAAGAAACCATAAAGAAAGTTAGCTCAACGAATTATTGCATATCGTTTGATGATTCGTCAAATGCTGACAAATATTTGCTGCGGTTTCTGGATTGTTTCAGCAGTATTGCGTTGACATGTATGGTAAAAAAGAAACGAAACCGTTTAACATTTATTAGGTTGAACCAAGCCAAACTGCGTTCTGAGGAGAATCCATTTACGTGATGCCGTTAGTACTGAAGGAAATGCAGCTAATATTGGTCGATTAACTATTCTGCCGGCGACGTACATGGTAGCCCACGTCATTGCATGAATATGCACAAGATGCAATGACATATGTTCGTCATTACGGGGCCAGATCTTCTTATTACTTTTACTGTAATCCAAAATGGATAGAAATTACTCAATTGTTGCTTCCCGGACAAACATCAAATGATAGACACGACATCACAGCACGGTATATTCAGGCAAAAATTCGGTCCCTGATGAACTTTTTTGTTAAACAACGCGTCTTTGGAGATACTGATGCTGGATGTATTCAATCGAATGGCAAAAGCGAGGCCGCCGCACGCACATTCTTATTTGTTAGTGGAAAGAATTCAGCCCGACCAAGTAGATGATATCATTGTGCCGAGATCCTGATCATAAGGTCGATCCAGACCCACATGATGTTGTTATACTAATATGATTCAGGACCGTGGTGCCATCAATCCCCAATCACCTTGATGGTCGATGGAAAGTGCTCAAACGATATCCACGGAAATTAACGGTGGAGAATGTCATCAAACGATGGGTATCCGCTGTTCGGCGTCGATCACCAGATGACAACGGTCGAACCGTCACAACGAAAGTGAAAAGAATGGATTTCGTTGTCGACAATAGTTGGATTGTTCCATATTCGCCACTTATTTCTAAAATGTTCAAGACACATTGCAACGTTGAATACCGCAACCAGTGAAGTCCATAAAAATATATTGCAAATATGTCCAAAAGGTGTATATGGCGGTTTTGGATTGCAACTTGAATACCAACGATGAAATTTCACGCATCGTTGTTCGTTTGGTGAACTGTAATGAAGCGATTTGGGTATATTCGCATTTCATTCACGAACGTCATCCTACTGTCATACTTTGGTGCATCTGGAGAATGGTCAACGAGTATATTTCACGGTTTGAATGCTACGCAACGTGCTGAAACACCTCCAACAACTACATGGACCAGTTTTTGCAACTGCCAAAGCGATCAGTTTGCACGAACTTTGTTTACTCGGAGATGCCACGTTATTATACTTGGAATGCTTCATCCAAGAATTTTCAAAGACGGAAGCAAGCTGATGCGGTTCCTGGGTATCCAGATGTGCGTTCTACTGATGTTTGGTCGTATGTATACAGTTCATCCAAAGAATGATGAATGTTTTATTTCGGGTTGGTAAATGTGCGTGGGCCAATTCATTTGAGACACTAGAACGGTTAATGGTGTAATATTCCCAACATATCGTGCTGCATTGAAGAATTGAACTTTTAGGAAAACGATACCCATTGGGATACGACAATTGCTGAAGCTATTATATCTGATCTCCAAGTCAGGATACGCACATTATTCGCTATCATAATTGGACATGTTTTCCATCAAACCCATGTAACCTGAAGCACAAATACAAGGATAGTATGTCAGAAGATATTTTACATCAAATTGTGTCAATTCCAAAATCACGATATTGAGATGAATGAGGAGATAATAATCGCTTTACCTTGATCGAAGATATGTGTTACCTCAGTGCGGTAATTTATTAATCAGATTAGGAATGCCGCGCCAAATCGTGAAATGAATGATGCATTAATCGAGAATTGGAACGGAACGTGAATATGATCACCAGGAATTAGATTTAGGTTCAAAGGAATGTACCCTTGTAATCCAACAGAAGGAAGTTTATATACTTTAATGAAGGCAATCGCTGATGAAAATGGTGATTAATATTCCTAGATGCCCCTGGTGGAACTGCAAGACATTCCTTATGTCATTAGTTTTAGCAACTGTTCGGGCGAGATCCAACATAGGGTTTCAGTTGCTTCTTCGGAGTAGCAGCCACATTGTTAGAAGGATGCCGCGGGCTCATTCAGCATTCAAATTACCGTTAAATAAATCACCAGCAATGGCCAAAGTTTTAGGGCATCAAAAATCATCATCTGGGACGAACCATAATGGGCACAAACGGCATTAGAAGCACTTTAACCGAACTTTAAAAGATTTACGCAATGACTCGAGATGTTTTGGAGGAGCAATGAATTGTCTGGCGATTTCCGCCAAAACCGCGTAATTCCAAGATCTACGGCTGCCGACGAAAACGCTTGCCTCAAATCGTCAAATCTATGGCGCTATGTAAGAAACTGCAGCTGACAACAAACATGAGAGTTACATTGCTTAATGATACATCTGCTGAAGATTTCCGGTGTAATTGTGATCATCGGTAATGGTCGGCACCCGGATGAATCGAGGATTAAATCATTTCCAAATACCTGCACTTTTGTCTCATCTAAAGACGAACTTATCAACAATGTATTTCCAAATATTATTTCTAATACAAACATAATGAATGGGTGAGTGAGGGCAATTTAGGCAAGAATAAAAGATGTAGATGATCTGAACTATAATTCAAAAATAAGATCATTGGAACAATGATCTATTCAAATCTATTGATCGTCACAAATGAAGATGAAGCCACCAACTATTCCAATTGAATTTTTAAACCTTTGACGTGCCTGGCTTACCACCGCACAATTTACGCCTTAAAGGTTGGCCTGTAATAATCCATATTTCGAAACATAAACCAAACTGCAACGGTACGGGTTTGGTGGTTATAAATTGGGAACAATGTAATTTACGCTACGATATTGATAGAAAATTCAAAGGTGAGGAAGTTCTATTCCTGAGGATCCTGGATGATCCCAACCGGATATGCCGTTTGAATTTAAAAGACTTCATTTCAATACGTTCTTGCATTCCAATGACCATCAACAAATCAAAGGCCAATCTTAAAAGTTTGTGGTTTAAATCTAGAACATTGTGTTTTTCCCATGGTCAATTAACGGTATGTTCACGGTCGGAAGACCATCTGGTTGTTTGTTTTTGCCTGATAATAAAATAAAAATGTCGTGTATCAAAGGTACTAAGTGAAGAGAATCTATGTACTAAAATACAGTAATAATGAATGATTAATGTAGTTATTTAATTTATTTTGTATTTTTTCCAATAAAAAACCTGCTTATTTAGGACATTAAGGAACAAAGTTCGCCGGGTCAGTTAGTTATCTAATAAATTAATGTTAAAGTCACCACAAATAATAATACTTATTAGATTCAGATAGTTTTACCAATATTTCTTCTAGAACAACTCAAAAGGTTCATATAACGCTGTGGAGGTCTGTACACACATACAACAATGAAGTGCCAGCTCTGCACAGGCTATTCTCAATAGTCCGTTCAACAGGAGAGGCTTCCAATATCTTACGATTTTAAATTTAAAGTACTATTAATAATTATTAAAGAGCCATCTATAGCTTTATCTCTACTGAACAGGCTAGCAACCTGGTGACATCCAAGATTTAACATTAACTGATATTGTTGTAGCTAGTGCTCAGTAATACATATATATCAATTTTACAACTATTCAAGAAGAGTTCAATTTCAAGTTCTTTACTGGCTATTCCTGAATATTTTGATGTACCAGGTTCATACACTGTGTGCTTTTATTAGAAAATTTATTTTAATAACATTATTGTTTGATAAAATAAGGTATTGTTTAATATGCAAGAGATTTTCTCAGTTGTCTCAATATTTAATTTAAATTATTGCTTGGAACGGATTCCAAATTATTAGATGTCATAATTTGTTCCTGTTCAATAGAAGCAGGAGTCAGTTATTTAAAATACAATAATATAGCATAAAGCTTAATTTTTTCTAAAAAATTTGATAGGTGCAACTCACCATATGTCAAATGAAAATTGTTACAACTAATTATATTATTAATGTCAATAATATCAATTTTGTTATGATATTTGTGGTTAAATGTTACAATTATTATTGTATAACATCTACAAATAGTTATTTAACTTATATCTATGTTGGTTTTCCTGTGGCAATCCTTAATGTAGGGAAATGTAACAAAATTACCTTTTTACATCTAGTTTATTAAGTCTTTCATGAAATTGTTGTAGGTGTGTCTATTAACATTTCCACTCCCTCAATCAAGATAATCAAGATAGTGTTGGGCAATGAGTATCAGTCAATATTTTGTTCATAATGTAAGTAGGTTGCCCTGGCATACAATAATTAGATACTGATTCCATACACTTATCTAGAATTAATGAACCCATACTCTTCCCAGTTCATCGCTGTATATTTAATATAATTATGGAAGAAATATGTTTTTCTTACTATTATCTAGAAGGCTACCGTGAGGCACCACACTCGAGACAGAGTCTTAGAATCACATTCCAGTTCTGAATGAACTGTATGCTTTGGACAATTGCATAACAATTTCTGGTCAAGGAGTCAAACGGTCTGAGTTATTTTTATAAATCTATTATGTCATTCATACTGAAATGTGTTCAGATATTTCTTTGAGATGCCTCTCATATTTTGTAGGACATTTAAGGATTGCAATAGTGATGCAATTCAGCCTGCAGTGAACTGACACTAGCCTTCATGAGACAAATGAGTTATCTTAGCCTCATTGTAGCATACATTTAATTTTGCTTTTAGTTTATTCCTATTATTATATTTTGCCATAGTTTTACAAATACTATGCCTACATTTCAACAATTTCCTCCTCCTTATGTGTTTATTAATATTTTTAAATTTTGTTTATTTTTGCTGATTACTGACGGCAGGCTCCACAGTCATCACCAGTCAAATCTATTGTGCTAATATTGTTACTAATATTTGTTACTGGGATACCTATATCTTGTACTTCCTCAACTAATTCACTATAGTGTTTGGGTTTGACTGGTCCTAAGTTCTGATTCTTAAGTTCAAGTAATTTAATTGTTTTATGAGCCTCATATAATTCAGACCTCAGTTTAGAGGTAGGCTGAGAGCTCTCATATTCACCCCTACACTGGTCAAACCCATCAACTATACTTTGCAAATTATTATTTTGTTCTTGTAAGTTTAAATAATTTAAATTTAACTAAGATAATTTTGTTTTAGTTTTGTATTTTTGTTAATTGTGCAAAGTTTTATTTGTTATCGTCCCTTTCCCTCAAAGAATTTCACACTGCATTTGGCTCCGTTTAGCTTCTTTTCAGAGTCAAATGGAGTTGTTCCCGACCTGACGGGCCTTGGATTGGGGGGTCATTTTTTATGTAATAATTGATAATGAAAATTTAAGATTAAATTATAATGGTTTCTTGATGAGGATGTAGGGACAAACTTATTTTAAAAAAAGTCTTACCTCAAGTGACAAGTGTAAAAAAATTTAAGTATAAAACATAATTATAAAAGGGTACACAATGGTGATAATAATTTAATTTTAAACTATGTTTCGAGCAGGTTAAAAACATTCAAATTTCACTTATATTTTTTGGAAATATTATTATTTAAATAATTAATAGGAGTATTTAAATGACAATGTAGGTTCTTGGAGTTGCCACAACGAAAAAAAAAAAAGTGTTTATATAATTGTTATGTGGAATCAAATGTTTAACTATTTTATTTTGGATTGGGAAGCCGGATCCCTTCAATTTTCTGTGATATTTCCGGATTTTGATTGTGGGAAACATGAATTACGGTCAGGAAAAATGCCACTATAGTTTTATTAAATGCCTTTAATCTAAACTAACTTACCGGGAGCCATAAAATTCAAGCGGTTGATGTAAACGGTAAGAGAACCCCTGGGGTCTTCAAGGGTGCCCCACGGATCTATTCTTGAACTTTTCCTTCCCTATAAATAAATAATCTACCAGACATAATTATATTGTGTTATTTACATACCACAAATAATCATCAACATCAGCCTGTGGAAGGTCCATCCGGCATTGGCCTCTTCTAATACAATGGTGTAATGTCACCAATATTGGTATAATTAATTTAACATCTATTATAAAACATATGAAGGCATAGTCCTGGAATAAGATTTCACAGGTTTATGATAATTAAAAGGGCATAATTTTGTTTAAGTCTTACAAAATTGTCCAATTATTTTTATATGCAAAAAGTATTCTTAATATAAAGAATAAAAAGGTTTTTCCAATTATTACAGTGAAGTTAAGGTATTTATCAAGACCACAAAGTTGGATAGTATTTTACAGCGTAAGGAAACCAAAAACAAAAAAATAATGCTTTTAGAAAAGTAAATCAACAACGAAAACTCCAAATAAAAAGATACATTTATTCCTAACTTCGATGAATACTTTCCATAGCCCTTTTAGACATTAACAAATACAATTGATAACTGAAAAGGAATCGAAAAAATTATTTATTTGGACGTTTCACCCGGTCTCGACAAGTAATTTAACCAAAATCCAGGTTGTAAAATGAAATGTAATTTAACTTGTGTTTGTCCATATAATTTTGATTTAAAAGCCCAAGTCAAATATCTTTTATTCAATAAGAATCATAACGCCCTTATTGATTTTGAACTTGTAATTTTTAAAGGAAAGGTTGTATTTACTATTTGTCATTAAAACAATCTTGTCAATTAAGACTAAACATGTTTCAAAAAAATGCATTGAAAATTAAACAAGACCTAAACCACGTCTGGTACACAATTAAAAACATTTATTTATTACAAAAACATTGCCTTGGATTTTAAAATTGTAATAAATAAGGGAAAAACCAATTGATTAAGTTATTTGGAAAAATTAGCCTTTTTGTTGTGTGATGTTAAAAACTTCTTCAAAGTTTCTGACTTTATTTTTTTTATAGAGCCCGGAAGGTTTATTTTCTTCTTTAAATTTTAAATTGGACGTATGGTCAAAGATTTATTTTTAATTATTAAGGAGATTAAAAGGAAATAACCTTTTGCTTGATTTAGTATTTTTCGTATAATTAATTATTACAATAGATTAAAGGTACAAACAAAATAACGTTAGTGAAAGATTTTTTTATTCATAAATTTTCAGTTGATTATTCTTCGGGGAATTTTCCACTCTGAAAGGTGTAATGTTATACGAGAAATTAGCTTTTATTCCATTTTATGGCTTCCGGCCGTAGGAAATTTGAAATTTCCTTTTTATTAAATATATTTTTGATAAATTACTTTTGTTTTGTTGGTATTGAAGGATATATTGTTTGTTTATTATTTATGGGTGAAGGCTTTTGAATTAAATTGAAAATAAACAAAATTAAATGATAAAAAAACCCGATCCCAGTGGGCGTGGGTTCTGTTTCGTGTGTTAGTACGAATCCTGTGGAGGAAATATCTTTATTTGGGTTATTTTTATTTCTAGGGAAATATGCGCCACCCCGGACCCTTCTGAGATAACCGACCGTAAGGGGATGAAAAGTCGGTCCTGGCCTTCTGAAAGCAGTTATAATTAAACTAGTAACCAATTTATCCATTAATAAAGCAGTTTACAGGGTTACCGTACGTAAAACTGTTATTCTGGTAAACTGGAGACTGACAATTTTTGGGAAAACTAGGAAAATAACCAAAAAAATATTCGGGAAAAGTTTGAAAAAAAAAAAATATTTCTTTAAGATTCAAATGAATTATTGTGAGGCAAAAGTGGTATTTAGTTTTACAAACATTTTATTAAAAATAATACATATAAATTAAAACAATTGCCTTGGCAAATGAATGTAATATATTTAAGTAAAGTTTCAAAATTTTTGCAAATAAGTATATATAAAATTAAAATTTACAGTTCATCGATATTCGTTATTTTAAGAAATAATTTTTGCCAGGGTATATACGGGGAGAAATAATGTAATGACATTTCAATAAAAAGCATCACCTGTCTCTTAGACCCAGCTGGAAGGAGGAAAATTGATATGATGTTGTAGAAACAAATTTCCTGAGTGCAATGGTTGAGGTTCGTTTATCGTTTATTTGATGGCTCTGCCGGGGAGTTAACCATTATAACCCCGGGGAGTCGAGGGGCTGTAAACTTTGCCGACAGGCCTCCTTTAATTTGTTTTTAGCTTCGAGGGTCCCCGAGGGGAGACCTCCCCGGGCTGCCAACAAAAACCGTCAGCGAATTCAATCGAGGGTGCCCCAGGAGGCCGAACCCCGGCTCGGTTAGTCGCTTTTTGATCCCTTTCAACCCGTTAGAACCGGACGAGGGCCTCCCCGATGGCCGAAACCCCGGCCCGATGAATTGCTTTAGGAAGCCAATTTTTAGCTAAAACCGCCCATCTACGGGTGAAAATCGGCCGCACATGCCGAACCCAACATATGAGGGAGCCCCACGGCGGAGGGCAAAAAGGTTTGTGGCGTACGATTTAAACGCTTGCACGATCGTTTTATTGTCGTCCGGATCTGTTATTACATGGCGGTCGCCCATATCGGGAGTTTTCTGGCGCTTCCGGATGAATTATTTTTGCGGGTACGTAAGCGGCGGGCTTCGTACCAGCTCATTAGATGTTGCGTAGCCGAGTCGAAATATCGGATTGACGTTGTTTCAAAAATTGATGTATGGAGGGGAATTAGGTCCAATGCAGGTCAAGGTTGCCGCACCAAGTGCCACCCGGCCCCATGTATGAAAATGCCCTGCCGTTTTGGGTTTGGAGTTTGGGATGTTTTGGGATGGAAGGAGAAAACACCGGACTGGCAAGTCATGATGGGGACGGATTTGTTTAAAGCAACACCTTTGTTGGCAGTGATAGCTTGCTCTTGGGATTTATTAAAAACGGTGACCTGGGACGAAGGCCTCTGTTTTTGACCTGCTTGAGCCGTTTGGCGGGTTTTATCGAGGGTGACCCTGGAGGGTATTTGATTTTATCTACCCATGGAATTGGGAGTCTAGAGTCGGATCATGGGGACTGGTTTGTTGGGTAAACAAGACGCCGCGCTTTTGGGTTTATTTTGATTTCCAACGTCGAAACCAACCCGAAGCATCTGGCTGCGAGGAGACCTCGGATTTTGGGGCATACCGATGAAAAGATGGATCGGCTTGAACAAGGCGGTGCTTACTTTGTGATTATGTGGATGTCATTGGTAAAGGGGAATGGGACAGGACCTAAACGGAGCCTTGTGGAACTCCGGGAGTAGCGGGTGAGGTTGAGATTTGACCCCGACGCGGATCGGAACGTTCGTTTCAGAGAAACCCCGGGATGAGAGAAGATGTTGGAAGCCGAGCCTTATATAACCTTGTATATAAGCCCGTCGGCCATACTTTCGGCGCCTTCGCCACGTCGAGGGGCCCAGTGTTTGTTTCTCCGTAGCATGAGGAGATGCTCCGGATGCGGGTGCAATTTGATGGGGTAGGAAATGTTTGGCCCGGAAAGCCGAATTGACTGGATTGGGAAGCCCATTAGCCCACATAAAGTCCCAGGGGGTCAAAAACCAATCTTGTAGATTTTCCAAGCTTTGGCAGGCTAATGGGGCGATAGGAGGTTGGTTGGTTGGGAGGTTTTCCCGGTTTGAGGAAGCCCATAACTTCAGCTTCCTTTCCAAGTGTTTGGAAAATACTTTGGAAAGAGCTTTATAATTTGGGACCAGAGGTTGATAAGGTGAGCCGGAAGAATTCCCAGACGCGGTTTGATATGCCCGGTTCCCTTCCGTTTCAAGCTTTTTGATTATTTCGATTCGACTTCACTTTCCGTTCGGGTGGAGTACGTCGGGGGGGATTGGTCAACCGGTCAACCTCGCCTCACCTTGCGGAGATGAGCGGCGCTCACCGGTTGTGTGTTGGGGAGATTGAGCCCCCGAGACTGTCGGCCGACATTCGGCTTTTTCCTCATCGAGAAAACGCCGGGGCTTGTCGGGTTAATAAAATAGGTGGATGGCTGCCGCCCCTTTGGAGGCTTTTAGAAACCCAGGGCCAAGGCGGGGAGGGATGAAGGTTGAGCTTGAGGTGGAGACTTTATCCAATAGACGTGTACAACCCATGCTCCGGGGGACAAACCGGTTGTTAGGTAGACCGCCATTTTTTCATTAAAAATACCAAATTTAAATTGTTATAAAAGTGAGAAAAACATTTTTTATCATTTTTAAACATTAATTCTAATAATTTTGTAATTAAAAACAATGGCTTAAGGAAAACAATTTTGCAAACGCTTTATTTGGAAATAGATTGTTTGAATAACTGAGAGATCAAAATTTAAATTTACTTTTGGCGTCAATTATTGGAAACATTTTGATAAATTCGTCCGGAATTCAACGCTTAAATCGATAATTGAGTTCGGGACCAAATCCCTAATTTCATTGTAATAAATCCAACGAGGATGTTGCCGGATAAACGGTTTGTTTTATTCCAACGTTTTAATAAAATTAGCCCCATTAAAATTCGATAAATTTCCATGAAACCAAAAGGTTAGGGTTTAAAGAATTTACTTCCATAAAAAAATATTACATTATTCATTTAATCTAAGAGAAAAATATTAAACTACAAAAAAAGAAGTAAATTTAGGTTAATTGGAAAGATTATACCCTTCATTAAGTATTGTTTTAATTTTGGTTTTAAAAGTTAAAAGGGGCTACTTTCCATGACCGTAAAATTATTATATAGCTGGGCCTTTCAAACTTTATGTTTCCTAATGACGTACAAGGTCCTTGTTTTGGTAAATATATTGTGTTTTGATCTTTATGGGTTTTTTACTAAATAATATTAGGGTTTTTATTTTGTTAGTTAGTGGTTATTGGGATTAGAAACCGGGAATAAAATGGTTGGGTAAATTTTTGGTCTTTACTGTAAATATAGTGAGATGGTGTTCGGGATAAAATTTTATTTGGTAAAACGCATTTTTAAATAAAGTTTAACTATCTTGTTTTGTGTTCTTTGTTGTTTTAAAGTTTTGCAGTCGGAACCTCAAATTTATATTAAATACTCTAAATGTTGTTTGACCAATGTTTGTATAATGTATGTTGAATCTAAATGGGTGCACTTTAAAATACGGTAGCCCAACCAATGGAATTATTTTTGGATCGCAACCCATTCCAGATGGGCATTAAAGTTGTCGATTATCTGAGATTAGGCCTGAATCTTTCATTTGTGTGTTCTAATGTTTGCTTGTTGTCAATAAATGGACGACAATGGGATTTTTTTTTTTTTTGGCAAATATAAAAAAGAAAAAAAATTGTTACATGGATCAAAAGTTTTACTCAGATAGTTCATCGTCCTACAGTAAGGGGTAAAACGCCGGTGAAAACACAGTTGAAAAGCCTTGTCGCTAACCAAAAGGTTCCCTTTTATCGTAGCAACTGGGCAGCCTGGTCCAGCGAAGAAGCTAAGAAGAACCTGGTCTACCTTAGGACTCTGTGGAGGGGCAGTTCCCAAGTGGACTGGAGAAGCTGGTTTTTATGGTTCTATGAGAGGTGGTTTGTACAGGGGTGGCCCATAAGTCCTTTGAAAAGTAAAATTTGAATAAAACGAACAGGGCGGTGAGAAAGGCAGGGGAAGGGGGGAGAATTCTGGTTTCGGAATTTAGTCACGATGGAGGTTTACCGGAGGACCGTGTCAAAGGGAGTTTTATAAAAACCCGCAATTGGTCCCGGGTAACTTGAGAACACAAAGGTTGAAAATTTGACGACACTCCAACTTTCAAAACGATTAAGAACTGGGTTAAGTTCGAGGAGACTTGGTTCGACGTTGATAAACCAGGGTTTTTGCCCAAGGCGAACGTACGGAACAAAAACATAGACACAGGGACAAGTCTATTCGGAAAATCCGAACAGTCAACTTGTAAGCGCCCACATTAAACGATCCAGGACATCGTTACAACGGAGAAGAAAGATTTAATTGCACTTATAACTTCCGGCCGTCACCGGCCGTAGTTAATTTACCTGGTAAAAATAGCCTTTGAAAAGCTTTATAAATAGTTTTAAGATATTTTCCAATGAAATTATAAGCCACGTTTTTCGGAAATGAGTAATAACTTAAATTTTTAGTAAAAAGAATGGATATACATATATGTATATTTTGACAATTTTAAAATTAATTACAAAAAATTATAAAACAAAAACTTTTATAATATTAAAAAATAAATTTTAACTTCCACCTTCACCGGATGAAAACATATTTATTTTTTTCATTCTTAGTAAACAAATTTAGGTTTTAACGATAAATTAGACCACCAACACGATTGAACCAGGGTGGATACGATCCAAAACCTCCTAATGGAGAAGGCGATTAGGGATTGGCAAACCGCAACCAATTAAACGGTGAATGATGATGATAATGACATCTATAACAATACATAAAATAATATTAAAATAAACTTATAAATATATTTAATCATTTGATTTGTTCATCTTCAGAATAAATATTTTTATAAAATAAAAGTTCTTTTTCTTAAACTGTTTTTTGTTGCCTGGCCAAAAATATCTTTAATTTGGTACTTAAAATTTCATAGAATATAAATTTGTATGTATTTCCAAGGTGACAATTTAAAAACCTATACAAGAGCCGTTAATTTTGGTTGATGAATAAAAGGTATAAATCAAAAGGACAACAAGGCTTATTGTCCCCAGTTCCTTCCCGACGCGGCATCAGATCTTATTAGAAATCAGCCAACTGGCAGGGAGAATATGTAGTTAAAAAACCCCAAACACAGGGCAAATTTTCACTTATTCATTCCATAGTAAGATGGGATGGATAACCGACAAGACAAGAGGAGATCAGGTGCAGGACCGGACTTTTTATATGTTCATTCGACGGTGGGAATCATCTTACTTTTTAAATCAAAATGATCAGCGCGCATTGCCCTAATAAACTAAGAAACAACGAAAATTTATTGAGTCCCGCTGGATTTTGAACGCATGACCCCGGTTTTAAAGAAATGCCCGACCACCAACGCAGGAAGCAAGTAAAATATTGGTATTTAATAAAAGAATAATATAATTTATTAAGGAAACGGCTTATGCTTGAAGAAATTTCAATTGTTCACATCTTTAGAAAGAAGTTGCAGGTTTTTATGCCAGTTTTTTTTTTATCACGCACGCATACTTTATAACTTAACCTTTATTTCCAAACTTAGAAATTGGAGGCTCAATAAAACTTTTTGTTTACGGTTTTTAGCTAACGAAAAATAAAGTACCTAAACAATTTGAGTTGAGATTGCGGTAAAAGTTATTCCATTAACGTTATTTAAAACAACCGGTTGGACATTTTTGGAGCAGGTATTTTATTTTTAAATCGAAATAATAGACTATAGGAACAAGACCATTTACGAGAATTGGAAACCTTTTGTCACAAGTTGCTATAATTAAAAATGTAGAAGTTCTTATTTCAAAAAAGGGAACTTTTAAATTTGTATAAACATTAGAAAAAAAACTACCACGACCACTGAAAAGGAAAGTCGGAATTTTAAACTGTAAAACTACGCGAAAAATCCATAAAAAGTCCTTCATTCAATAAAAATAACCACTTGAATTTTTTATAGTCCAAAATTTGTTGTATTCTATTTTAACCTTTAGGAAGCTCCAATTAAAACCTTATATCAAAAAGTATTTTTGGAATATTTTTCTTTTAAATACTCCATTAAAAAAAATTAATGTCACAATTTTTTTAGAGGAATTAACATGTCGAAATGTTCAACAATATTTTATGAAAGGCCAGAATATAAAACAGTATTTGGACTTTTAAAGCATATGGTTAAATTAAAGTAATCTTTGATAAGATAAGCCCCTAAAGTCTTTTAACTTAAAACTTTAAGTTTATTAGTCCTCCTAATGCATCGAAAATAAAAGAATTAGGAGTATCCAACTTAGATGATATGTATAAGGATGCCAAGAAATTTTTGTAAAGCGTTTTTTATATCCCGACAAAATGAGTGTTTTATAGTTTTTTTTTTACAACCCTTCCTTATCCTTCCCCATTATCTTAAAGGCCAATTCTTTGAAGACTTATTGACTTGAAGTATTATAAAGATTAAGACTTTTTTATAAAACTATGTATTATTACGTTTATTGTTTTGACCTTTTGGAAAGGTTTCAAAGGCAAATTTTTCGCATTTAAAATAGGGTTATTTTCAAGGAATGTTAAATTCATATGCCAACTATATATGGAAAATAAAATAGAAATATATTAAAGTAAATAACCTTTATTTTGTTCCTCTTACACGAAGTCATTTAGTTCAAAAAATTTAATCTTGCAAAGTAATTGAAAAAACATTAAAAACATAGTAAGATTATTAAAACTACCATTTTAAACACAAGGTTAAAGGGAAGAAATCAACTCACAAAAGGTTTATCGAAACGAGATGAAACAGGGACAAACTTTTAGAACAGAACCTTGGGTGATTAATACACGGTATTAAAAAGATTGGTTCAATGACTTCCTTGTTTTATTTTATTCATTTAAGAACTCAGATGTTTCAGCTTAACCAAAAAAACCTTAATTAAAAACCTTTCACCATAATATATTATTAACTAATTTTCCCAACGTTTTGGAGCAGCGGTGGTGGGATTACGGGTCCAAAACTCCCTAATGGGACAGCGAAGGAAGGCCCAGTCCAAAGTGGACCAACATAGGCTGATGATGATGAATGAACCAAGTTCATTACTTAACAATTATTATGTCATAAAATTTTATTTCAGGATACGTTTAGGTTTATAGAACTTTATTATCCAAAAGACGAATTATAGTCTCTTAGACATAAGTTACACTAATAAACTTGTTTGATGTTGCACACATTTTAAGTGTACTTAAAATAACCCTTTGAAACAAAAACATTTTACAAAATATAAAACTTTCAAGACGGCCTTCGGATGTACTGATATTTTTCGTTTATAAACCGGAAGTAGTGGATTCCCTGCGGGAAAAAATTGTCTTTCCTTTGTTTTCTGGTTGGTTAGGACAAGGAGTCGATCACCCAATTGATGAAAAAGACGATCAGATCTGATGGATGTAAAAACTAGGTCCACTCAACCAACACGCTTTGGGACCGTTGGATAGGTTCGAAAACCCCCAATGGAGTAGTATCCATTGGGGTTTTGGACCATCCAGTAGAGGACTAAGACAGGCTGATGATGATATAAGATGATGAAGCTTTACAAATTAATTTATTTCTTTGAATTAAAGATCAAAACCCGCTTCAATTCATATTATTAACCAAAATTTACCCAAATGTTTTGACATTGTTTTGGAATTGGTTCTTTGACAAGAGATAAAATATATTGGTTCCTTTTATGTAATCACAGATAATTAAGGAAATTACATATCTAGTAAACCCAAAAAAAAAACCCGAATCGATCAGACATCAATTGTTCACTCCACCTATAGAAATTAAAATTAATTTACTCAAAATTTAAACAAACCTGAATTTAGATGTAAATTAAAGAATTTTATTAGGGTTATTTTTGATAATACATTCAATTGAACTTATTCTTTACGTGGCTATCCCCGTTCAATCTTTGGTAATACCAGTTTGTAAGGACAAAGGACAATACATATTGGTCTGATTAAGAGTTCAGAAATAATTTTAATGCGAAAATCATTAAGAACCAAAAACAAAGGTCTAAAAAAAGGAAATTATAATCTTTGGAAAATTCAACTTTCGTTTTAAAATTTTCATGTAATAAATTTCCATTAAAAATTAATCTGTAAACCCGCACTTTGTCTGGAGGAAAGGACAAATGTCCGCAAAATTTGGAAATAAATTTCATATTTTTTTTTGATGTATCCGGCTCTGGGGAATAAACCAAAGAACATAACCGGGTTTGGGGGCCTGTTTAAAGGCGTGTCTTCCCAAAGTGACTTAATCTCACCAAGGGCCCCCTGTAAGGGGGTGTTTGGCCGCCTTTTTAATTAGCATGTTGAACGAGGGCCGCCCAGGTGGGCCGACGCCTTGGCCTCGATTTCAGACGCTTTGAATGATCTTTAATAGCTAGGAAGAGCTCATCTAAATTTTTTATCCACTTCTTAAAGCGTTGGCGCTGGAGAAGAAGTGGGCAAGAAAACCCAGAAACGTCCTTATCTAATATGGGTTGCGGTTCATAATAGCAAAATTTGTACTCAATTCAACCGGGGCTGATGTCATGAGTGTGTGTGTATGGCTACCGCTAGGTGTCCACCGGGTTTTAAGGGTAAATTAAATTTTTGATTTAACAAGAAGGGAAAACGTACCATTCGTTCCGGGGGGGCGAAATCATCTGTTGGCCTTGATTTAGCCTGTTCAACAAAATGATTAGCGACTTTTAAAATGATGTTAAATTGTTGCCAGTGCTGCCATTGCTAATGGCTAGCATGCTGGTTTCTTGAGGCGGGCGGTGGTCGCCGGCGCCCGGAGTCGGCTCCGGCCTGTGTGGGCAAGGGACTTTTGTCCTGGGCCCACAAGGATGGACCGTGGTCCCCGAGACATTTAACCAAATGGGGGCGTGCGGGCGGTTCCGGCGCAGCGGTGACCGAATACTTGGCAGGGACACTGCCCGGAAATTTAGGGTGGCCGCCCAAAACGAGAGGATTTGACCGATCCCACACAGCTGCTCGACATCATAAAATGCGCTTACCTTCCTTTGAGCGCTCAAGGACTAGCACCAATATAAAGGGCGTTTGCGGGGTGGTAACAATACGGTACGCCTAGGACCTGGAATTTCAATTTTTAATTGCTTTGAAGTTACTCCGGACATTGGGATCTCTAAAAGCCCTTGACCACTGTCCCGCCGGCCCATCCGGGAGCGCGAATGTGTGATATTGGTGTTCCTTTTCCCGGAGGGAGGTCACCTTCCCCAAAATGTCGGAATTTTGAGTTGTAATTTGATCCCTGATTGCAACCGAGGCCCCAAATTTGGAATCTATTGGACAGGGGGTTAAGTCGACCCATTTCTCATTCTCGCGGAGGTAAAATCGGTGGGGCCTCATGGGAGGTGCCTGGGGCTGGGAGGCTGGGCCGGGGGGCGAAGGCCAGGATCGGCGGGATGGATGGATAGGGTTTTTCCGCCTGGGAGGACGAGGTTTTGGGAACCCGCCGAGGGCAGGGGTGGGGAAAGTCGGGCCGGGCAGCCTTGGAGGGATGGAGGGCGGGGATGAGGGCACTTTGCGCTTCCTCTTGGTTTTACTTTCCAAGCCGTCGGTTGGGTTTGGGAGGTTGGATAGTTCGACCCTCCATGTCTGATTTTGAGGAGCAAGTCGAATAATTGTCGTCGCTATCATCCCTGGGAAATGGTCGGGGACTGTCCAGGTGTTACGGGAGTTTCGGGCTTTGGGAGGAAGGTTTTGAAATTAGCGGTAGGCGTCGGTGAGCCCAATGTAAAGCTTTGGACCACCCTGATCGCCTTGGTATGATACCAAAGGAGGTGTTTTAGGGTTGTTCCAATAAGGACGCAAAGTTTTAAGGCTTTTTGCTTGACTGTGGGAATTTTCCAACCTGGACTTTCAATCCCATTTCAACCCTTATTTCATCCCCTGCACAGTTTGGAACAAAAATTTTCAAAACGCCACTTTTGGCTAATTATCGATTTTTAACCAACTTTTTGTTTCCGGTAACTCATCGGAACCAAAATCAATGCTATATTAAAAACTTATTTAGTCCCACCGGTTTTAAAAAATTACTTTACGGATTTTATCGCGTTTATTTTCCATTTTAATTCCTGAGTTTCGAACACTTTTCCAGGGGTGGTCACGGGGCAGAATTGATGTCATGCGTCTTGTTGCCGGTGATGAAGGGGGTTTCGGATCAATTTTAATTAATTATATTTAATTGTACCCGATCTATGCAAAACGAACTGATTTTTATCTTTTACAGCCGCAGTGGATTATGCTTGGGTTTAAATTTTAATTTATTAATTAGGGATCCCAAGCAGGGTGGAACCCAAACCATCTTTCTATTGGAAATTTGGATGTTTTTTTAATCTTCAATAGCCCTGGATCATCCTTGGTAGGAATCGGGTTCTTAGCGAATTTGTGGTCGATCAAATTTATGTAATGGTTTGGGTGATTTAGGATGGTCACACCGGGCCGACTTGTTGGGTTCCGGTTTGATGTCACGTTCCTTCACGGGGTTCTTTGCCTCGCTTTGTTTGTCCAAAAGGGAGAGGCCGCAGTCACAATCTAGTTTGTACACTCCTGGGCCCTTTAGAGGAATATTGCACCGGTGGTGGAGGAATTGGACCAATCTTTCCTTTCAGCGGCTTGAAAAAGTTTTATTGGCTCCCCAAAAAATGAGCCAATCCACCCTCAAAAGGTAAACAGCAGGACTGCCCACTGTGGTTTTACTGGTCAATGTGACGCTGGTTTAAGGAGTTTGTTTGTTGCGGCATTTCTTAACATGTTGTAAGCCCAGCCGCCAGGGTGTTCATCATCACAGATCCCTTCGTGCCTCTGAAAACAAAAGATTTGCCCACTTGGTGGTTTAACTGGGATGGATGGTGGTGGAATTCGCCATTTAAATATTTATTTGTGGGGGTTGTTTTACAAAGGTATGGCTCAAGGTGTTACGGGATTGGGAATAACCAAAACATCAAGAAAAGTTAAAGAATTATTACTTAACCCATAGTAAACTGTATTTGAATTAAGGAGAAGGTATTTAAAATGCATTTATTTTATCATATTGGGAGGTAAAATTCATCCAATAGCCTTATAAAATCTTGGATGAATGGGAGCAAGGAGTAGGCCTTTCTCCCTCAAAGTTCCTTCCATAAAAAAAAGCAAAATAGGAGACACCGCAACCCATCCCAACACCATCCATCTGCATGTGAACCCATCTTTCCACAAAAAAGATCCATGATAAAACCTGAATTTTATTTAATAATGTTAATATTCGGCTAAAAGAAATAATTTGTCCTTGTATTATTTTTGATAAAAAAAAGAAATACTGATTTTCAAACATTGTATATTAATATTATAATGTGAAAGTAATTTGCCTGTCTGCCTAACTGTTCATCTGTTCTGTCTGTCCGTTCTTACTGCTAATTCAAGAACTGATTTCCTTGGTAAATTTGTAAATACTTTTGGAATATACTACGAGAAAGTAATAGGCTTTTAATTATTGGAAAAAGAGGTTGAAAATGTTGGAAACGGATGAATGATAAAGAATTATGAAAAAATAAAATCGCCTGTATTAAACAAAAGATTAGGACGGGTATGGTAGGGTAAGACATTGGGCATTACCAGGAGGTCTGGTATGTCTGAGTTTAATGTTTCAACCCTAAATTCCTGGTGGTTAAGAAGCCTTGGCTCAAAGCCAAAACTGTTTGGACTGGGAAGGCCTTAAGGGTCATAGCGACAAGCAGGCGGGCAAGAAATGAGACGTTCAAAATCTTCCCGGGATTTTGAGGAAGACTTAAGGGTCAGATAGGAGGTGTGGGACTGGTTGCGGGGTTTCAGCCTACCCGATAACCATTGGGTCCTTTCTTATTTTTGTTTTGGACACGCGTGAGTTAGAGAGTTTATAAATTAACACCGAGTATGGGTAATGGAGATTGACGTTATTTGGTTTATTTTTTATTAGAAAGTCCACGGTTCCTGGGGCTTTAAGCGGTTAAAGATTTTGATTATTGGACACGATTTCCTAGTTGGTAACGGAGGGGTTGTTATCGGGGGGAATTTTTAATAAATCTTGTCCGTCCTGTTATTCAGATGTTTCTGGAATTCAGACAGACAGGTTGAGGTTACATTTTCCTTTCTTCGTCAAAAACGCCAGAGGAGCAATTGTCTCAAAAGGAGGATTGAGAAAAATTGGAGCCCCTTTTCATACCTTTTGGATGGACTGGGTAGTAAGAGAGGGGATGGGCTCAGTGGTTTCATTCCTCAATTGTTCCGTTCCTTGAACCGCGCAATGGCCAGTTTAAACCCGCGGCAAAGCGTCGCATCCGAGTCCCGTTACCAACAGTGGATGTTTTAGGGGCGAATCGACGCCTCTTTAAGGCCCCTGTAAAAGATCCAGAAACGTTCCAACCCATTGTTGGTTAATTCCTTCAAAAGCCGGAGACCTCGAAATTTTGGATGTGTTCCAGAACCAGCGCCCCGTCTGTTTCCGACGGAGTTGAGCTGGGATAATGGGTACCATAAGTGAAATGGTTAGTTTTCAGTTGGGATTCTAGTTTCTGCCACCCAATTACCGTTTAAGGACGGTTATTTGGGGAGCCGCCCAGACACAAGAACTGGGCGGGATCAGACGGGTCATTGGATCACCCTGATTCTATTCATAGGGAGTGCAAGGGTTTTGACAACGGAAATCAACACATCAGGAAGAGCTCAGACTTATTTGGTGAATGTTTTCCGAAATAAGACAAAAAATTGGAGCCGTTCATTGGGGAAGGCATCCCGTCCCTCTTGGTGTTGGGGAACCTTGGTGGGTGTTTAAGGCTGAAGGCCAGCCAGGATGACAAGCTCCAATTTGAGAAGGATTTAAATCCCATTCCAAAGATTGGTAGGGAGGGATCTGCCACGGGCAGTGCCGACGTTATGGTGATAGGGGACCGGCCGCGGCCAAGCCGACAGACTGAAACCTCGAGCGAGGCGAGGGGTCCACCGTTACGCAGGGCGGATTTTGGCAAAACAGGCGCGGGCCCAAGGGACGCCGGCTTTCTGTCATTCCTTCAAGGTTGTAAATTTGGAGTCTTTTGGTCCCAAAATTGGTATTTGGAAAAGTTTTGCACTTCATGACGTTCCAAGTCGTGGTCTTCGAAAAGTTAATTTCCCTGGTCCCTTTAAACCGTTCCTAAAAGAAGGATTTAGGACCAGAGGAAGAGGTGATTCGAGGGCACCTCAGCACTTTGTTCTTCCCGCCTCACCAAATTGGCAATTTTGATACAACCACCATAGTCGTACAGAACTTGGCGCAGAATTTTAATCCAGACCGACGGAATTAATTAATACATTAAAACCCGGCCGGTCCGGTCCCACGAAACGGCCGAGTTAATAATAATCGCAACGAAAGTTGCCCGCAAACTACGGTTAAACGTATTTCCGCCCAATAACCAACCACGAAAATAAACACGCGCAGATGCCCCGGTGGGAAAATAATCCGATTCAAAACCCGCGATCCAATATTCAAAAAAACAAAACAAAACTAAAAAGTTTCGTTATGAACCGCAACCGAACTACGAGTCGTAATCGAAGACGGCGATCGCGTTTACGCGCGACGCCACCCCCGGTTGCCAACCAAAACGGCAGCGACGCACACCAGAAACGCGTTGCGGGGGTCAGCGCGGCTGGGCTCTCGGTGGAAGCGTAAGTTACGTGGGGACCTTCGCTGCCGAGAGCTCAATGAATCTCGTTTCCCGGGAGCAAAACCAAGAACAAATACCGAATAAGGGGGTGGGATGCGCGTCCGGCAGTTAGCCACTGCTGTCAAAGGTATGGCAGATAATCATTAAGGGGAGGCCCGTTGATAGCAGATGCTATCTCGAGAAAGGGATCCCCAGGGCAAAGCCCAGACCACGCCCTTGGTACGCGCCCATTGGGAGCGTGGAAGGATTTGGGCCCTTTTCCTGAGGAGAAAGTCACCTGATATTCATCGGGTGGGCTAGCCGCAATTTGTCTCCGATTGTTTGCCTATCGGAGGGGGCGCCCCCACGGGAGCCGGTCAAAGGCTGAACGGGGAGGGCGAGGAGCCAGGGGCACCCCAGGATCAAAGCGGGATGATGGGGGAACTTTGTCGCCGGAGAGTCGACGGTTCGGAGGCCCGCCGAAGGCAGATTTAAAGAGCGTCCGACTTTGCAGCCTAGATGGAAGGACGGAGCAGGTGAAGAGGTTCCGAATTTGCGCCTTTTGATTTGACGGTTTTGTAACCGGTCGGATTTTGGGATTGATTAAGCGCCTTGACCCTCCATAATTGATCCGGCCGGATCCCACGCCGACAAAGTTGGTCGTCGTCAACCGCACGGAATGGGCCGGTCCATGGTTCGGCAGGGAGGGGGTGGTTCCCGGGTGGAGGGTCAGACTCCCATCCGGGCGTCCCCAGGTTATGGATAGGGGAACGGCCCCGATAGGGGGACCGGCCTGGGTGGCGGTACAGAAACTGCCAGGGGGGTTGGTCTCTGTCCGTTAAAGGGGGAGATGTGGCGAGGGAGCAGTTGCCCCCGGAGGTGGGTTTGGTCGTGGGGGTTTCGACCCTCGGTCCCGGACCCCGGAAGAGGGAACACGGGAGGGAAAGCTGGTTCACCCTTTGCGAGTGGTCAGAGGCCAAGCGTGGATTGTATGAAAAGAAAGGTAGGAAAGAGCAAAGGGAAAGATATTTGGAATGTTTGTGTGGGGATTGGGGAAAGGGGGCCAAAGGAGATGTATAAGGAAGTCCCCGGAGGGAGGTGATTTGTTGGTTGATTGCACCCGGCTTTGCCGAACACCGGGCCATCTCGGCCTGGTGGGTTCCGGACCATCTCCGCGGCCTGCGGGAAAGTGCCGAGGTCCCGCCTTTGGCCGGACCGCGAGGAGACAACCTCAAAAACCGTTGATCCGGGCGTTTGGGTACGGGCGCCGGGTGTTGCGAGCGGGGGAAACGAACACCAGCCATTAGCGGCCCACCTTGGGAAACTTCCCGCCCCCAGGCGTATTTAGGTTACCGGGCCGGTCCCGGCCCGGTGGACTTCCATTTCTAATATTCGTGGGATTTATTTGACATTAAATCAAACAAAAACAAGGAGCAACAAAATCGACATCAACGATGAAACCCGGCATGACAACGGACAAACGATAGCTCATCGGAAGGGACAATGGGAAAGAGAGGCGCGGACCAGGGAGGGCCGGTTCAATGGTGGGCGCCAGGGTATTCCCCCAAATTTTATCGAAAGCGCACAAGGGGGATACGGCTCACCTCGTGGAGTGTTCAGGAGGAGGACCAGTTACGGCAAAGGGGTGGTTGGGGCGGAAGAAGAGGGGCGACCCTTTCCCTTCAAAGAGGAACGGGGCGTTTTAAAACGTCAAAACCGCAACCGCTTCGGACCGGTCGAGAAAGGGCAAACCAGGGACTTTACCCGATCTAGTTCCGCTGTTCAAAACGAAAAGGCTCGGTAGGGGAGCGTGCGGAGGAAGGACCGCACGTTTGAAGAAAAGGAGGCGCCTGAGGGAGAGAGAGGCCAAGATGAGGATGCCTTTAAGCCGAGGATGCGGGAGAGGCGCCCAGAAACCTGAGCATTTCCCAGGTTGCCCGTTCGCAAATTTTGGGAAACGGCAGTCCGTGCCCTTAAAGAGGCCTCCGCCGTAAAAAGACGGTGGATGTTAATTGCCCACCCAGTCAGCCAAAAAGAAACAGAGCTGAAAAAAAGTTTTCAGCGGTGGGAAGCGCTAGAAGAGGAAGGGCGGCCCGGGCCCTCGAAGAGAGGAACCGGAGTTGAAGGTTGCCGTTTAGCCGATGTCCACGTTGAGGGATTGCCCACGGATTTGGAACAAACCCGAGGCGTTCATCCGTGACATGGTGGGGCCCATTGTTTCAGGCCCACCGCGATAATAGCGGACCGCCCCCGCCGGAGAAGGGTTTTCGTCCACCGCCGCCGAAAAAGGGGGGCCCCTTTGCGGGCGGGGTGGCCAGGCCGCCCCTGCCGTCCCCCAAGGCTCCCCTGCCGCCTCCCCACCGCGCAGCGCCGGTTCCGGCAGCGGCAAAAAGGACCGAGATTAAGGAGGGCCCCCAAAAGTCTTCCCGGCGAAGGCGGGGGAAGAAGAAGGGCCCCGGACCAACCCCAGGAGGGTTCGACCAGCCGAGCCGGCAGCAACGGGCGGCACCAGGGCAGTCCACGGATGGGTGGACGCTGGGGCGCGCCGCAAAGCTGGCCAAACCAGGCGCCTTCCAAAAGGACACCGGCAAGGAGGGGTGCGGAAACCGGCCCCAGCTCCCGGGAAGGACTGGCCGCAGCCGGGCGCAGAGAGAAAGGGCCGGCCGACGTCCCAAGATAAAAGAAAATGCAAACTGGGGATACGGCATCGATGGCCCTTTTCCGCCAGGGCACGGGCCCGGGATCCCCAGGTTCCGGGGGGCCAGGGGGCCAAACCAATTGGCTGAAAAGTTTTGCCAATTGGTTGGCCCAGGGGTTGGTTACAATATCCAGGTCCGGAAAAGTGCGGATCTTCGATCCGGGCCTGGATGATTTTGGGGGAAAAGAGGAGGTGGCTGGAGGCGAAGGCGAAAAGGCAGCTGCCCGGTCACCTGTAAAGGTCGGAGGAACCCTGGGGACCGGTCCCGGTTTGGAGTAGTGGTGAGGTTGCCCCTATTGCGCCACCAAGAAAATAATTGGTGGTCCTTTAATCGGGGGTGGGGGTCAAACTGCTTTGGCGGCGCCGATGGCCGCTTCCGGCCCCTGAAATAGGGCACGGGAAGCGGAGCAGTGGTTACGGGCGTCGACCGCAGCAGTGCCTTGACTGTGGGCCGGGCCACCGGAGCAGAGGGGAGGCCCGCCGCCGCACTGATCCCGTGGGGCTTAACAAACCGGTTGGGCCCGTTGGGGAGGGGTTTGACCACCAAACCCGATAGGGGGGGACACAGTGAGGGCCTGGGCCAAAGGGTGCCCCAAGCCCAGCGCCTTCGGCTGAGGGGACCGAAAGGGTTATCCAAAAAGATGGCTTACGCTGAGATCCCCAGAATTTAACCACTGCGCCAGGAGCCCGGATCTGTTGTATCAGAGCATGGGTGGTGGGTCGATTCAGGTGGCCGTAGTTGGGAAACCGTATTACGTTCCCCGGCAAAAACCGGGCTGGGACCCCACACTGCGGCAGTGGTCTGGTGGGAGGGGGGTCCCCTCAACCGAGGGGGAGGGAAAGGTCCAGGGTTTTGGCGCCCTTGTTGGGAGAGTTTGTCGTTTCAGCGTACTTTCTTCCCAACAGACCCCGCCGGACTTTCGAGGGCCCCAGACCGACTGGGGCCGATCCGTTCCAGGACCTTCCCTGTGCTGGTCGGGGGATCTGAACGCCAAACCACCGGCTTGGGGTTACCCGGCAGAGAAGGGGAAGGACACCGGAGGAGTGGCCCTGGAGGTCGGGCCTTGGTCCCAAACAGGGTTCGGTAACACGTGCAGGAAGGGCCCGGGCGGGTCGATCGCCGATGTTCGTTCCCAGCCCCGCCCCGGCCTGCCGAAACAGGGCTGAAGGTGGTGAGGGCGTCGAGACCCGCCCGGATCATCGTTAAACCCGATTCCAGGGTTCCGGCCTCCCAGGGACACCATACCGGCCCCTGGCCGACCCTTCGAGGGACGACGGCCCCAGGTGGCGCCTCGGAAGCCTGACCGGAGCCGCTTAAGGGGAAAGTGGTCGTGGTTTCGCGCCCAATATTGTCGGGATGTGGAGGGGAGGATACCGGTTCTGGGGACGCAAGTCGCAGGTGGGACGCGTTTATGCCCGGCCAAACGTCTTCCCTTTCCCCGGGTGTACTGGTGGAATCCCGAAACCCGCGGTGATGCGCAGAGAAAGTATCGTGGCAAGGCGCCTCACCGGTTGTCGGGGACGAAGGGAGGGACCCGGCCCTGAGGCCGAAATTGCTCGCCCTTTCAGGGCCGGCAAAAGGACGGTCGGGTGGGAAAGCCGAGGCGATCGCCGCGGCCAGAGAGGGAGGTTTAAGGGGCGCCAGAAGTGACCGGGGGGCGGCCCACAAAATTGGTGAAAAGGTTGGTCCTTGGGCCCCCACTACCGAGAGTCTGGGCCGTAGTTTTCAGGCTATCGCCGAGGTTTATTCCCACAGCGGAGGAGACACGGCACCTTGATGGTCCCAAATGGAACGGATGAGGTTTGACCCAGTTCCGGAAGCGCTGGAAGCCCCCCGGAGAGTTCGGGCGGTCTTTCCAAAATGAAAGGAAAACGCACCGGCCCCGGGGTCCCGATGGCATTCTGGGACGCGGCTGGGGAAATTCCTAGGGGAGCCCTGAGCCAGAGTGGGAAGGCGGAAGCCCCTGTCTGCCTGCCTTAAACCAAAGGTGGAAGACTGGCAAGACCTGTCCCCCGGCAAAATGAGGGGCGTCTCGGACTCGGCGTCCGGCCTTATTCGATCATTTCAATACAAACTGAAAAATTTAATATTAATTTTGTTATCAGAAAACTTAGTCCTGTCTTAAGAAGAATCGGCGACCAGTTTTTAACCTAAATTTTCTGATCATATAACACTATGTATTTTTTTTAATTTGTACTTATAAAATAAAACTTCATCAAGACATCATCTGATGTGATCCAGTGTTGTGATCCTCTGATAAAAGAGGTCATGATGCGTGAGTAATCATTGTACTACTAAAACGATAACAAGACAGAAATCAGTAATAAATGTAAGTGGATTAAGAGATGTTATGAGTTTTATAGGAAAATGCATAAGACATATAAGCTTTTACATTCTTAAAGCAATCCACTTTATAAGAGTTCTATTCAAGAAACGATTTCACGTCGCGTCCAATATTAAAGTCTCAACAGGTTTGAAATTGCCCCGCAAGAAATTTACATTTTTCGAAATAAGTATAGCTTTTACATATTCTAATAATGTCGCTATGGATTACTTACTGAACTATTAGATTTATATACGATTATATTGGAAGTTTCTTATGGTTTTACAAAACTAAAAAAAAATTACGTAACTTCTTATAATATTTAGAGCGATTCATATTTTATACTAGCGTCAATATTTTGGACTTATTTTAGTTTTTAAACTTGAGAAGCACTTCTCATAAATGGTCTAAAGTCATTTCGAATTTTTTCTTGGACAGCTTTTTAGCAGCTAAGCCTGAAATTAGTATATAATTATATAAAATTATTAGTATTTGCTTTAATATTTTGTTAGTTTAATTTGCTATTTACAATACTTTTTCAAATATTATATAATTTAAATAATTTAAAGGCTATGTAAATGAAATTTTAAATGATAACAACCGGATATTTGAATGCTCGCTTTAAGGTTTTGTTTCGATTTATAAAATATGACATAAAATTGCCGATGAATTCTCTATTTCCGGTTCTTCTCAGCTAGTAAAGCATCCTGTTCCGAACCGTGGCAGAAAATGAATAAGGTAAACTTATATATTGAATGAAAATATTTCTGCAGCTCAGATCAAATTTCAAATTCAAATATTTTTATATAAAAATGACTTTTCGGTTTCTTTGGTGTTGATTTATAGGTTTTATCAACAGATTTAGAATTAAAGTTAATATAAAAAAATTGATGCATCTACACTTTCCTATAACGATAAGAGAAGAATCGGCGTAAGTAGTCCCACTTAGGTTCTTAAGTGTGATTTTTCGTAATTGAAAGATGTAATTTTTAACTTTATATTCATGATATGCTAAGAAAACTAAATATTTTAATGGCAAAATAACACCCATGGATTAACTACATGTTTCCGCTACCCTTATTTATCAACGGACTTTTTATAAGACTTGTTAATTTATCCCTTACATACATACATCATCAGTTGTTTATCCCTCTATTCGACAGTAATTTTAGTATGAAATAATATCCTTTAATTGTGTCACACACAGACAGCGATACCAAAACTTCTGAACGGTTAATAGCTTACGCAGTAAGTTCTGATTATATTATAAATTATTTTAACTATATTGGGTCTTAAATACACGTAAGTATTTGTAAAGATTTTACGTTGAGATTGAGACAACACAGAATAGATGTAATATAACAAAATTACTTATAAAAATAAGTGTAGAATGAGTGATTTAGTTTTAGATAATTTTTAATTTTGTTATGCTTCGCTGAATATATATGAAAAATTTTGATGTAATTTGTAACGAAAGTAAATAATAAGAAATTTATAAGAAATAAATTTGTTCTAAAAACATATTACATTTAAAGCGTGGAAATCAATGTTTGTCCTTTCAAATTAGACAGTTTTACATTCCTATATAATATACGATGAACTATTTGTAGCTTTGATACATGTAAAATTTCATGAAATCAAAAAGTTATTTACAGAGTTAATAAACTGAACTGCCCATAGCCTAGTGGCACAATAGGGTGTGCCGAAACTGGAGGTCGGGTTCGAATCTGCGGGGACTCAACAAATTTTCATTGTTGTTTTAGTTGGTTAGGGCAATTTGGGCCGATCACCCAACTGTTGAAAAGTAACAGATGATCCATGCGTCGGATGGGCCTAAAGTTGTCAACGACCAACCTGCAATGGACCAGCGTGGTAGGTTCGGTCCAGACCTCTAATGGATGGAGGAGTATTAGGGGAGCTATGTCCAGCAGTGGACTATCACAGGCTGATGATGATTATAACATGTTGAAGCTAAAGGTGATGTTCAACAGCTTTTGTAATATTCTCATACATTATCTTTTGGAAATAGTGTATATAATATTTTTTTATTTCCACATGAAGGCAGGTCTTCGTATGAAATAAAAAGATCAGTTAGGCTTCTTGATGGAAAGTGGTCACCGAAGCACGTGATGCATGCAATACTAGGGGTATCTTTAACGGCTCTGCCGTGAGGCATAAGATGTTATGTCTCATTTACCAGTAAATGCTGGAGACGGTGCCTTCAATCCGGAACAGCTAGCGTTTTCACACAATTACTTTGCGGCCACATTTAGCCACCCTTGACGTAAAAGGCTCCTGTAAAAGGAACCTGCTACCTCTTAAACATAATTTCGCCTTGAAATACTATTTACAAGAAGTTTTAAGACATGTCTAATATTATTTAAAATATAAGAATAATTCATGATGTCACAATTATTTAATCGAATTTAATAACAAATTGTAATTCATCTATTGAGTTATACTAACCTCATGCAGTATATGCTTGTCGTGATCGAGGTAGCTTGAGAAATAACATGTTAAAAATATTCCTTTCAAGATTACGTCAACGACAATCGTTCAATGGATCATACTAAAATTTCACGACCCTTAGCAGACAGTATCTAATGTTAATTGTCATTTGTGGGGCTAGCATAATCTTACAAGCAAAATTTGTTTAAATTTAGTATTTTATTAGGGGTAGCTTAAGATAATAGAAAGGCATTTAAACAACTTAAAATGTTATGGAATTTTTAAGACTACAAGTATATCACTTATCAAGATCTACACCAACGATTTTAAGGCTGAGAAATATTAAATTAAATCTGCACTATATTATATATGTTTATAGTATTCAGTCATGGAGATACAAGTAACTTATTCAAGTATATGTCTTAATAACGCTCATTTATTATTTTTGAGGGAAGACGTGTATATTTAAATATTTTTACTCAACCGACTGTTATCCTTTCTACGGTCTGATTTTGTTAAATTTTTTCATTCCACTAACCAGGCGCTGTCGTTGGACCCTATTTTTTGCAATTTACTATATATTGAGTGAAAAGGAAAAAAATTAATAAAATATGATTTTATTCGACTACCAATATCATTTGAATAAATGATATGGTAGCTAGCTAATAACCTTTATTGTGCACGACCGTATTAAAATCGATTTATATGTGCCGATTCACAGCGCGAATCGTCAAATATTCGGGAAAAGGTCATGGTCTATCAGTACTATAGTTAAGGTGGAAACAATAAAAGGTTATTCTCCCGCATGAATCGAATACGCTGCCTCTAGTTTGCAAAGAATGTACCTAAATGCAATACACATAGGCATTTATTTAAATACTAACTAAGATAGCATACTTTTTCCCATCCTAATAAACGTACCCACTCTTTATTTCTTTGTCGGACAGACTCGTTTCATGTAGAGATTGATTAATGTCCTACTAACACAATTAATTTAATCATTTGAAATTAAGGCCAGTAAATAGTTGTTAGTGACGGTAGTCATCAAGAATGGGGGGACTCGTTGTATTATAACATTTAATCAATGTCACTAAGCTTGAAATCACTACGTCAAAGCGGTATGTCGTATAATTATGTCGTTAAATTCATCATCAAATTGTCAACGTTTTTGTAATGTTTTCTAATCTTTTGATACGGTTAACTTTTACACATGAATGTTGGAGTAATATTGATATTTGTAACATTCTTTAACGTTCATTCATACGCAAGAGTCCATAAACTTAACATAGCCACTGTTTCGTATCGCTTAAATAGAGATGAGCAAGGTTCACGTTTACTAGATGTTTAAGGATGCGCAGACTCATATGAAACAGCGAGTAATATTGATATTGTAACATTCCTTTAATGTTCATTCATATGAGAGTCCATAACATAACATAGCCACTGATTCAGATCGCTTGCAATATGAGATGAGCAAGGTTCACGTTTACTGATGTTTAGGATGCGCTAGACTCATATGAAACAGCGGAGTAATATTGATATTGTAACATTCCTTTCAACGTTCATTCATACGCGAGAGTCCATAACACTAACATAGCCACTGTTTCGTATCGCTTGGCAATATGAGATGAGCAAGGTTCACGTTTACGATGTTTAGGATCGCTAGACTCATACTGAAACAGCGGAGTAATATTGATATTGTAACATCTTTACATGTTCATTCATACGCGAGGAGTCCATAATATAACATAGCCACTGTTTCGTATCGCTTGCAATATGAGATGAGCAAGGTTCACGTTTACTAGATGTTTAAGGATGCGCTAGACTCATATGAACAGCGGAGTAATATTGATATTGTAACATTCCTTAACGTTCATTCATACCGAGGAGTCCATAACACTTAACATAGCCACTGTTTCGTATCGCTTGCAATATGAGATGAGCAAGGTTCACGTTTACTAGATGTTTAAGGATGCGCTAGACTCATATGAACAGCGGAGTAATATTGATATTGTAACATTCCTTTAATGTTCATTCATACGCGAGGAGTCCATAACACTTAACATAGCCACTGCCGTATCGCTTGCAATATGAGATGAGCAAGGTTCACGTTCTAGATGTTTAAGGATGCGCTAGACTCATATGAAACAGCGGAGTAATATTGATATTGTAACATTCCTTTAATGTTCATTCATACGCGAGGAGTCCATAACACTAACATAGCCACTGTTTCGTATCGCTTGCAATATGAGATGAGCAAGGTTCACGTTTACTAGATGTTTAAGGATGCGCTAGACTCATATGAAACAGCGGAGTAATATTGATATTGTAACATTCCTTTAACGTTCATTCATACGCAAGGAGTCCATACACTAACATAGCACTGTTTCGTATCGCTGCAATATGAGATGAGCAAGGTTCACGTTTACTAGATGTTTAAGGATGCGCTAGACTCATATGAAAAACAGCGGAGTAATATTGATATTGTAACATTCCTTTAACGTTCATTCATACGCGAGGAGTCCATAACACTAACATAGCCACTGTTTCGTATCGCTTGCATGAGATAGCAAGGTTCACGTTTACTAGATGTTTAAGGATGCGCTAGACTCATATGGAAACAGCGGAGTAATATTGATATTGTAACATTCCTTTAACGTTCATTCATACGCAGAAGTCCATAACACTTAACATAGCCACTGTTCCATCATCGCTTGCATATGAGATGAGCAAGGTTCACGTTTACTAGATGTTTAGGATGCGCTGACTCCATATGAAACAGCGGAGTAATATTGATATTAACATTCCTTTAACGTTCATTCATACGCGAGAGTCCAGAACATTAATAAAGCACTGTTTCGTATCGCTTGCAATATGAGATGAGCAAGGTTCACGTTTACTAGATGTTTAAGGATGCGCTGACTCATGAAACAGCGGAGTAATATTGATATTGTAACAACTTTAACGTTCATTCATACGCAGAAGTCCATAACACTTAACATAGCCACTGTTTCGTATCGCTTGAATATGAGATGAGCAAGGTTCACGTTTACTAGATGTTTAAGGATGCGCTGAACTCATATGAAACAGCGGAGTAATATTGATATTGTAACATTCCTTTAACGTTCATTCATACGAAGAAGTCCATAACACTTAACATAGCCACTGTTTCGTATCGCTTGCAATATGAGATGAGCAAGGTTCACGTTTATAGATGTTTAAGGATGCGCTAGACTCATATGAAAAAGCAGGAGTAATATTGATATTGTAACATTCCTTTAACGTTCATTCATACGCAAGAAGTCCATAACACTTAACATAGCCACTGTTTCTGTATCGCTTGCAATATGAGATGAGCAAGGTTCACGTTTACTAGATGTTTAAGGATGCGCTAGACTCATATGAAACAGCGGTAATATTGATATTAATATCTCCTTTAACGTTCATTCATACGCGAGGAGTCCATAACACTTAACATAGCCACTGTTTCGTATCGCTTGCAATATGAGATGAGCAAGGTTCACGTTTACTAGATGTTTAAGGATGCGCTAGACTCATATGAAACAGCGGAGTAATATTGATATTGTAACATTCCTTAATGTTCATTCATACGTGAGGAGTCCATAACACTAACATAGCCACTGTTTCGTATCGCTTGCAATATGAGATGAGCAAGGTTCGTTTACTAGATGTTTAAGGATGCGCTAGACTCATATGAAACAGCGGAGTAATATTGATATTGTAACATTCCTTTAACGTTCATTCATACGCAAGAAGTCCATAACACTTAACATAGCCACTGTTTCGTATCGCTTGCAATATGAGATGAGCAAGGTTCACGTTTACTAGATGTTTAAGGATGCGCTAGACCATATGAAACAGCGGAGTAATATTGATATTGAATTCCTTTAATCGTTCATTCATACGCGAGGAGTCCATAACACTTAACATAGCCACTGTTTCGTATCGCTTGCAATATGAGGATGAGCAAGGTTCACGTTTACTAGATGTTTAAGGATGCGCTAGACTCATATGAAACAGCGGAGTATTTGATATTGTAACATTCCTTTAATGTTCATTCATAGCGAGAGTCCATAACACTTAACATACACTGTTTCGTATCGCTTGCAATATAGATGAGCAAGGTTCACGTTTACTAGATGTTTAAGGATGCAGCTAGACTCATATGAAACAGCGGAGTAATATTGATATTGGTAACATTCCTTTAATGTTCATTCATACGCGAGGAGTCCATAACACTTAACATAGCCACTGTTTCGTATCGCTTGCAATATGAGATGAGCAGGTTCACGTTTACTAGATGTTTAAGGATGCGCTAGACTCATATGAAACAGCGGAGTAATATTGATATTGTAACATTCCTTTAACGTTCATTCATACGCAAGGAGTCCATAACACTCTAACATAGCCACTGTTTCGTATCGCTTTGTAATATGAGATGAGCAAGGTTCACGTTTACTAGATGTTTAAGGATGCGCTAGACTCATATGAAACAGCGGAGTAATATTGATATTGTAACATTCCTTTAACGTTCATTCATACGCGAGGAGTCCATAACACTTAAATAGCCACTGTTTCGTATCGCTTGCAATATGAGATGAGCAAGGTTCACGTTTACTAGATGTTTAAGGATGCGCTAGACTCATATGAAAACAGCGGAGTAATATTGATATTGTAACATTCCTTTAACGTTCATTCATACGCAAGAAGTCCATAACACTTAACATAGCCACTGTTTCGTATCGCTTGCAATATGAGATGAGCAAGGTTCATTTACTAGATGTTTATGCGCTCAGACTCATATGAAACAGCGGAGTAATATTGATATTGTAACATTCCTTTCGTTCATTCATACGCGAGGAGTCCATAACACTTAACATAGCCACTGTTTCGTATCGCTTGCAATATGAGATGAGCAAGGTTCCGTTACTAGATGTTTAAGGATGCGCTAGACTCATATGAAAACAGCGGAGTAATATTGATATTGTAATATTCCTTTAACGTTCATTCATACGCAAGAAGTCCATAACATTAATCATAGCTACTGTTTCGTATCGCTTGCAATAGTGAGATGAGCAAGGTTCACGTTTACTAGATGTTTAAGGATGCGCTAGACTCATATGAAACAGCGGAGTAATATTGATATTGTAACATTCTTTAACGTTCATTCATACGCAAGAAGTCCAACACTTAACATAGCACTGTTTCGTATCGCTTGCAATATGAGATGAGCAAGGTTCACGTTTACTAGATGTTTAAGGATGCGCTAGACTCATATGGAAACAGCGGAGTATTGATATTGTAACATTCCTTTAACGTTCATTCATACGCAAGAAGTCCATAACACTTAACATAGCCACTGTTTCGTATCGCTTCATATGAGATGAGCAAGGTTCACGTTTACTAGATGTTTAAGGATGCGCTAGACTCATATGAAACGAGCGGAGTAATATTGATATTGTAATATCCTTTAACGTTCATTCATACGCGAGGAGTCCATAACACTTAACATAGCCACTGTTTCGTATCGCTTGCAATATGAGATGAGCAAGGTTCACGTTTACTAGATGTTTAAGGATGCATAGACTCTATGAAACAGCGGAGTAATATTGATATTGTAACATTCCTTTAATGTTCATTCATACGCAGGAGTCCATAACACTTAACATAGCTCACTGTTTCGTATCGCTTGCAATATGAGATGAGCAAGGTTCACGTTTACTAGATGTTTGGATGCGCTAGACTCCATATGAAACACGCGGAGTAATATTGATATTGCAAATTCCTTTAACGTTCATTCATACGCAAGAGTCCATAACACTTAACATAGCCACTGTTTCGTATCGCTTGCAATATGAGATGAGCAAGGTTCACGTTTACTAGATGTTTAAGGATGCGCTAGACTCTATGAAACAGCGAGTAATATTGATATTGTAACATTCCTTTAACGTTCATTCATACGCGAGAGTCCATAACACTTAACATAGCCACTGTTTCGTATATCGCTTGTTATGAGATGAGCAAGGTTCACGTTTACTAGATGTTTAAGGATGCGCTAGACTCATATGAAACAGCGATAATATTGATATTGTAACATTCCTTTAATGTTCATTCATGCGAGGAGTCCATAACACTTAACATAGCCACTGTTTCGTATCGCTTGCAAATGAGATGAGCAAGGTTCACGTTTACTAGATGTTTAAGGATGCGCTAGACTCATATGAAACAGCGTAAGGTGACACAAATACTCTTGCAGTCCTAAGACAGGAGTTACGTCTCCTTGCCTGTAATTTCGCTGGCTAGGGTACCCTTCAAACCAGATGCCAGTGTTGCTTAAACTATTCGGCAGAAATAGATTGCGGTAGTACTTCAACTTCCGTTGCAAAAAGAAACCACCTTAAGACCTAGAACCATATTTCAATAAAATAGGACTTAGTTTTTTTACATGCGTAGTATTCTGGTAAAAAGACAAAAGTTTTCATATTTTGTATGTTAAAACTCCCGAATGACTGACAAAGGCATAAATGATAAGTGTAAATATTAATATTTATCTTTAAACTTTTCCGGTACAAAAGTTTGAATTTATATTACCAGTATCTTTATGAAAGTTTTGTCATTTCATACCTATAAAATTAATAAATTATCATTCCATATATAACATACTCTGTTTAATTATTCAAATTAACTTAAGTTTCTTGCAATGTTCAAAATGAAAAAGTATACTGAAAATTATTGTCGTAAAATAAAATAAAAAATACGGTACTGTTTTATTAGTGTCTACCATTACAAAATAAAATATTACTTCAATTTTTTATTAGAAATTAGTGCCAGCCAATTAAATAAGTTATGACCTTAACCATGAGAAAACATCTTTCGAAATCTAGTTAACTTATAAATGAAACGAGTTGTTATCTTTTAATTAAAATCTGTACCGCGCTAGTTGTAAACTGCTGATACCGACTTCAATAATTGTACTAATTTTACGTTAGGTGATGATTGTTCGTTACGGTACAGATTATAAAATTATTTCAACATCACTGGTATAGATTCTATGGTCGAAGCTTACATAAATGTAGGGTATAAATTTATAGTGTAAATTTAAATTAACGTTACACAAAGCAAACATATTTATGTTATATTGTAGAGTTCACGATGAAGGAGAAGCTTTAAAGGACAAGATAAAAATCAAATGAAATTACCAATTTTAAGTGTATATTGTGGTGGATAATTAATTATATCGCTTATGATATTACTTCTACTATAGAAGACAAAGTCGTTAGGTTGCATGACTATTCTTATTGTAGAAAATATATATACTATTTATGACTACTTTAAAATTCCATTCGAAATACCTTTCTATTTAGTATAATCGACCAAAGATGCTATTTATATAGCACAATAAACCAGCTAACTATACTTATAAGGCATATCAAATAGAATAATTAATATCAAAGCCATTAATGGAATTTATTAGAGTCGTATGGAAATCCTCTGTATATGTTATTTGTCGTTCCTGTGAAGTGCACACAGTCGTATATACAGTAGTCCGATAAACTGTCGATTGAGATATTTTTTAACAAGTTGCTAAAGTGAATTATTAATTATTAGGAAAAACTGTCACAATTTTTTTTACAATACCCAGGCGTGTTTAAAAATCGTAGAAATGGCGTAAATTACAATGAAGCAATCTTTTTTAACTTTTGAATGAACGCAGACGTAATATAAGTTAATAATCACTGGAATATCAATAAGTCAATCAATAAAATATTGCCCAGACGGCCCTCTATAAAAAGAGGACCTACCACCTCTAAACTTATATCTATAAAACCATTTTCCTATCCATCTTCCCCAGTTATTATGAAAAAAAGCATTTGACTGTCATAACCTAAAAGATAAGCTGCTTTTAGAGAGTAGTAAATGTCAATTAATTTATAAGCAAGACTCAAAATGAGTACTAACTGGCTTACTTATATGATGGAAGAATTATCTAACTTTCGAGGAAATTATGAGCTATACCCCTATTATTCTGAAATGTCTGAGCTACGAAAACACGAGAGAAATTTAGGTAAATATGTTAACACGTTCTAAGGATCGCTTAATATCGAATGCATTGAATCATCACTTATTGAAAAATACTAGAAGAGAATAAAGTTTGTCAATACTCATGTTTTGAAATATACCTATCACAAGAAAACTGCCCGTAAAAGGGTTGCTGATTCAGAGCTGTTCACACCGTGTCATCAATCTTGCTCTATTCCCCTGTCGGTGCTACGTGAATGCCATTGACGATGGACAGATGACGACATTTGCTCAAACGCCTTATATCTCGGATATGTGATATATTTACACATCATAGGTTATAATGTTGTTGCTGAAGAAAGGTTTGAAATTACTTACTTACAGTTTAGATAGAAACTGTTAGATATAGAAACAGAACAGAAAATATCGTAATTTTCTGTTCTGTTTCTATATCTAACAGTAAAAGTATCGTACGAAATTTTATATTCTATTTAAATTAAATTATAGATATTTTTACTGCACACTGGCAAGTGGTGCCTTTCAGACCGAAGAGTAAGTATTTACACACTATTGAATTAGTAAGAAATAGGCACTTTTGCATTATTGTTCCAGTTGTCTCAAAATTGTTAGCTGAACTTAGTGGTTTATCCTTCCTCATAATATTATATTTTGCATCACGATAAATTAATACAACATCATATTAACTGGACATCGTTTATAGTGAGAAAATTATAAAATTTTTAGTGAGAAAGAAAGCGATAACGTCAATCAATTTAATAATATTTTGATAGGGTAATCAAAATTTGTATTTAGTTGTTTTTAACAGTTTCTTGTAACAGTTGTAAACATTTTAAATTACAACTTATGTTTAAAAACTGGCAATATATATTTCTGAATTAGAATTATGGCTCAAGATAATCAAATTGTTTCCTCCTAACTCAATAAAAGTGCGTAAGCCAAGATTACATAACTCTTATTAAGAATGCTATTCATTATTTTTATTGTTGCGCGAATATTATACATTATTAAATAAAATGAATTTACGGATTTTATCGCATTTATTTTACATTTAAATTCCTGACGTTTCGAACACTTTCCAGCCGTGGTCGCGGGGTAGACTGAGATGTCAATGCGTCTTGTTGCCAGTAGTATGGTCACACACTGCCGACTTGTTGGGTCTTTTATGTTTTTGCAATTGGCCAGAAATTAACCCAATTGTCTAAAAGTAAGATGATCCATACGTCGGATGGGCATGTAAAAAGTCGGTCCACCCACCAACCCACAATGGACCAGCGTGGTAGGATACGGTACAAAACCCCTAATGGATAGGGCTGTTTGAGGGGAGGCCTATGTCGGCGTATAATATCACAGGCGGATGATGATTCCAGACTCTTGTCTAGTGGAAAGCTTTCATCTAATACAGAGTTCATGGGAAGCTACGGTTTTGAACTAGGTGAACATCTTGGTTTAATACTGCTTCAAGGTTACCTTAGTAATAACTGGTATTTATTAGCTATAAATATTATCCATTGTATTTGAAACTAAACAGTTATGCGTTGTTGTAACGAAGTTGGATACCGCAACATTGGCTACCCTCATCATTTAAGAAATAATATCTCTCTGTTAGGTAAGTAGCAAAAGATCACATTTACGCGTGTACTGAAACTGAATACAAATAATAAAATGAGAAAATGTACTAGAAAGTTAAATATTAAAGGTTATAGTGCATTTGGATATTTAAGTTGTCGATTGCAAAAATTAAACATTGATTGTGTGCTTTTCGTCTAAGCAGATTATTTTGTTGTTTTGGTAACTTCTTACAGGAAGTAATCCATTTGTAGTAACTAATTAATTCTTTTATCGAATCGATTTTAACGAATTTTATGGCGTTTATTTCCGTCTTATGATTCCTAGATTTCAACACTCATCCAGTAGCCGTGGTCATTGGACAGACTGAGTCCGGAATGTCCGGAACTAAAAAGAAAATAAACACGATAAAATCCGTTCTCATTCTAATACATGCAGATAATATTGAATGTAGATACTGAAAGTGTATTTTATTTCTTTTAACCTCCTAATACTACTTACTGATATTACTTTCTACCATTTACCCTCATTAATTATGTCGGAAACTGGTCATCTTAGATATTAAAAAGTTTGTAGTATGTTTAAATTAAATCGTTTAATCACTCATCTTAATGCAAGTTTCTAAATTAATCATTACATACTGCAACTCGATTTGTTAAAATGTATCTCGATAACGTCATAAGAAAAAATACTTTCATTGAGCCATTGACAGTTTGACAAAAGGTTGAGAACTTGATTAAGATTCATCGTAAATGCTGCTGGTTAGAGAGACACAAGAAAGGGAAAAGTAAAAATACATAAAAGTCACGCTATCAACACGAGAACTTGTCCGCAAGCGATATTCTGTTTCCTGAGTCGTAGATATGATAAATCAGTTGACAACATATAATATAAGATATACAAAGTTAAACGAAGAGGTGTAATACATGTATCAGATTTGCTTACTGTTTAGAATATATCTATTCTTATTTTATTTCTGGTTTCAAAACTGGGCTTAATTCAAAATTCACAGGAGTTAATGGCACAATCATACTAGTCTTACTATTCTACTAATATTATAAATGCGAAGTTTGTATGGATGGATATTTTTGAAAAGTTCAGTATAAGTTTTAATGAAATTTTTCGCAGCTTATCTATCATAATAAGGTATAGGATATAATTATTAGAATATAGTTGAATTATTTAATGTATTATACCAAGTGTTGGTAAAAAATCTTCTATCTGCTGGTATTGCGGCTTACACCAACATTCCTTTTAGGTGTACATGAATATAATGTATTAATTATTGTCCCAAAATAGTATCACCACGCATGTGAAACTATTAAAAATAACTAAATTAAAAATATTTTATGGATCAGGATGGGACTGAGTAACCAACACGACCTGATGCATCTGTGACTATTTATTATTATATTTTAATAATAGAAACATTGCCAGTAAAAACTCGTGACGCTTAAAACACTTTAAAGATTAATATTGTTTCAATATACTATCAAATAACATATCTCATGAATATAATTTACATTTGCAGTAACGGTTATCCGATTTGTAGTTTCGGCTTGTGCTGGCGCAATATGCTATATTTTAGCGCAAATGATAACCTCATAGGTTGTGAATATTACGAGTACCATGTTTTATTTACGCTTATTTGTGTAGTAAACATTCTGTATCATCTCTCGCATACTATATTTGAAACGTTTTAATATTTAGTACTTTAATAATTATTAAACAATTTTTATTTATGACTTAAAATGATCAACCCTGTTTGCAGAAAGTTATGACGCTTGTTTTGAAATATTTTTGTTCGTTTCAATTGATCTATTATAGTCACAATCGACAATAAGTATTAATGTTATGGGAAATCGTGTAAAAAATGTTAATACTATTTTTCGTACAATGTCATGTGCTGATAAAATGGTATCTGTAAGGATAAGATGTGTTTCAAGTGAAATATACAGGATTTTTGCGACTTTAACTTTTCAGTTTTCTTTGTCGTAAATCAAAATGAACTGAGATTAGTAACATCTGGGAAATTCAAATTCAAATTCAAATATCTTTATCAATATAGAAGTTTACACTTGCTTATTGATTGTCAAACACACTACTACCGGTTCGAAAAGGACGCCACAGACCTAGAGAAGAATCCGGCAGAAGAAACTCAGCGGCTATTTTTTATGTCATCTTTTAAAAATACAAACAATTTGATAATTCGACATTACATATTATGAATTTTGAAACAGGACCTGAGCGAGCATTCCATTACCAGCTGTGTTATCATTAAAATTCAGTATATCGTAATAACCTTTAACATAAACGTTCCTTGACTACCTTTTAAATTTATTATAGTTAAATTCTGAACGTTTACTGGGATTTTGTTGTAAAACGTAAACATTGTCCATAAAGACTTACTTATTCTTCGCAGTCTAGTTGACTGGAAGAATTAAATTATGTTTGTTCCTTGTATTCTATGTGCATCACAATGTCTTGAAATCACTCTATTTTTGCACAATAATAAATTTTCAAATATGTATTTAGACAGTAATTTGTTATTTTCAGTGAACAATTCTAATGATTCTTTGGGGCCCAGGTATAGACTTTGCACGAATTGCGGTTTTTGGAGGGACAAGATCGTATTAGTATCTCGCATATTTCTCCACAGTAGAATGCCAAGACATAATACTATGAAAATAGCTAAAATATACTAAACGAGCTGTCCTCACATCGGTTAATAATCTAATTTTTCACAGCGTAAGCGTGCAGAGCTTAGTTTACTTGTAGCCTATCAAATGAGCCTCCATTGTAGTTTTTGTATCTACATTGATTCAACTACGTCTAACGCTCTCCATTTATAACCACTTCAAATTTACCATGCTTTACATTAGTGTCATGAATCTGATACATTTTGTTTTCTTTGGTTTAATAGAAGTTATTAACATTAAACTAATTCGCTACTCTAGAGATATTATTTACATCGTCATTTATTGACGTATGTCGTTTAATTTAAAAATCAGGAGGTATCATCTGCAAATAATACTATCTCTTCGCATTATTTATCACACATGGTAAGTCGTTTATTAAATGAGGGAAGAGAAAAGGCCCAAGAATGGATCCTGTGGGACCCTATTACGGGGCCCCGGAGATCTTTTAAATTCACGTCAACCCTCTGAATTCGATGGCTCAAGTACGAAGACAGAAGGTTGAGTGCGGTATTTCTTATACCATAGTGACGTACGAAAGATAAAATTACTGCATTTTCTTTAACCAGACTACAGTTATGTATCTTTATTATTGAAACATTTATTTATTCTTGGTTTCTTCACTGTAAAAAAAATATGGCTTTATAATTCTCATAAGTAACGTAGTGAAATCAATATTTGTAATTTCAGTCAGAATCCTGCAAAAATATATTAAAATATTATATATTACATGAAAACATAATTAAAAGTAAGACTAATTTTTAAAAAGGTAATATACTGCTCTTCTTATTAAAAAGAAGAGTTCAGTCCACATATTACTTACGTCGAAAGATGTAAAAGTTTTGTTCAGCAATTTTAAAACTGTAGCGACTGTAATATAGGAAGGGACGTGAAGTTGTTCCTTGAGCAAAACTGTAATAGAGTGGATGGTTTCGAGAATGTGAAAGATTACATAAACCTATATCTTAAGAATTTATTCATAACGCACATCCCACGCTGTTAGAAATTTATATCTATAGTAATTGCCAAGTATATTAAAATTCTTGCCTGCGTGGTGTCGCGGTATTGGCTCTTGCTTTATAAACAAGGGCATGGGTTCAAATCCCTCACAGAAACAACATTGAGTTATCGTTGTTTTCTGGTTGGCTAGGATAATTTGGGCCGATCACCCAAAAATAAGATAATGCTTGCGTCGGATGGGCATGTAAAATTCGGTCCACACACCAACCCGCTTCGAACCAGCGTTGTGTGATCTTTCTAAAGGAGAAGGCGTGCATTAGGGGAGGACCATGTCTATCATAACTAACACAGGATGATTATGATGATATTAAAATTGTTATATAAAACAATGTAATACCTTACGCATAGTTTGTAAATATCTCTTTGATTTCGCATACAAAATAAGAACTTTGAACTATAATTGGTAATTCTAGTTTAAATAGCGTATTACATTACAGTACACAAGTATTTTTCATTACAAAAAAGTTAATTCGGATTGCAAAAGATATTGTGATTAAAAATTAATTGCGAAGAAATTGAAAAAAGATGATTATCTCAAGATGACAAACACGTTTTGTAAATTGCTTTTAAGCCATTATGACTACAACAGGCAACGTTTCAAAAGAAAATAATGTTTATATTTGTTTGGTCTGTAAAAAATATATCTTTCTTATTTGTAATATTCTTAAATACGTAAAAATGAAATTAAGCAATTTACCGAAGTTAATGAGACGTTTGATCTACTTTCTTTGGTTTTTAATATAGGAAGTTTCCATTTGAGTAGCCCTCTATGGAATTGTCAAAAGATTATAAATACAGCATTTTATATAGTCCTATTGCCATGCAATTTTTTTTTCCGATTTATGTATACTTATTATATTTTAAAAATTATCATCACTTGTGAGAAGGAAAAGATCAAATCTAATGCAAAGTTACAAGAATAAGGTACAATATAAAAAAAATAATATAATGGACTATACAATTTTAATTAATTTTGCGAATAATGTTAGGCGCGATATTTTTTATCGATGCAAGGCTTAGCTGAAATTTATAACAATAATAAATAATTATTGATTTTTCCTATAGTGCTGTATAAAAACTGTGTTTGATCAATATATATTTAGGCCAATTGTCCTCTCTTAATAAGTTAACTATTTTCACAATCAGATGGGTACAACAATCAAAGCTGTAACTATCCAATTAATTACTAATATTATATTAGTTCGGGCAAAAAATTTTATTTACTTTTTCAACTTGCGCCTCATACTTGTTTATTACAATTATTTTTATAGTTTCTTTAAAAGCATTTGTAGTCGTAATAAAAGCGATTTCAAAATACTCTATAATGAAGGCTTTATTAAAGGGTCGTTAAATTGCGTCTCTGTACAGGACACCTCTCTCGAACATCGGTTGTTCAAAGGGATTCTATAAAACGTTTTGTTTCCTAGAGCAAAATAATAATACTGAAATGTGATATATATGTATTCATCACATTTCAGTATTATAACGCTGCCTTGATATTCAAATTCAAATATCTTTATTCAATATAGAACTTTACACTTGCTTATTGTTTTTCAAACACACTACCACTGGTTTGTCAGATTTTTATGTCACCTTTGAAATAATTAACACATTAATTTAAGGCATAACATATTATGCAATATTGAAACAAAACTTGGGTAGCCAGGCTGTGTTATTATTTAAAAAATCATAAATAATCCTTAACTCATAATTGTTCCATGACAACCTTTTTAAATTAATAATAGTTAAATTCTGAACATTTACTGGGATTTTGTTGTAAAAACGTATACATTGTCCCATAAAAGACTTATGCTTTGCAGTCTGGTAGCTGGAAGATTTAAATTATATTTTTTCGTTGTATCTATGTTATGCGCATCACAATGTGTTAGAAATTATGCCTATTTTTTTGCACAAATATAATATATTTTACATTAAATATTTTGTGACATAACATATCTTGCTAGCGTTTCAGATCGCTCCTTATAAACGTCATGTAATAAATATTAAAAGTCGTATCGTAAATTTAATTTTGCATATCTGTTTAGTCACTTGCACAGAAGGTACAGAAGACTTTATATGTTTATTTATTCTCTGATTTATAACGTTGATATTTTATTCTCAGTGTATTTTAATAGCATTGTAATAGAAAATAGTTACTTTGAAACCGTCTTATTAATAAATGAACAAACATGTATATAGGTTTTAGGTATCTGTAATGTTTTCGAAGTAGAAAATGATGTATCAAAAAGTTGTAATAAATTTCTTTCATGTCTGTCTGGAAGGAATACAGTAACTAATAAAGGAAAAGCAACTTTACCTGTACATTTATGTTGTAAAATATGAATTTATTTACTTCATTTCATATATTGGTTTGTAGACATTTCCTAAGGTCTGCGTTTTGGAGGTATGTGCAATTAAGTGTTAATAAATCAAATCTTTGAAAGGCTGAAACATATTGTAAATATTCTTAACTTTGGAGGTTACTATAGCAAATCAAATCAATCAGTGTAACAGTTAGTTAATAGCGTTAAATAAGTTAAGTAAGTTTTTTTCCTTCATAACCAAAATAAGATAAATCCTTTGAAAATATCCCAAAAGCAATTAAGTCCAGGTGCTAATACAGATTTGGTAATATTTAATTTACAAGTGCTCCCTTTGTGTAATAGTTGCTTTGTGCTAACGTTCAAAGCGTTCAAAAATATGCTGCATTAAATTTAAAACGACGCTTTATTGTTTCTGGTTCCATTTCGTAATATACATTTTTATTTATAATATTTTAAATCTTTAGTCTTCAGTAGTTGTCTAATGAATAAGCTTCATAATTAGATTGTTTATGATATTAACAGAAAACAAAAATTCATTTACTTGGAAGAAGACTTAAGAAAGCTTTAAAAAATTTAGTATTTACTTCATGAGGGTGCGGTTTTAATCGTAGATACAGTCTTAAATATTATATATATTTTTTTATTTTAAATTTCACAGAAATGCCTAATTATTTGTTACAAAACAAGGAAGAAGTCGCTGGTTTACCGGAGAAATGAAGCATATGCAAATAGTAAACGCTCCAAATGGTTTGAAGTCAGTAAAAAACTTATTACCGAATTCACATTTTTGGCTATGTTACCTACTGTGTTTACATCGTGCACTCGATGTCGTTCTACATGTCACCCCTCTCAGACTCGGACGATAACTGATCGCAAAAAAAATGTCTCATCTGCTTATGTCTTTGTATGGCAAACGTAGAATAGGACTATTTTGTCTTTTTCCACTACTGTATTAGCACTGGTTATGGCGTAGTTATTTGTACATATCTACTGTATTGTGGAAAACACCGGATGCAGACGTAGGGTCTTCCGAAAGGGGTGAAGTTCGTTATAATAATTGTGTGGGAGTACACCTTTTGATTTTCTCCATCTGTGTTCTTGTCTTTTATAATGGGCGTTTTTCTTTCATAATTACGTGCGTGTTAATTCAAAATGAGCAATGAGTGCTTTATTTTTCTTGTGCAGTTTGTTATTAAAAGCAGAGAGCAAAGAGAGAAAATGTTTGGTAATTAGCAATTTTACAAATGAAACTGCCGACATTACTACGCATTTTAATTTTCATGCACATTAATATAAGTGTAATACTTCTATGTGGAATGAATACCTTGGTATTTATACTAAATATGAGTGAAGCGTTGGTCTCAATTTGAGATTTACAGACTACAAACAGACTGATATTTTTTTTATAATTTAAATGTATTTTTAAAAATATTTATTGTTTAATATTTACTTTAATCTGTTACTGGACATATACTTGATTTATAGTCAAGGTCTATATTAAATTGAACAAGAATCAAAAAGTCATATGTTCATTAACAATTTTGGAGCGCAAAAGTTTAACAAATATAACTGCAATCCCCAAGGATCCAATCAGTGATGTTGTAACACTTTTTAAAACTGATTGTTGACTCAATTGGAGCCACAATAACTAATACATAATAATAATAATATAGTACAGACCGACAAAAGACTAACAATTTGCCATATAAAGTTATATCTTTTTTAAAACCAAATTCTGATTGTAGTGAGTCTTTGAACTATTATAAATCACTGCTTAAAGAAATAAACACTCAAGACAAAATTGTACTTTCTATAGGCGCAAATGACACAAATCCTTTTAAAATTTTAAATGATCTTGGTGATGTGCTTCATAGTCTTAGTAAATATAAAGTGTATGTTTTAAACGTTATAAATAACCCTCATTTGAATATACAGACTCTAAATGACAATATAGCTTCTTGATAAAACTATTTAAAAATTGTACGTTTTGTCATTAGATCCTTATAATACTAAGAATTATATGAGGATTTGGCCGAAAAATTAATTTTAATATCGACTGCTATGACTATGACTCGGAATTTTTATCCATTAAAAATTAAAGGATAGAATTATTCAAACAAGCAAAAGTTGGGCAAACAAGCAAACAAACCAAACTAAGAATTTACATACAATAAAAGGCACTATTCCTTATTATTTCAATTTAATAAACTTAAAAACGAAGTACATATTAAGGAAAATGTAAATTTTCAAAAGAAGATGAACAATTAGGACCAAAAGAGGAAAATACCGTACTATTTTAAATCTCTTAGAAAAGAACAAAATAATTCCTGTCGTTTGTAAACTAGGAAAAATAAATATCTTAATGAATTTACTGTAATGCACCAAATATTGCAGGTATAAATTCTAAAAAGATATTTTGGAATTGACTCTAGACGAACTAAAGGAGAATAAAAATATTGAAATTGATATTCTATGTTTCAAGAAACTTTTATTAGGATTAGCGACAGCAAAAATTATATTATTAATGGTTTTAAATTAGCTAGTTTCTTTGGTCGCAATAAAAACAGGGAGGTGTTTGTATTATGGCAAAAGAAAACTTGGAATGGAATAACATGAGTTATATTTCAGATATATCGGAATCAGAACACTTTGAAGTTTGCGGTATTGAGGTCCCACTTTTTTTTTTTATTGGCATACGCAGGCAGACGAGCAGTCAGGCCACCTGATGGGAAGTGGTCACCGACACCCATAGACGTTGACAATACCGTGGTATCGCCGACGCGCTGCCTACCGTGAGACATAGGATGTTAAGTCTTGTTTACCCAGTAAATACGCTGGCTACAGTGCCTTCTAACCGGAACGCAGCAGTGTTTTCACACTACTGCTTCGCGGCAGAAATAGGCACCGTGGTGGTATTCCACCAGACGGTCTCCTGTAAACAGGGACCTACCACCGGTGAACACTACATAATGTTTATGTTATTTGCCTCTATCGGACACCAAAATCAAACCTGGACATATTTTTCGAAAAATTTCAAATTTTACTCACAATATAAACACAAAGATTATTATATCTGGGGATCTAAATATTAACACTTTAGATTATAATAATTCATCGAAAGATAGGTTTCATGATATTCTAAATATAGTTTTAATTTGCAAAGTCATGTTAAAGAACCAACACGTGGATCGAGCTGTATTGACCACATATTAAGTAACATTGAAAATTCTACCTCTTATGTCAAAACTTTGTATCTGTCCGATCATGAAACTGCCTAATTTTTATATTTAGGACGCATGTCAGAATTTAACAAATCTTATTATTGGGAATTTAGGAAAAATATAATTCGGTAATATTAAAAGATTTTGTGAGAGTTTAAAAAACATCACATTCAACGAAATTTTCAACTGTAAAGATATAAACACAGCTTATAAACAATTTGAAGAAACTTTTCTTCTAATCTACAATTTATTCTTTCCAACTGTGAAGATAAAGAAAAGCATCTGTACAAATAACAAGAAGTGGATAACTAGAGGATTAGGAATCAGTAGTTTAACTAAGCGAAAGCTGGGTATTCTTAAACAAAGAAAGGATACAGAAGAAAACAAGAATAAATACAAATCCTACGCCAAAATATTAAAAAATTGAATCGCCACATCTAAAAAGATTAATTACATACAAATAATAAAAAACAGCAGAAATGTTGGAAAATCTTCATGGGACTTAATCAAAGCTGAATCTAAGGGTGAGGCTCATAAGAATACAATTAATTTAATCAAACTAGGCCAAAAGGTTATAAAAAGTCCTACAGATATTGCAAACGCGTTTAGTGACTATTATAAAAAATTATTAAATGCATGTCCACTCAATAAAAAATGTAGTAATTTACTAAATTCTTCCCCCAACCCATGTAATAGTATTTTTCTGCATCCAGTAACGATTTCAGAAATAAAAAATATACTCATGAGCTTAAAAAATACCAAGACAGAAGGATATGACGGAATTAATGATAAAGTTATTAAGTTTATAAAAAACGAAATAGCTCCTATTCTCGCCTTCCTAATAAATCTTTCTTTTGAAACAGGTGTATTTCCACAACAACTGAAGTTATCTCTAATAAAGCTGATTTACAAAAAGGTGAAAAAGTGAGTTAAGCAATTACCGTCCTATTTCTATATTATCAATTTTTTCCAAAATATTTGAAAAGGCTATGCAAGAACGTCTTCCGAAATTTTTAAATATAATACATAAAAAATGAACAGTTTGGCTTTCAAAAAATAAATCAACTACACTAGCATGCTTCGAACTAATAAAGATGATTATAAAAGCTATTGATAACAAAAAGAATATTACACCGATATTCATCGATATGACAAAAGCTTTTGACTTTGTCACACATGAAATTCTACTTTAAAAGCTAGATTGTTATGGAATTAGAGGTGTAACTCTGAATTGATAAAATCTTACCTAACATCACGACCGGAATATGTTGAGATTATGGACTGGACCACAAAATATTATGAGATCTCATAGATCCCAATTATTAATAAAAGCTCTGGAGTTCCTCAGGAAGCGTTCTTGGTCCTTTATTATTTATCATATATGCTAATGACTTACCTAACTCAACAAAGTACCCATGTATAATGTTTGCAGATGATATTTCATTAGTTGTGAGAAGCAAATGCAATAACAATATAATAAAACATGAAGATGATATTAAAAGTGCTATTAAAGATGTCGTGTCTTGGATGGAGATGAATAATTTAATTGTGAATATTTCTAAAACTAATTATGTACATTTTAGAGGTACAAATAAAAACAAACCTAATCTTACTATATCATTTAATAATCACAAACTACAAGAAAAAGAAATAATTAAATTTTTAGGAATAATTATTGATAAAAACTGTAATTGGAAGGCTCATATAGATGAAATCTGCAACAAAACTAATAGATTCGTATATGTTTTAAACAGATTACGAAGAATATCTTCACATCGAACTGCTGTTATGGCGTATCATGGGTACGTGGACACAATTTAAGATACGGATTAGTAATCTGGGGCAATAGCTCGAACATAAATAGAGCATTTATGGCACAAAAACGATGTATCCGGCAATATGTGAGTTAAATGGTTTGACTCTTGTAAACCATTATTTAGAGCTCTAAATATTATGACATTACGTCATTATACATTTTGAAAAATTGTGCATGTCCAAAAAATAGAAGTATGTATAAAGAGCTATTGAAATCTTCCTCGAGCTCACGAAATTTAAATAGACTGGTCCTAGATAAAATACCAAAAACGGCACTATTTCATAAAAACTGCTACGCTATGAGCATTAACATATATAATAAACTTCCATTGAGATAAAAAAAGAAAAAAATATTTCTAAATTCAAACTCAAACTCAAAAAATGGTTGCTGGCTAGATGTTTCTATGATGTAAAAGAGTATCTTTATGAGAAATAATTCTTTTATATTTTATCTGCACTGTTCATTTCATTATTACACTTTTTAATTGTTGTTGTTTGATGCTGAAGAATGAATATGTTATTTTTAATTCATTATTTAATGATCATTATAACAATTTGATTTGTCATTTAATTATTTCAGTTACTTGTAATCAATTTTATAAAATTATTTTTAATTGTTTAATGTAGGTAATTAGGTAATATTAATGATTCCTAATTATTGTATTAAAATACTGTTCTAATTATTTAAAATGTTATAACTTAAATTTTTCTATTAATTTTCGCATGCCTAATTAGGCAAACATGTGAGACTCTAGACTGTATGTATATCTATTTATATACCATCTTTAAGCGAATAAATGATTGATTGATTGATTGAATAACCTTGCTGGAAAGGAATTGGTCATAAACAGACCATTCGATGTTTTCCTATACATTGTGATCGGTAGTAACAAAATAAAGTAAGCCCTGGATGGCTTTATTCGAATACATTAATATAATAAAAATGAGTAGTGTTAAAATATTGAAAGACTGCTTTGTCGTAATGGTACCATAATGAGATAAAGAAATACTGTTTCTTTTTGATATTTCATTATCAAATAGTTATAGAACCGTAAGAAAGAAAATAACAAAAAAAATTAGTAGTACTAAAACTATGTACTCATTTAATATAAGAAGTGGTTTAATTAAATAGTTTCATTAATTTAATTATTAATTTTCGCCCTGAGACATAAGACGCTACTCGTTTACCTAGTAATTACGCTGGCTACGATGCCTTACAAACCGTGTACTGACCGTAGATTGTATTGATTTGAATCCAAAACAGGGACCACGACGGCACTACCCCAGACGATCTTTTGTAAAGAAGACACATTTTACTAAAAGGTATGAACATACAATAATTATGTATGTGTAACAAATATAATTACAAGTGTATAACATGACAAACAAAACAACAATGAACAATGATTTAACGATTGGACTTGGGTCATTAAAAATAGATTAAGAACGTATAAGGTAACTTCATTACATTATGTTTGTTTACACGTAGTCATATCACAATTATTATCAATATTGCTTTACATCTGTTCAGATGGCTCTGAAATGTCTATTGTATAAGCGAATGAGTAGTAAAAGGTTTAAAAATTAAAATTGTGTGCTCTAACTATAGAGACAACGATAATAAGATGGTTCAAATAACATGCAAATAAATTCTTAGTCATAAAAACGCAATCTTTACCAGGTCTCCTAAATTTCAATTCACAATAATAACTCCTTCTTACTGCCTATTTCTTTCGACGAAAGTAAATTAAAGTAATAGCAGTAAATCAAACTAATTCGAAAATAACGCGATTCATTTTATTTTATTCCAAAAATTAAAAAATACTAGAAAATAATTACTGGTTAAATTACTTTTTTGAGGATAGGTAATCGCGCTTGAAACAGTCTACTTTTCTAGATGTATTAACTGTACTGCGTGATATATAATAAATGAAAACTCTTGAACGTGCGTTTTTATGAAAAATTCTAAACTACAGCATTAACCTCGAATAATACCATTATTTCGTGATGTAAAGTCGTAAAGCCTAGTATAATATGTTAATATGCGAAAGGCTTACGAAAATCACGACGTACATTGGCTTCGGCGTATGAGAGAAGTCGTTAAAGTTTAGGATGACCCTCCGTAGGTTTGTCGTGAAAATTATTCTTTGAATATATAACTGAAACTTTATGTTTGTGACATAATTACAGCCTACAAGCATTTTTGCAATAAGGCAAATTTTATTCTTTTGATTAACTACGTGACAACTAACCCCCATGACTCCTTGACAAATTATTGTTGTAAAGTTACCATTTTTATTTTTATAACGTGTGTTGGTATCAAAAAGTATATTCTGTTTTAACATTATTGACGTGACAATGTCTTATAAATTGGTTCAATTATTGGTAATAGGGAGGCACTCTCGAAAACTGTGTCACAGCGCCGCTCACGTAACGCTCTTCATAAGCAACCATAAGAGAAAGTGAGAGGAGTGTCGCTCTTAAAGGGAGAAAGTGAGAGGCACGCGTCTCTCTTAAAGTATGTAGGTTGTCACATCTAAACATCGCCCGTACACCAATTTTACAGGCAACAATTTTTTTATCCAAAGTGAACACCCCCCCCCCCAAACGGCATTTTTGTCAATATCTCAATAAAACGTTTGCAATAAAAAAAATTACAAAAACGGAGATTTGACAAACATATATAGTATTCTTGTAATTTCTCCACAGATGGAGACATTCTCGAGAAAATTGCGATTGAATGTTGTACCGAAAATATTCATTCCTTATACATTTGGAATTTTAATCAGTTCTATTGGAAGTTTATTTTTGGAATTTAATATTCCTAGAAATACTAAGAATTTCAGAGTCTTAAGATCATATTAAAAGTAGGAACAAATCAAATCTTGATACATATGGCCGAAAAAATGCATGCAATTTATTTTCTGAAAGGCTACTTATTTTCTTCCTTACTTCTTAATTCCTAAGCTCCTCATCTCTCTCGTCAAAAACCTAATAAAAACTAAAGTTCTTTCTTATAACCATTTTGCAAATACTGTAATCCTATTGTACAAGGACTTTGACCACACTTCAGCAATTAAGGGTAGAAGGTCTGCTTGTCCGGATAAAGGAACCAATCGGGCAAATAATAAGTAAAAGTTTATTTATTTAATAGAGACCTTTGTCTGCTTTGTCTTGAAATTCCTTTTGTTTTAATGGTTACTTTATTGTGTACTATGTATTGAGTGTTTTTTCCTTGTTAATTTATAGCAATAAAATTAAATTTTCGTGTTCGTCGCTGCTTTTGAAAGCGTAAGTTATAAAAATTAGACATTTACATAGATAACGAAAAAATGTGAAATCAGTATTTTGTTCATTAATTATGAAATATTCAAATTTTTTGTTTTGTTGTTTAAAATTAATAAGTGGAGCAGCAAATTTCTTTTGAAAGGCTTACTTTTGATTAACACCTCTCCTTCAGCTAACTTCAGAGTTTAAAGGGTATTTTTATTTTCTAATGACCCAATTGAACTTATCCTTTTATTGTTCATTTGCACATGCCTCAGATGCATATGTAAAACTTGCTCTCAATTGTTGCTCGTCTTTGACTTTCGTTAGGATATGTCTGTTATGTTATATTTACTGAAATCTTATAAATTCTATAGAGTCTATCCCTTGTGATTGCAATTAATGCTTGACGATATTGATCCGCGGCAGGTATCATAAGTGTACCGACTTATTGTTGTTTATATTTCAGTCTTATTTGATTATGTAATCTTCTATATTAAAAGCAATTTTGTGAATTAAAAGTTATGCCTTTTTACCATTTACTATTTATTATTTTTTACTTTTTACTATTGGATATCATACAATAAAATTATATTGTTATTGCTTATTTGATTTGGGCAATATGCGTACAGTATTCATAGTAAAAAGTAACTCCAGGTTATTAAAACTTGTTCAATAGTCGTTACCAAAACAAAATACTTATGTTTCTTTATATATTTGATATTTGTTTTTGTTATTGTGGTAATATAACGGTCTGCATAATCTTCTATGACAGTATTATCAATATGATAAAAATGTGGTTCGATGATAACTTGGCAAAATCCAAAAGACTTAATTCAAGCGCTTATTTTTAGGTAATATAAGCAGTGACGTAACTTACGAATCTGCATTTTTTCTCAAAATCCACTTTTTTCGATGTAACCATCAGATAGACGTATTTATATTCTTCCTCAAGTGTTGCGTCACACAGTCGTCTCTGTAGTCTTAAATGATTCTTTGGACTGGATTTCACTTTGTGTACAGTTATTTTACTCACTAAGAAGATTAGTTAGGAACATGAGGAATAACTTCAGACCTGACAATGATAGCAAAACAGTTATTTTACAATTACGTTGACATATTTCTTTTTTCTCTTTTCAAAAATAGTAAGATAATGAGAAACGGTATTCTAATGAAACTTCTCAGATAGACGTTGCGTAAATCACTGACATGAAATAGACTGACATTCTTGAGCACTTCTTCTCTTTTTGTTGTTTCCTCTTGCTTAGGGCAATTTGGGCCGATCACCTATTGTCTGAAAATTAAGATGATCCATGCGTCTGATGGGCATGTAAAAAGTCGGTCCACCCACCAACCCGCATTGGACCGGCGTGGCGGGATACGGTCCAAAACCCCTTAATGGAGAAGACGTCGACTAACACAGACTGATGATGATATGCGGGCTTAGGTAAAAAAAAATAATGCAGTGAGTAAATGTAATAATAAATGGCTAAATTTCTTATTTCATTTTAAAAATTACAAGTGCTTTATTCACAACAATAGTTCTATACCAGACTATTACATGACGTCGTTTTTAAAACATAATATTAGTTCTTTTTACACTTTATGCGCGTGAAATTCCCGAAGGAAAAATTGGAAGTTAGATAACGCCCTGCGCGTCCCTATCCCGTTTGTTCCTGCACCTTATCTCTCTTCACTGATCGTGTAGGTTATCCGTGTCGATGAAAGTAAAAAGGAAGGGGCAATGCATCTGTGTTTCCACGTAAATAGTTGGGCTTCAAATAGTCAAAATCGACTTGGAGGACATAATTATTGCAATAAACATTGTATGGCATATATTTATTACATTCAATAAGTAGAAGGAAAAAAAAGCCGTGCTTTCAAAAACGAGTACATTGAAATTGCTGTGAAGCCAGCTCTGCTTAAATTAGGTTAAAAAACTGAAGTAAATGGAAAAAGAAGTTCTTATTAACATTCAATTACTACATTAAATAAATTTAATCCTCGTTAAACAAACAACCGTTGTGAGCCAGCACTCTGATAAATTACGTTCACTGACACACGATTGATGTATGAACTTTACAAAGCCAATAAACAATGTATTGAACATTTTGGAGTCACAGATCATAATCAGTAAAATTAATAGTTTCAAATTTTTTTTTATGACCTTTTTACGTGTGTTCTTTTAAGTATTCGTAAACGAGTAAAGCATATAGTTTGTAAAAAAGACCTCATTGAAATCGGTGTAAGCAAAGGCAATTGTTAAACTTAAATAATTGTAAAACTTACAAATACAAAATGGATAAATACGATTTTAAACCCAAAGCAATCTACATCACCCAGAAATGTTACTGTAATGTGCAAATATGTATAATGTACAGAATTCAAATAAAAAACTAGGACAGTACTTAGTACGAAAGGTCAATACGATAAAAATTTGATCAATAAGTTACAAAGCTGAGATGCAGCTTTTGACACCGATGACGTCATCGGCTAGCGTTTGATAGAGGCTGGTGAGAATTCTGTAAAGAGATGATATGTATCCGAAGATATTTCAATACGCTTATGCAAATCCTCCAGCGGAATCGCATTTCATTTTGATAGTTCGAAATTACCGATATCATTTCGAACATATCCAATGAAGCATAAATTGCGCTCAAATCCGTGTGTAATGGAGTTATTGTAATGGTGGATTGAGCCTGTTTAAATTCGTTAATACCAATAAAACTACTTTGTTAACTTTTTTAATAACTGAAATTATAGATTTATTTAAAAACAGAGGTGAATACTTACTACGTGAATACCTTTCCGTAAGCTTATTACAAGACCTTGGTGACTTTTTAAATTATTGACGATAATAATTTATTATAATACGGTACTGAGCACTAAAATACTGAAAAATTATTAATATTAACATTCTCAAATATTGTTTTCAATCTAACTCATGATTGCCGAAAACATTGCTACTATTATGTTATTGCATTAGTGAGAAATACATGATTAAACTGTCTTAAGTCAAGAATTTTATTATTTTGTTGTTGAACCCACGATATAAAGTTGTTCATTAATGAACAACTTTTCGTCATTAAGAACTTTATACGAAAGGGGTGCCCGAAAAATTTGTAATGATTTACTGTACTGTATTTGTAATGATAACTGTTAAATTTTTCAAAAGAAATTATATTTTTATTCAAAAACACAGGTAAATACAAAATACCAAGCAGCTTAATAAAAAATAATGTTTATATATTTCGTATGAACATTTTTGTTATCAAAATTAAATTATACAGCATATAATAATAAGATCTATTTTATAAATATAGATATATAGAGATCTAAAATACTGAAAATTAATTTAATAATAAGTATCTCAAGTATTGATTTTAATCTATCATATTGCTTTCATTAGTAGGAGACACGATTACGATTTCACATCATTATAATGAAATAATGATTTCGTGTACATTACCGGGTTGAATTAATGATAATCCCCAGACAGAACCCATCAGCTCAATTACACTTCTTGAATTAATCATTTCGGGAATTATATTATCAAAGTTCCATTATATTGTATTACTCAACTAAAAGAAAAATAATCAACATTTTTATTCATTGTTGACACAATTTGTTAATTTTTTTTTAGTGTTTCGTTCAACAGTTTATTTGTATACTAGCGTCTTCAAGAGGCATAGGCTGCGCCACGATAAAAGTTGTGTGTGATAATAATTCTGGAATTTAATTTGTTATATTACATTTTTGGCGTCCATTTTCCAATGTTATTCTGGGGGCATTTGCTTTAGAAACCGGAGGTCGTGGTTCGATTCCTGCGAGAGCTCAACAAATTTTCATTGTTGTTTCCTAGTTCGTTAGGGCAATTTGGGTCGATCATCCAATTGTCTGAAAAGTAAGATGATCCATGAGACGGATGGGCATGTAAAAAGACGATCCAGCTACCAACCCGCAATGGACCAGCGTGGTAGGTACGGTCCAAAACCCCGAATGTACAAGGGCTTATTAGGGGAGGCCTATGTCCAGCAGTGGACTATCAGACGCTGATAAAGTGTATTCTGCTGCGAAGGAATCCTTACGTTTTTAAATCGTGTATGCCAGTTTTAAAACAATTATTTGCCTTAATTTCTAGTAATGTATGGAAAACATAAATAATTAGCCGAAATTACTTTGAATTAAGGCATTTTATACTTATCTTCTTTTACATACTTTCTTAATATTTACGAAAATATATTTTCTACTATATATTAATATTACATATTAATATTGATACTGCCTCCGGATATGTTTCGGTCGTTAATTGAAATCTAAATCTAATTAAAAGCTCTTAGCCAAAAATTACTATGATCAAATTTTTACTATACAAAAATCTTAAGTTATGATTAAACTCGCATGTTTAAATTTTATATTAGCTAATAAAGTAAAAACTAAAAGTTTACGCCATAACAGATATCTTATATGTGTTCAGTTATAAACTTTAAATAGAAAACATTCATAATCTTAAATTAACACAAATTCATACTAAAGCTTGCAAATGTAAATTTAGTCGCGTTGGCAATTTGTCACAATTCAACGCAATAAACTTACAACTCCCAGAGCCTAACTGTAAAACTTGTGGCATATAATAAAGTTTCTCAATGCCTTTGCTGAACTACCCACGTTAGAACTTGTAGTTGCGCACTTCAAGACTACGTTACCACATTGTTGTGATTATGTGCTGTTGTATTAATCTTAAATGTGCATAGAAATTAGTGATTTCTTATTTTCACTTTTTTATTTGTTTATCACTATATTGAACTACACTTACTGTTTGTTTATGTTTATCATATCATAATTTACTACACAAAACATTACTACACTTTTTAAATTAGTATAATGGGTACAAATATTGTTTTGATAATTAAAAATATGAACCTTAGTAAGCTCACACTTTCAACCGTTATGTCCACACTTATATAATACTCATAAAACTTTATTAGTAATTCATCGTTGCACAAACGCTATGGATTGTTTAATGATATTCAATTATATCTGCAATCGTTAAATGATTTGTTATCAGTAAAACGCTTAAGTAGTCTGAGAATTACAAACAAGTGCTTCTAACTCGTTTTACATATTTTATGTCACTGTAACGATCTTTGTTCAAGGCATTTTCCGTTGGGGATACCACAACGATAACGAACTAACTTTAACGTTTATTTAAAAACTCTAATTTATTCAATTTACAGAAACTAACGTTTTTATTATATTATCGCATAAAATCAATTCTTTGTGAATAAATTAAAAAAGAATGTGAACTGGAGATCGTGGGTCAAAGTTTAGGTTCTTAAAATACTGTCTTTTATTTAACTTATTATTTTTGTTCTGTTATAACAATTGTGGCCACATTTATAATTACCCACCGGTCCTTCTTGGTTTTGAAAGGTTGATCGAGCCGAATAAACTAACAGGTTGCAACTGTTTTCCAACACAGTTCAACTAGTTCTCCAATACATATTGGCTGTTTAAAGTCGACAAGTATTACATTATATTATCATATATTTTAGTTGTATGGATTATGTCCTGATCATACAATCAGACCTGGGTCCAAGGAATCGTTAAATGTATACCGAATACAAATAGGTCTTCCCCAGTTCAAAGTGCCTGTCATCTCTGGTAGCTGTTCGAAGAAATGTTAGGATTTTGGTTTGCTTTAAACCGACCACCGATAATTTGAAAACTGCTTCAGGATGAAAATCTTATAGATTGGAACAAAATGTTAAAAAGTGCCTTGGGTGACGTCAATCAACAACACGATTAAATTATGTTTGGAACTTCATTAACCTTAAATCTAATATCATCAATTTCAGATGATTGGACCTCTGTCAAATTAGTACATAATAATATAACGAAGTTATTGAACACAATGAACTTAGTGCTATATATTTTTATTGGACCCCTTGAAGACAACATTAGACGCTTTTCAAGTTTATATTCCAGTTTATAGCCTAAAAGTGTTTAAAATGAAAGCCTTTTTTTAAAACTAAGTCAAAGTATAAACATTTTCATAATTTTTTTATGCATTTGTTTTTAAATTATTGTAAAAAACAATAGTTTAGCGTCATAAATTTGTCTCTTAATTTAAAGCTAGTTTTTATAAAGTAGTTGAATGTAAACAATATGTAAAACTAGATAACATAACCTTTTAAATAAATAGCACTTATCGGACCGTAATATTGTGTAATAGAACAAAACAATTGTTTCCTTTTGCGATCTGATTTCATGCCTCAAACGGCTGTTTTGCGCATATACTGAGCCAATGTACGTGGTGTAACGAGCCTTTGCCCATTTCTGGTTTTCGACGACCCACTTAACTAATGGCCGAGTTAGCCGTTTTGGCAACTGTTACTGAAAGGCATTTGAAGGAAACGATTTCTTTTGAGTCAAGTGTTTTTTTGTTAAATAGAGAGTTGCGTACCGGTTTAAAGAAATACTTTATTAACTGTTATAATTGTTTTAAAGATTGGGTGGAATAAAATCAACGGCCAGTCTGGTCTGCTTTGGGAAGTATCTGTGTTACAAACGTTTTAGCTTAAAGTTAAAAGTATTTTGTCATGTACTATTTAAATTGCGAGTATACAGTAAATTATAATGAAAGATGGAACTTTGTTAGACCTGAAAATTTCAAGATCGATTAGTATTGTATTATCATCATCAGCCTTAATAGTCCACTGCTGGACATGAGCCTTCTAATACACCCTTTATCCATTAGGGTTTTTGACCGATCCCACCACGCTGGTCCAATGGGGTTGTGGTTGTTGGTTGTAGTATTATATACTGGAATATTATTGATGGAATATATGTATTGCACGAACTACGACGAAATTACCAAGAAATCATAGTCTGAAATAAGCGCGATGTACGGACATTAGAAATGACTGTCATTGTTCTAACGCGGTCCTTCAAGGCAAGGGAGACTTTCCTTTGTAACATTTATTTTCACGTTATGAACAACCAATATGTGATTAAATAATAGATAAGGGTACGCTTACAACTGTAATAAAAAGTTGCAATTACCACAAAGGTAAAAAGCAAAAATAAAGTCTATAAATGTTTAACCTTTTATCTTAAATTAAGTAATTCCGTCATCAGAACCACATACAAACTTTTACTACTATTTCCTTTTCTTGTTACCTACACATTATTGTAAAACGGTTGTAAAGTAGATCCAGTTTCTGTTAATTATAAATGCAAAAAAATAAAATAATGCTTAAACTTTAAAAAAATGTTAAATATGAGTTATTTTCAGTCAAAGAAATTGCGATTCAGTCAGTCATTTTATGGAAGGAAATAGTAATCTATCCATAGTATTAATAAACGCGTTAATGCTTTTAATACACTTCCTTTAACCTAAACTAAAAAAGGGTTCACCGGACCATTTTTATATAAAGTTTAGCAGTTTAAGATTGTCTATATAACATGAAAAGTAGGTGCTATTAGAATAATCATATATCAAATTTTAAATAAAAGTATTTGCATCATCAAGCATTTTGTTAGTATATTACAGACGATAACATTATTTTTTTATATTATTGATACTTTGTAAGCTATTAATAACAAACAAGGCTATCTTTTCTTACCCTATTTAACACTGTATTTAAAAGAAAGTATAGTGCTGTTCGTCTATTTGCGTATAAAATTATAGCTGATTTGTTTGTTTGTTTGGTTTAATGAAAAAAGGATAGGAGCGTAAAAGACCGTATAGGATAGGTCGAGGCGCTTAACATTTTCACAATTTCTCACATCCTTGTATGTACAGTGTTTAAAACAAAAAAAAAATCATATATTCGTGACATAAATAAAGGTGCAAAAAACGACAAGTAGCATTAGTTAGTTCTGTTAAATATTTTTTGATATATGCATTAACGGTTTTCTTACTGTATTTTATACATGTATTTTTCAGCCATAAGATAAAGCAATCTTTCAAATGGAAAAACCTGGACGCAATATTTATATTACTATATTATTTACAGCTCGCAAAGGTTGACAAAGGTCAATTTATGTCCGTATTCGCGACTGCACAATGCTTTAATAAAATATCATCCAGTTGATTCATTTCATATCATGCGTACTATACGTACAAACATACATTTCATTTTTAAGGTCGAAATAAGAAAAGCTTCGGAAACCTTTTCGTGGTAAGGAAAGGATTTGATGGTTTGATTACAATAAATGTGGAGGCTAATCGCTTCCGTGACTTGGTGGTATTGGTCATCGCTACAAAGCCTCCGAGCCAGTGGTATGGGAGGTGCTTTAGAAACCGGAGGTCGTGGTTCGAATCCTGCGGGGACTCAACTAATTTTGATTGTTGTTTTAGTTGTTAGGGCAATTTGGGGCCGATCACCCAATTGTCTGAAAAGTAAGATGATTCATGCGTCGGATGGGCATGTAAAAATTGGTCCACCCACCAACCCGCTAAACCCCTTGATGGTTAGGGGTGTATTAGGGAGGCCTGGCCAGCAAGTGGACATTACAGGCTGATGGATGACCAAAGCCTGCCTTCGATTCCTATTTCGAGCTCCAGTTATCAAGTAAACGAAATATTTATAAATAGGGATCTATTATTCAGATTAAAACTATCTTATCTAATATAAAGAATTATAATTACATGCACTCACTCGTCATTTACTTTCAAAATTTTATGAGACGGAAACCTGACAGACCAGATGAAGGCGGCGCACGACCAAATTTATACGCCCATCCGGAGCAAGGATCATCTTACTTTACAGGCAATCAGGTAATCTGCCTGCTTGCTTAAATAACTAGGAAAAAGCTTAGAAAAAGTAGTTCTCTCAAGGATTTAGGAACCCACGCCGTTTGGTTTCTAAACATCCTGGGTTAAAAGGGTATTGGAATAATCGAAAAGTCATCATATCCTTATAAAATTAAAATTAAATCGCAAAGTGCATATTTCTGCATTTTGCCGGTTACTTTAAAGTTAGTGAGATAGTTCTTATTACTAAATATACCAATCGTATTTCTAAATAACCTCTACTGCTATACTACTATAATGTCTAAAATACCTATGCTTTCTAACATATATTCTATATTATCATTAACTTAGATATTGACAAAATAAATTGATTCAGTTTAATTTTTAGATAAAAGTAAAGTGATCCAATATTAAATTAATTTAGTATATCAAATCCGCAAATTTACGGATTTTTCGCGTTAGTTATATATATTTATTCCTGACATTTCGAATACCTTCCAGCATCCATAATCACGGGCAGACTGTTGGTATATGTCTGTATCTCAATGGTTTTTGAATAACTGTTGGAGTTTTTATTTAAAATTGACATATCTAAATTTTGACATTTTCTAAATTTTGAACTTAAAATTAGTTAACATTGTTTACATTTCATTTAGTTTGTAACATATTAGTAGATAATTGATCCCAGGCTCCTCGCTTTTAAGCCGTGGTTTCGATCATTGCTGATAACTTTATTATTCCAACAGGACTTCCTTTATAGTAAAAGCATGGTCATAGTTCATGTTGTAAGTATCAAAATATAGGACAACTAGCGACGTCTATTCTAAACTAGACTCGTCACATTTGGAATGTAATAAAAGTCAGTAGCAAAATAATCTCGCAACAATTGTCTCCTTTTATTTTAGTATCGTATTAATAAAAACTTTTTTTTTAAGGAAAATCAAATAAAGTTTAAAATTCATAAGTGGTTACACAAATAATGTTCAAAAATGGTTATAGTTTGAACAACTAGGGCGCGTTAAACACTTCCGTTAAAGTAAGAACAAAGGGAAGCTTTGGACGTGCCTAATTGTACCCACAGGGCAATCATTGTAAGGCTCTATCCAACGAATTGAAACTTGTTCCTCTTTTGTGTCGATTAACCTAATGGAGGCAATCATCTTTTCTTCTAATGACTCACAGTGGGAAAAGCTTTTTCAGAAATTTATACGCCATGTCAAGAAATAAAAGGTTTTTATAAAATTATTCACCAAACGCTAGTATTAGCGTAATTTCTATTATTTTTATATTTAGAAATATCAGTTGAAAAATTATTAAAATAGTTTTTATTTTTAAGCTACAGTTTTATTTTTTAGGATTTAAACAGAAGATTCAGATCGGAGATTTACATCATTACTTGTTAACATCTCATCTGCATTTATATGACATTAAATGATGAGGGTATAAGCCTCTACAGATGTCTGACTATAGCATAACCTTTTAAAATCTTTTATTAAATTTAACGCAAAAAGGGATTACCTGAGAACAACGTCTTCACAATGTTCTTTAAAAGGAATGACAACAGAAGATTATAATAATATTAGCTGACACTGCCGCGATACATATAACTGAAACCATAGATTTCATATGTAAAAATATGAAATAAAATTTGAATATTTTTACAATTAATAGAGATAATTATGAATATTCAAAGACTTAACAAAATTAGTTAACGTATCAAAAGTAGAAAATATTAAAATAAAATCACTAGAATAAAAAATAATAATAATAACAAACAAAAATCATTAATTCAATGGTAATAATACAACAAGATAACCATATTATTCTAAATAAAATCTGCTAGACCAAGTTTATCAAATAATATTTTGCCGATAATGGGCTATAAATCAATTTATGTATTTGACCGTTTGAGTCGATGTGTAAATCTATTATTATTGAAGCTGTTGATTCTTTGATTTTGCAAACAGTACAGTTTTGCGTAATAGACTTGCGAGGAATTCTTGTGAGAACTTTCAATTTAAAAATGTATTAACAACTGTGGGCTATCAATAGTCTTATTCACAATTTTGTTAACAACTAAGATCTTTAAAGCTGTTTTTGATTTGCTTATCTCGCAGTCATATTTATTTGCCCTTATCAATTGCTAAATTTCAGACTTAACTTTTTTGGATTGCCTCAATCCGTAATGAATAGATCTTTAAATATGGTCGCTAGATTTTGCACAATATTTTAGGACCCTGCAGATTAAATAGTAGAAAGTAAGCAAATTATTAAAATGGTCATTGTTTGTACACATCATTGGATCTGCTCACAGTTTTATTTAAAGATCACAAGCATTTAAACATCAGTGTAGTAAATTTTAAGGCTTTCGTTTAAATTTTATTTAAAAAACAAGGCCGAAAAGTTTAATATACTTAAAGATTCTCTTCCGATGTGCAAAGAAGCTTATATGCAGCAAACAGTTGAGCCTTAGGCTTAGAGTAAGACAAATCTCTTGAAATGAAAGTCTAAAAGGCCTTTGTAAGTTTCTATATTTTTATTTGATAAAGACGTACACATGCCAGTGGATTGGTAAACAATTCCACGCTACGAAGTTATTAGAGTCCAACCCAGAAATATACGGTAAAAGAAATATTTAATAGTAATTTCGTAAACGAATGCAAGTTTTTTTTACAAAAGAGTCAAATTCTAAGTAATGATTAACGTTACAATAATAATTTTATAAGAAACAACATATTAATGGTCATTATCAACATTTTGAATTAAATAACTCTGAACCTTTGTTGCCCCCCTTTGCATGGTATTACCCCTTAAATTAATGTTTAAATTAACAACAGCACATTACATTTAACTGACTGATAATCGGCTATTATTAAAACTTGCCTATTAAGCCATCGCATTCATCTATCTTTCTAAGCTATAAAGTGCGATCCAAGAATTTTTAATTTCAAAATATAACAATACAAATTAAAAATCTTAACTAATCTTTTCAACCGGTAATGCGCAAATACGCAAGTATTATAAAGTATAAGATTAGGAAATAGTGTAGCTAAACTGCGGTGGCTGCAAAATGTACACGACGTTGATAGCAATAAAAATCCGAACTATTATTAGGAGAAGTGGAACAGACATTTTAAAGCTATATATTTTGGCAATCTACCTATATTAAAAAATTTGAATTAATTTATAAAAATAAATAGAGGTTGTTTAAAATTATTGATGTCTTAAGCGCTTAAACGAGTGTAAAAATATTTCCAACATTTCATATAAAGCAAACATAAGAGTCATCTGCATACAAAAAATATTAATTACAAAAACGCTGCTCCACCGTGCACTTTCCTTTTTTATGTTTAATCTTGCTGCAATTTAAGTCTTTTAAGCGAAAACGTAAACTAACATGACGATTTATATAATCCTAATATTTACTTTTTCTGCTAGTTTAGTGATTTTTAAATATATCCTTGTCTATGTGCGTAAATTGAAGAGTATATGTAAAAGTCTTTATTGTGAAAATTTTCTTAGATAGTGATTTGTTATAACAACTCCTATTTGCATAAAATACACTGGCACTATATATCATCATCATCATCATCAGCCTGTGTTAGTCCACTATTGGACATAGGCCTCCCCTAATACACCCCTATCCGATAGAGAGTTTTGGACCGTATCCCACCACGCTGGTCCAGGGCAGGTTGGTGGGTGGACCGACTTTTACATGCCCATCCAACGTATGGATCATCGTAGAGATCGTTTAGACAATTGGGTGATTGGCCCAAATTGCCGTAACCAACTAGGAATCAACAATGAAAATTTGTTGAGTCCCTGCAGGATTCGAACCCATGACGTCCGGTTTCTAAAGCACACGCCCACCACTAGACTACGGAGGCAGTTGCACTATATGTGTGATTTGTTAATGTTAGAAGCTGTCATCAATTATTGCTTTTATACTTTATGATGTGACAACATCTATTTCCGTAAATCATGGTTTAAACACTACCGTAATTACTGAGTAAAAAGACCATGTTATGTCTTTTTTACTTAGGGTGGTGAGTGGACTTTTGGCATCAGACGCTGCTTTTCTTATGTGCGGTCGTATCACTTACCTTCAGGTAAATATCTCGCTTGTCTTGTCTGTGTAACAATTAAAAAAACAAAATAAATAAATATTTACCTAAAGTTAAGCGATTCGCCTTAACTGTTAAACTCGTCGCATAAGAGATAACCTTCACCTTGCATAATGTTCAGACGTTGTTTCATTTACTGGTAGGTCGTATAAACTATATCACATCAAAAGAGACAAAGTGAACGTTATCAATTTTATGGATGTTACTATTTTAAAAATCTTATAATATTAATAAAGTAAAGGACATCGGGCCATCTGGTCCGAACGATTTTTAAACCTCCCAAGAACCCGTTACGATTATATTAAGTATAAAATGCTTGTGGGTTAAACTTTAATTTAAATTTTGTAGTGTAACTTTTCGTGTTTCGGACAATTTAAGTCAGGTCAACTTTGTGAAATTAATAATGATTTTTAAATGATTCCCAAAGTTGTTTTTTTGGGTTTTACTTTAATTTAGTTTAAAGATTTCAAATTTTCTTCCAGGGTTTAAGCAGTTTTTTGCCTTTTCAGTTTCAAGAAATGGATTAGGATGTTTCCCCCAAATAACGTTTGCCTATTTAAATCAAAAAATGCTTTTTATAAAAAAAAATTAAAAGAAGGGAATAATTTTTTTATTTTTTTGTAATTTTATTTAAATTTACTTGCCTTTTTTTTTACTTCAAAAAGTCTTTTTCAAAGTTCGTATTATATGAATGTGATTAGGATATTTTAACGATTGAACCCAAAGTTTTTAACCTTAAATCAAATTGAATTACATGCAAGTTAGTTAGATTTATTAAGTTTTAAATGTTACATCCGGATATAAAAGGCGGAAATAATATAAATCTTATAATAGGGAGAAAAACATTTTGGAACCCAAATAAAACTTAACATTGTTTAATTTAAAATTATTCTTTGTTTAAATTATTTTTATATTTTTCTTCTTTCTGTCATGTTGTTGTCCAATATTTTGGGATGAATAAGGGAGAAATAATTTACTTATCCAAATTGACTGAATTAATTTTAAGTAATAGAAATGAAAAAATATGTTTAAAAATATTATTTTTTATAACTTATTTAATTTTTTAATTTTTTTTATTAGTGTTTCGTTAAATTTAAAATAGGTTCCGGGATTCCGTAATTTGTGATTTAAAAACATTTTCTAACTATATTGTGTTTCATATATTGTTTGAAATTTGGAAAAAAAAGTAAGTAAAAAATTTAACATTTTTAATTTAAAAACGGAATCAATATTTTTTTCTTAAATTTCCTTAAAAGTCTATAATTATCAAAAAGCTTAGAAAATTAAAATAATTTTACCAAAAAGAAACTTGCCGTTAAACAACTTGATTAAAAGGCTTTTGGTTCAAAAGCAATTGAAAAGTTAATTCATTAACTCTATCAGATAATTGCTTTTTACAACACAAGATAGAAATAATTTCAGTGTTTTGTAAATATCCAAAATTTGAAATTAATTTCTGTATACTTTTATTTTTAGATAAACTATCGAATATTACCTCAAAATGCTAAATATACTCTTTTGTTAATAAACTTAACCAATATAATTCAGAGATTATAAATTTAACATATTTTTTAATCATATATTCAGCCATTTAACACATGCATGAGAAAAGGAATTTGATTTTTACACTAGATTTTATAAATCAGTGTACGTAAATAATTCGTTGTCAATTTTGTTTACTAACTACTAAGCAATTCTTCGTGGTTAAATATTCAAGAATCAACGTACTCATTATGAACCTAAATTCTCTTTTTATCGGAAAACATTCCCATTGTCGATGAAGAACAATCATTAATTAAACTTGAGTACATGCATAATGAAAGCTGCCGACAATACTTATTCGAATCTTCGTTACTTAATCAATTGTTTGGCCACTACAATACTCGCTTATTAAATTTCATGTTTTTAATTTAATTTAATAATACGACATTGTACACAAAATGGCCTGTCTTTATTGATTGTCTTAAAATTTATTATATAATAAAAAAATATTTGGGCAAATAGACTACTAACAATGTCGAAAAAATATGGTGCATAAAGAAGTTTGTAAAAAGCCTGGAAAGGCATGTCTAAAGTCGGTCCATTCACCAACCCGTATTGGACCAGCGTCCAAACCCCGAATGAAAAAGGCGTGCATTAGGGGAGGCTTGTGTCCAGCAGTGGACTAACACAGGCTAATGATGATGATGATTATGATGATAATGCAGTTACATTTAAATTAAAATACTAATATCGCTAGATCAATAGCCAAAACATGTCATTTCATTTTAAAGACCTTTGCTACAAAATATCCATACATAACATTTTTTGCGAAATACGATTAAATGACCTATGACCAAGTCATATCTTTGATTTTGTTTACAGATGTACATGCTCCAAATACATGCTCATTTATAAATTCTCAGGCTTCGCAAATATGAATGTGGATGGGAATACTCTCTCATTTACTTTCAAAATACACGTATCAAATAATAATATTATAAATCATAATATTTTATGTGTGTATTTTTTATTATAAACTATTATAAACTATTATTGTATTTAAATTTATATTTCAATACACAAGCATTTATATTCAGTTTGTTATTTTTGAATTAATCGCCTACAATTACCAAAACAAGTCCAATGACAATCTATCTCTGAACGTTTAATATTTCTTTCGAAATTTTCATGCATGTACCATGGCGGTTTTTCATCACTCCCGGAATCCGCCAAATTAAGATCGATGCCCCAATTCCATTGTGATAGACCTGTCCGGAAGCATCACGCTCCACCGACGCTTGATTAAGCCGATATTGACAGGTTGTGTTCCGGATAAATTACGCTAACAGCTTCGACACCTCAAACGTGTTTTATGTAAAAGTATTTTCACTTTGAACAAGTATACACACATCATAACATCGACCAGAAATTTAAAACAATTTTGCTAAGTATTGACAAATGACGGCGTTACCAAGTCTTGAATGATTATTATTTTATTACATTACAATTAACTACGTGTTTTTTGCCTACGAAAAGGCTTATAGGTTTGTAATGAAATTTGTGAAATGTTGTAAATATTTAAGAAATTATCCTGATCCACATCAGCCGTGTGCTCTGCCAAGAGGCAAAGTGTCTTCGTCTTGACAAACAGGCCATCATTAAGATTGTATAGTATACTGCCAATTATCATATGCCATTCCTATGCTATTTTATGATATTTACGCCCCTGCGAGAGTTACATTGGCTTGCGCTTAGAAACCGTAGGTCGATAGGGAGTTTGTCCAGCAATGGTTGTCCATTGCAAGCTGAATAATTAAAGGCTGATGATGTATGGAATGTGTGATGTGATTTGTAGTAGTTGTTTTTTTATATAATTAGGATCAACTGAAAATTAGCATTTAAAGGTGTAAAACCTCATGATTCAACGCTGGGAAACCCTTGATTCATTATGTTTCATTTGATTTTATAATAACTAATTTGTTTTGACTAAATGTACAAGATAAATATTTTTTCTTTCTTTATTTTCTTCTATTAGTGTATATTATCTATTAATACTCATTACGTAGTTTATTCTTGACAGACAAATACAAATTATTGGTGTGCAAAATTTATGAAGCAAATTCAGGAAGTCCTAAAGTGCCGGCAAAACTGGACTATAGCCATTTTCGAACTTTGTCTAGAACAGCTTTGGCAGGGTACCAGTTTGTTCAAATTATAAAATTTATTGCAGTATCATGGAAAAACTTTCCACTTTCAGACTTGGTATTTCCATATATTTATGTTGTTCATTGTGTAAAGGTTAAGGTCCTCCAGCGACGTGATGACGTCGTTGGAAATCTAGGGTTTCAATGAATTGTTATATTATAAGATATACCATAATTTCACTACTGATGTGACAAAATAGTTTATTACCTTTTATTTTATCAAAGTTTTTAATTTGTAAAACAACGACATATTTTTAGTTTTAGTCATTGCTTTTCTTTGTTAACGAAGTGTTTCGTTTAAAAACTTTTCAGACTTTCAGCTATATATATATTGATCACAAGTTATCTATACTTATATTATAAAGGACAGATTTGTTTGTTTATTTTGAATAGGCATCAAGTTCATAAACTTATTTGAAATATACTTTCAATTGAAATATTTATATCGATTAAAACTTTTATAATTATATTGTACATTAATATCATATTTTTTTTTTGTTCCCTTATGGATTTATCGCAATTATAAATTAAAGTTATCATTTAGTATATATATTCAATTTTTGCAACAAAATTCTTGATCATCTTTATTGGACATATTATAAGCAATAATGAATAAACTAAAATAAAAGATTGGATCCAGTTATGTTTTTATATTTATTTTGTAACATTCAAAAGTCGGAATTTATGTTATTAATTTTCGCAATAAAATAACAATGATCAACACTTGTGAACATAAGGTCTTCTTGATTGGTAACAAATATGCGATTATATTCTGGTGTACATCTATATATTTATAAATGCGAAAGAAACTATCTGCTTGTCTGTCCGTCTTACTGTTGACCATTCAATTGATTTCGATAAAATTGTATATACTGATAATGGATTCCAAGAAGCTCAAAGGCTTTAATTATTGCAATAAAAGTAGTTGAAAGGTTGAAATAGGAGATGAAAGTTTATATATAAATGTCTCTGTTAAACATAACAAACAATTTCGTTCAAGGTATTCGAAACGGCTAAGGTGTTTTAGCAATGTTTAATTTCAAACTGAGCGGGATGAACTATGGGTTTAAAGTAGGGTTGAAATTCAATCCGTCAAAAAAAAAACAACGAACGTTGAAGTCAACGTTGAAGCAAAAGTTATACGACTTGTGTGTAATGATAGGCACTGCAATAAAAGCACCTCATTATACTATATAGTATATTTCGGTACACCCTGACATTTTCCTGTTCACACGGACAAAGTCAAAAATTAACGAGGATTTACATTAGAATCAGATATAGAATAAAATTTTTTTTGGAATTCCTCTCGTTTAATAAGATTAATGGGCTTCTTTTGTAGATTAACAAAGTTACATTCTGGTTTCGAATCATGTAAATTACTAGCTATCCCAACCACCGTGGGGAATTTCGTAAATCCGTTCTTAGTTGACCTCTAATCGGCGAAAGGAATATTCCACCAAATTTCAAGTCCTATCCATATGGTTCCAGAGATATCGAATGAGTCAAAATATAGTTGAGATCTTTTATATACTCGTATATAGATTGGCAATCGCCATGGGATATTAGTGGCACTTTAAACAGTTAATATAGTAGCTCGTACGTTTGAATTGTGCAAAATAAAAAAGTTTTGATATTTTTTTTCTCTCTGTTTGAGCGGCGTGTTAACAACTCAATTCATGAAAAGAATTATTCACCTTAAGTTATTACGAAAAGGAACTAGTCGTCGACTACGGTATTACTTATGACTTACTACTTGTTAATCGTGAAGTGCCGAGCGCAAGGAAAAATATTATACCTTCTCTTTACTACTTTTTAACTCCCATTCGCCATTATTACTTATGTTATAATTTCAATTCTGGAGAAGTAATTTATTGTCGTTTAAATGTAACGATTAAGGAAAATTCATACAATTTTTAAGGATTAAACGAAGTATACATTTACATATTTGACGGAATATTTTTAGTCAACCAAATCAAATCATTTAGAGTTGATTAAATTATTTTATAGTGAATTTATAATATATGACGTATCGGGTAATTTTAAAAGATTTTAATAACTACATGTTTATTTTTGACGCTCATTTCTAGCTCAGTTTCGTGTAAAGTCATACACAAAAATATTTTAATTGCAATTTTAAGTGCCTAGTATATATAGTATAGTACTCTTAATTTTAATCGCGGGCATAACCATAAAGGCATGAACTGTTATGTCTTTTATTAAAACAAATATAAATTATTAATGACTTTGATGCTTAATTTACAATTCAATATCGACAAGAACAGCATCATTTGATTAAAAAAACACATTTTCATTAACTTTTTCAAATAGAGAGCGTGACCATAATTTATAAATAACGACTTTAGTAAATAAGAATTATTTGACTGACCCCAAAAATGTCGAATAAACGAATCAAGCATTTTTAGAAATCTGAAAGACTATTCCAAAAAATAAACTATGATAACAACTGAACATCAGTAATAAAAAAAACATTGAAATGCCTCTCTTATCCCCGACAACAGCCACGACGTCTCGTACGGATGACTCGATTCGTAACACCATTCAACACAATAAAACTTTCACAGATGCACAACACTTATCACACACGAGGAGAGTTCCGATCCCGGCAGCCGCTTATACGAAGCTGCTTCGCTATCCTTCAAGCCCGTCTTTCATACACGATCGCGGAGATACAAAACGTCAATCTCGAGACTACTTTTCTCAAAATACCCGCTTTAGAAATAGTATTCTGACTGTATAGCTAAATGATGAAACTATTATTAATAGTTATTAATATAGAACTCTACGCGATATTTCAGCAATAACTTTTTTTTGAAGAGTAATCGTTACCCATTCTGAAGCTTTCAAAGCTCAACGAGATTTCTAAATTGCTTACCTTCCAGCAGCATTTGAACTTAATTTAGAACGAGTTTTCGAAGCAATTCCGTTTGCAGAAATTAATTTTCTTGAAATTTGTTCCTCAAGAACATTTTTGCAATATAGCTTCATTGTCATATTTTAAAAATGGGCAGCTAAATAATTTCCTAGGTGCGTATTAATGGCTCTAAATATTATACAACATAAACATTACTACGTACGGTTTTAAAACCTACTCGATATTTAAGGCTAAGTTTGTTTGGCTGGTTTGATTTACTCTGATAATTTTATTAACGAACTGCCTCCGTAGCCTAGTGGTATTGGCGTTTGCTTTAGAAACCGGAGGTCGTGGGTTCGAATCCTGCGGGGACTCAGCAAATTTTCGTTGTTGTTTCCTAGTTGGTTAGGATAGCTTGAGCCAATCACCCAATTGCCTGAAAAGTAAAATGATCCATGCGTTGGATGGGCATGGATTGGACCAGCGTGGTGGGATACGGTCCAAAACCCCCTAATGGATTTGGGGTGTATTAGGGGAGGCCTATGTCCAGCTGTGGACTATCAAAGGCTGATGATGATGATGATGATGATGAATTTTATTATGCACTTGTCGTATCACAAAAAATAAAACCCAAAAACAATATGCCGTCATTTCTGACTTTAAGCAATACTTATATTTTAGGACGGTTTCAAAAACATTGCACATTTAAGGTATCATTTGAAGATGATACATAAAAACTTACTTGGCAGAAATTATTACAAGGCAAAAATCTGACTCAAAACAATTTATATCAGCAAGTTTCTCGCTATTGAATACCAAGGATTTAAAAGTTGTTCATGAAACTTGCACTGACTTATCCTTCTAAAAGTAAATTTTAAATGTAATTAAAGGCAAAAGTTGATCTCTTTGTAGTATATTAGTGCACGGGTATAACTAAAGTTTTACTATGTAATTATTTTATGATGAACTAAGGCTTAAAAAGCTATAGGTGTCGAAGCGATAAATCTAAAAGGCTGATTAATAATGTAATCACATTTTCCCTTGCGATACAAAGCGTAGGTGGGACTATAAACAATATATTTTAAATACTTCCATAATATACTGTGATATATTGTTGATATTGAATAATAATAATTGTATTGTTTCTTGATATCGCAAAACAGTATTGTGAAATTAACGTACTTGATTGTGTTCCTTGAAAAAGATAAGTAACAATGAAAGATATCACTCGCTTAAATTTTTTCCCTTAAACTCCGATTCTGTAGACTTTTATACCAGCGTATTTATTTGTTGTTAAATAATAATCATATCGGTAACGATAGCAGAAAACCAATCGCCATGTTTTTTCAGTATTAGCATCTTTGTAAAAAATCGTTGTGATTCCCAGGAAACAGTTTTCTACAATGTAATATAATTACAAAAATCTGCCAAAGCAACGTGTAGTAGGGTTTGCAAGTGTATAATAAAGAACACGACGACGATGGCAAAAGTGTATAATATTTTTTTTTCATCGAGGTACGAGCAGTCGGGCCACCTGATGAGAAGTGGTCACCGACGCCCATAGACATTGGCAATATCAGTGGTATCACCAACGCGCTGCCTACCGTGGGACATAAGGTGTTAAGTCTCGTTTACCCAGTAAATACGCTGGCTAGGGTGCCCTTCAAACCGGAACACAGCAGTGTTTTCACACTACTGCTTCGCGGCAGAAATAGGCCACGCGGTGGTACCCAGACAGTCCCCCTGGAAAAAGGGGCCTAACCACCGGTGGAAAAAATTATAGGATGTGCTTCAAGTGCCTCAAACTACTAGGACTTCAGCAAACAGTTATCAGGCAGTAAAATGTAATTTATTTAATTTTTTTTAATTCAATTCTGTTAACGTTTAAGAGTGAACGTATAACTCTATCTATTAAATCTGCAATTACGATAAAGTCATCTTTAACCCTTTTGAACATGGTGTTAAGTGTTTTAATTGTGTGAAACGAAGTGCATGCAATAATTGCGCGTGTTAATGGAAATAGTGCCATCTTCGTCTAGTGCTCCGTGTACCTGCTACGAAGCACGACCCCGCGCCCGCAACGCAACTCTGCTGCATCTCGGTCACACTAAGGGAAATCTATCTATCCGCCACTCTTTGACTTTTTACCTGCTTGGTGATCGCAAATTGTAAATACACGGAGCAACGAATGGCACTCCTCCAAGCAAGTTTCTTTCAAATCCGGAGCTGTGTGCACCGACAAAGGATGACAACGTAAATATTAGAAAGCGGAAGCAACCAGCTGATGATATCAAAGAAAAATTACTGAGATTGTCGAACAGAAATTAAATGATAAATTTAAAGAATTTTACCATAACATTCAGAAAATTATAACCAAAACTATTGATAACTCATTATTAAATTTAAAAAATGAATTCCCAAAAGTGTCTGAGAACATTTGTAATATAAATGCTTCACAACGCTTAGTGTTGTTCCTTTGGATAAAAATCATCCACCGTTCTACGTTTTATTACCTTTGACTGATAGTATTGAACAAAAAACAATTAAACCAAGAATTCATTACTATTTCAATAAAGTGGACTAAAACATTATCAATGATGAACTGTCGGAAACAAAGTGGGATGAAATATTTAAAAATAAATCGATTGAAGCCTCGGTAACAGCCTTTTATAAAACTATTTACGATATAGTTCATATAAATGTGCTCTCTTAAATAGTATCCCATGTGGTTTAATAAATCACAACGAAACAAAAAATGATACTGGGTTATAGCGAAAAAAATTGGAAATATACTTAACCAAAATAAATTAAAAAAATTTAGATCAAAATTTGACATTGACAGCAAAGTTAGCTATCATAACTACATGAACAGGGTTGAAAATAATATCAGTCGAGACGTATCTTTCAATATCTATCTGCTGTAGTATCTTTCAATAATGAAACTATTGCCAATTTATTCTCTACTTACTTTGAATCGGTTTTTAAACCGTCTTCACTACGGGAAGATTAAAATATAGAGCGTACACAATTTTGTTTTTCGGATGTTACTATGTCACAAAAAATTATCTCAGAAGTCATTCTCTCCCCAAGGGAAATCGTAAACGTATTGCAGTCTCTAGATACTTCCAAAGGACCGGGTACCGATAATATTCCACCAGTTTTTCTTAAAAACCCATCAAAGCAGATATGTCAGCCTTTATTTTACTTATTTAACAAATGCTTAAGAGATGGTGTATGTCATGGTATCTGGAAGTCTGCAAAAATAGTAACGGTGCATAAAACAGGATCAAGAATGAATGACGAAAACTACCGCCCTATATCTATCTTGTCCGCGCAATCAAAGGTGTTCGAAAGACTTATTTATAAAGCATTATACCCACAACTAACCACGAATAATACTACATTAACCCAACAACATAGGTTTGTTCGGTGTCGCTTAACGATTACCAACTTATACTTTATACTACTGTACTTTACGAAACTATTGACGGTAATGGACAAACTGACAGCATATATTTCAAAAGGCCTTTGATAGGGTAGATCATCAAATTCTCCTACAAAAAATTGTCTATAATGGTATACGTGGTAACTTATGGAGGTGATTCAAATCGTGCACCTCAAACCGAACACAGAGCGAATCACAAGACAGAGCAGAACCGAATACATATTTCCTCAGAGTACCTCAAGGGTCCAGTCTTGGGTTATTGCTTTTTATTATTTTAAAAGACATCAATCAATGTTTTAGCTTCTGTAAATTTTTTCTTATGCAGATGATCTTAAAATTTATCACAATATCAATGATCTTCACGACTACATTATAATAGGTAAAGCCCTCGACAATTTTCTATTCCTACTACATAAAAAACAAACTATTAGCATTAATAAATGTTACTCAATAACATTTACAAGAAAACATAATTTTTATCAATATAATTAGCCTCTTTGTGGTGTAAATCTAGAGAAAACCAACTCGAACGAGATCTTGGTGTCATCCTCGACTCCAAACTTACCTTAGATGTCCATGTCCATGTAACCAAGCCTTTAAACTATATGGATTCGTCATCAAAGCTTGTAAAGACTTTAGAAAATCCTCAACCTATCTTTTATTTATATAAATCTCTTGTTAGGGCCTCAATTAGCCCCAACTAGAATATGCAGGTACCCATTTGAATCCTTTACGAGCAATATTCAACTCAACTGCATCCGTAAGCCTCAGTGGTATGGGCGTGTGCTAGAAACCGGAGGTCGTGGTTCGAATCTCAGGGACGCAACAAATTTTCATTGTTGTTTCCTAGTTGGTTAGGTACATGGGCCGATCACCCAATTGTCTGAAAAGTAGATGATCCATGCGTCAGGATGGGCATGTATAAAAAGTCGGTCCACCCACCAACCCGCATTGGACCAGCGTGGTGGGATACAGTCCAAACCCCTAATGGATATGGTAGGAGGCCTATGTCCAGCGTGGACTAACAAAGGCTGATGATGTGATTCAACTCAAATAGAAAAAGTGCAGAAAAAATTTCTTAAAACGGTTGAGTAAAAATGTACCAAAAAATATCTAGGTTACTCTTATCTATTAAAAAAAATCAAATATTACACCTTATGGACCAACGCCAACAACTAAACACTATGTTTATGTATGACCTACTACATCATAGATATGATTGCATACCGTTAATTAATAAAATACGTTTTAATGTTCCTGTTCGCCCTAACACAAGGTGAACTCGTGACCTAAAAACTTTGATGACTGATGCTAAATGTCGCACTAACGCTGGTAAATGCTCCCCACTTTCCTGCCTCATGTCCACATCCACGCACACACATACACAACGTCAAGATTTCCCTTTATATTAAATTAAGATAATTACTTGTATTAGTTAAAATTCATGTTCATTCTCAAATCATGTTAACTTTTGCAGTAACCAGTGACAGATGGTGTTGGTTTTTTAATTATTTAAACTTTAATTACTACTTAGATGTAAGACTTCTAATTGCGAAACTGTTTATTTGTCCAATAAATAAATTAAAAAAAATTGCCTGATAATTATTCAGTTGAAAAATTATCAATTATTAATTTTTAACTCTACTTATATTGTTTAAGTATAGACCAACATAAAGTATCAGACAAATTTACAGACAAGTGGGTGTTGTTAAATTTATTATATGAAAACGATATAACTGGATCCAATCGTCGTAAATAATCTTATTCAGACCCTCGTCAATAGCGCAGGGAAATCATTTTTTTATGAAATACAATATTATTGCTGAAAGACACATTTTCAGGCTTATTCGATGTGAGTATGACCGATAGCGGGTTAGCATTAATAATACATGGAATTGTTGACTTACTAGCTTCTACCAGCGGTCTCTTTCGTAAGGTGGTATTTTGATATATTAATTATTTTGTACTTATAAGTCCAAACGTTTTTTTTTTTAATTAATATAATATTTTAAATTACTTACAATATATTCTTACAATTTTAGATCCTATGGTGGTTGGTTGTAAGTTTCATAGAAATCTATCAAAGTCAAAGTCAAAGTCGAATTTAAATATCTTTATTCAATATAGAAGCATTACACTTTCTTATTGATTGTCAAATAAACTACCTGTTCGGAAATGTGAGCCTCTGACTTGAGAAGAACCGGCGTAGAAAACTCGGCAGAAAAATTTTTTTTCACGATATTTTTCTCAAATTGAAATAGCATGGAGTGTTAATAGAGAAATAACATGCTTTCTTACAAAAACGTTCCTTAACAACTTTCTCAAATTTATTAACAGGCAAAAGCTAAACGTTTTCTGTGGTTATATTGTAAAAGCGTATACATTGCCCCGAAAAGATTTCATTGTTTTTCAAAGTCTTGTTGTTGGAAGAACAAGTTTACGCTGATTCTTGGTATTTATGTTATGTGGTTAACAATGTTTAACAATTGGGTTTTTTGTTAGTAAACATACATTATGTTTTCAAATATGTATTGAGAAGAAACAGTAACTATTTTAATTTTAGTAAACATTCTTCTTAGGGATTCTTAAGGGCCCAGGTTATAGAATGCACAAATCGCTCTTTTTGTAGTCCAAAAATCGTATTTATATCAGCGGTGTTTTTCTAGAATAAAATATATATAATACATTATACTGTGAAAGTAAATTAAATATACCAAACGGGGTGAATAAACATCAGTTAACTGTCTAATTTTCTTAACTGCATTAGCAAAAGTATCTAGTAGCTTTTGCGGGAAAGACATATAATCATTCGTACAAACTGTGAACGCATAATATTAGTAGGAAAAACATCTATACATTATAATTAAGTTAATGTGAATGATAAATTACTTCAACAGAACTAAATGAACTGAACTGGTTAAAAAAATATGCATTAATGACACTACTAATTCTGGTTTAATAGAATTACTATATTCGAAATTAAATTACCTAACATTTTTATGGAAATACAACTTAAAACTTAAAAGTAATAAGCAGGCGTAGGCAGTAAGCCTTCACTGTGGGTTGCTCCTTTATTGGCGCAGGCGATCAGCGTAACAAAATCTTTCTGTGATTTTCATTATGGTCAGGATATAACGCCAGTATAGTTTTAAAAATGCCTTAAATAATCAAGTAACTTCGGATTGGAGCCATAAAATTAATAGCGTAAGAGAGCTGCTGGGGCCCCGGTAATGGGTGTCCCGCAAGGATCTATTCTTGGAACTTTCCTCTTCCTCGTATAAATAAATGATCTACCACATATAATATAACTATATATGTGGTATACATCATCATCATCAGCCTGTGATAGTCCACTGCTGGGCATAGGCCTCTCCTAATACACCATACAATATATGTAATATATTAACTATTATTATCTATTATAAACGTACGTCCTAGAATATTCATTCAGTGTTTTATGTTATACATAAGAAAGAGCATATAATTTTGTATTTACTTAAAATTCTCTGAATTATTTCTTACACGCAGAATATACTCTTAATATAAATAATAAAAGGGATTACTCATTTATTACAATGAATGTGAGGTAAGTCACTGACCGTAAAGTTGATAGTATTTTTTTAAGCGTAAGGAAACCAAAAACAAATTAAATAACTGCTTAAAGAAATTTAGTCAATAGTAGCCAACACCAAAAGTAAAAATATATATTTATTCCGACTTTGATGAATACTTCATAGCCTCTTTATAGTCATGTAACAAATAGAATTAATATACTCGAGCAATTTTATGGAATCGTGAACATATTTTATTTGGACGTCTTTCACCTGATACAAAGAAATTTGGTCGTAAATTCTACTGTAAACGGTTTTCAATATAAATTAACTTGTTTTTGTAAAATATAATTTTGATTTGACAAAGTCAAGTCAAATATCTTTATTCAATATAGCAGCATAACGCTACCTTATTGATTTTATTTGCAGACTGCTAGTGCAGCGATACAAGAATGTCTTGTACTATTACTTACTACTTGTCATTAAAATATCTTTCAAATTAAGACTATGTACATGTATTTATAAACAAAATGCATCGTAAAACTAAATAAATCAATTGCCTCTCTTTACGTAAATCATCAACACACGCTAAAATGACAATTATTTATTATAAAGTTGTTGCTTTAGGTGTAAATAATTGTAATAAATATCGAGGAATCTAATAGATTAAGATAATTGGAAAAATTTACGTGTTAAGCCTTTGCTGTTTGATGTTAATCATCTTGTTAAAATTTCATTTACTTTGTATATTTTTATAGAGCCTTGGAGGGCTTCTTTTCTTCTTAAATTTCAAATCTTACACATGGTACTAACACAATTTACTTTTAATTATTACAAGACAAATTAAGGATATAATCCTCTTCTTGCTTGCATCTACTAGTTTTCTTCGTATAACCAGTTGTTACAGCAGATTAATAGGCAACTAAGCAAAATAATAGAATCCCTAATATTACGATTATCATTACGTAAGTGTAATTATATATATCTAGATCTATTTTTAAAAGATATTTCGTCATTTATTATTCGTCAAGTGGGCCTCCCCACTTAAGGCTCTCACCAAAGGTGTAATGTAATTTGAGAAATTCACGCTTTTATTCCATTTTATGGCCCTCAGCTGAAGAAATACTCGAGTTTTCTTTTGTAAATACACTTTTGATAACGATTGCTTTGTTTGTACGTGTATTAAAGGATATATCGTTTGTATATTATTTACGATTGAGGGCTTCTTGAATGTACCGAAAATAAAATAATTTGATAAAAAATACCTCCATGGCCCTGTGACGTGGGTTCTTACTTTACAAAGTAAAGGTGAGTACGAATCCTGTAGAGCAAAAATTGTCGTTAAGTTTTGTTTGGCTAGGCAAATATCGGCCGGTCACCTGGTTGTCTGATAAATAAGATAATTCATGTGCTGTTTGGGGATGGAAAAAATCGGTCTTGGTCATCTCTGATAGCAGTTATTATCTAAATCCATCCATTAAAAGCAGTTTACGCTTGAAGCAGTCAGATGCTAGTCACTGTGCGTAAAAACTGTTAGTCCGATAAATTTTTAACTGACCTTGTGGTGAAAAACCTGAAATAAAAAAAAAAGTACAAAAATAAGTCAACAGAAAGATGATAAGAATATTTTTTTAGGTCTAAAGATTCAAATTAATTACTGTGAGGGTGTTTCACGTTTCACAAATATTTTTTTTATTTTAAAAATATGCAACTTGTACAATTAATAAGACAACAGTTTAAAAATTTTGCAAATAATTATATATAAATTAATAATTGACAATTCATTGATACTTCAATACAAGTTGTTTTACAGGAATAATTTTGTTCAGAGTATCACTAAGATAGCACTGGGTTGCTAAGTAGCTTTAAAAAAAATTAGGCGTAGTAAGTTCTCACGACCTCTTTTTGCAACTTTTTTATCATTTTAGACTATATGTGACACTGATTGATGTATATTGAGATGGGGATTCATTAATTCTATTGAATATACCATTTAACGAAGATTCAATAAAGATCCAGCCGATTTGATTTTGTATCGCAAGGTTAAAACGAAGATGCATTGAATAGATGAACATGTCACGAGGCGAAAAAATTCTTAGACAGAGTATGAAATAAACAAACTAATAAAAGATCAGTTCTTAACGTTTTTCTTTGCTCGTTAAACTATATAATTTTTTTATATTTAATGATATGTTATGAAGCATTATTTATTTATTATAGACTAACCATAAAACGTGTGTTTTTGTATAACATAAAGCTATTTTAGGCCACAAACAATCCACGTTACTTTAAATGTCTCTAATAGGTACCGACATTGTTATAGTAGTGGCACTCGGCCCGGTACAGCGGGGAAGATAAAAAAAACGACGCTAGCTTAAAGAGTAATACTGGCAGTTTAAGTTCTTGCAGGAAGATTAGTTCAGCTTACGGTTAATGCACTCAGAAGGGTGTGGTTTAAAAATATTAAGCGTGCTGCCAGGTCTTTTAAGCCAAGATGGAGTTACGGGGAGGGAGAAATAATGATATTTCATAGATCGCACTCACCAGTCTCCGTGACACAGCGGATGAGCAGAAACATTTGTATGATCCGGTAGATATCATTACCTCTCAAAGCAATAAGTTAGAGGTGGAGATCTAAACAGCTTTTTCCAAAGTAGATCTTTTTAGCTCCATGTCTCGGTTGGTGGGTGGATCGCCTTTGTTTGTTTTAAAAGATGGTAAATTAAATTTGTTTTGAAAGTGAGAAAGACATTTTTTTTATAATTTATTAGAAGCAGTTCGCATAATTTCTAAAAATTCTTCATTTAAAACAATGCAGCTATCAAAACAATTTTGAAAATGCTTTTTATTATGAAATAGATTGTTTGAATAACTGAGGGATTGAAATTTAAATTAACTTTTGGCGACAATTGCCGACAACATTTTGATAAACTCGTCCGGAATTCACGCTTGAATTTGGATAATTGAGTTCGGGAATGGTATCCCTAATTTTATTGTAATAAATCAATCCAATGGGGATGATGCCGGATAAACGGCTTCTGTTTTATTTAGCATTTAGATAAATATTAGTTTAAATATTTTCAATAAATTTTCTTGAAACCACAAGATTGTGTTTTAAAATGGTCGCATTTAAACATAACGAATAGGTTGAGCCGCAGAATTAAAACTACGATCATTTATTTTCGAAGCAATTGCCAGTAACACACCTCGGTCACAGAAGTTCTACTATTTCATAAAATTAAGTATTAGTTTGTGTTATTTAGTTTCCATATTTCAATAAATTAATTCATAAATAAAAGCAAATATCTCTGTCAACAATATCATAAATTATCTTTTTATTAAAAGTATGGTGACACGACATACGATGGTTTTGTGATGCGTATGTCTTTAATAAGAAATTCTTTATAAAAACCGGTTACAATAAAAATTGAACATCTTTAACTCGTCAACCCACAACGGAATGTAATATATTTAAATTCACTGCCATTTACTGGGTAAACGAGACTTAACACCCTATGTCTCACGGTAGGCAGCGTTGGCGATACCACTGGTATTGCCAATGTCTATGGGTGTCGGTGACCACTTTCCATCAGGTGGCCTGACTGCTCGTCTGCTCGCGTAAGCTATGAAAAAAAAAAAAAAAAAAATAAACTTTACAAGTTGTGAACTGGTGGTAACAATTAAAAAGCAATGTCATAAAAATTGTTACATTTATCAATGTTTTGTTGTAGATAGTTCATTGTCCATACAGTACCGGTACACGTCAGTGTATATTGAAATACACAGTTAAAAAGCCTTAAGTCGTTACCCTTCGAGAAGTTCTCGTTTTTTCGTAGCAGTGGGGCTCAGTACCTGCAGTCTCGTCCATCCGCGGTGAAGCTAAGTGGAACATGGTCTGCCTTACAAGTAAGGCACCCTGTGAAGGCAGTTCCCAGCAGGCTGGAGAAGCCCGTTTTTTATACGCCTATGAGAGTGCGGTGTATTAATAATAATGTCCTCCTAGTTGAATCTGACTACGGCAGCCGATTTATATTAGAGACCAGCCAACTGCGTAGTAGATATTATAGTGCAAAAGTGTACGCACAAACACAAGTGCACTGCATATTCCTTTATACTCTGAAAGCCCGATAGGACGGTTAACCGACAAAAGGAAGATATGACGCAGGACCGACTTTTTACATTCCTATCCGACGCTTGGATCATCTTACTTCACAGACAATTGGGTGATTGGCCCAAATTGCCCTGACCAATTCGGAAACAAATTTTTGTTGAGTCCCCGCAGGATTTGAACCCACGACCTCTGGTTTCTAAACCACACACCCTTACCACTAGGCTACGGAGGGTTTGATGGCACGACACAATTCATGTCCTCTGCAGTCAGAGAGGAATTGCAGGGAGTGAAAAGTATCGGTTTTTCGTAGCCCTAATCTTCGCGATTTGGCGTGCTTGGTTTCTTCTGCGTCCGAAAAATGGCTAGTGGCCGAGCATTACACCGAGGCTACAGCTCGAGGTCGGGAATTTTATCCTTGCGTGGGTTGAGATCTTCTGTGTAACAGATTCGGGCGAGTCTGTTGCTAATCGATAGAGCCGTCTGCATTGGCCGCGCAAGTTCCGCGCCCTGAAGTGGGCCATAGGCAAGAGATGCGGCTGGTTCGGGCAGTGTTTGTAGGGTTGTAGGACAGTGCAAAAACGCCCGTATAATCCTACAGTTAATGCACCACAAAGGAACAACGTGGTGGTATAATCCCTCCTTGCCACATTTTCTCTTGATATAACAGTGGTCGTATGTAGCTACGGACGTCAGAACATTTTAATTATAAATCTGTCATGGTCTTAGTTAAAATAATTTTTGTTTTCGTATTATAAGTAAAAAAAAAAACTGTTAAAACATTTTATAATTTTACACGTTTTCATACACCATGAAAGGCGCAGTCATGAATTTAATATCCTTGCGCAACAGAAAATGTTTTACGGCTATTTAAAAAAATACACACGTAATTGCTAAGTTTTTTCTTCATACACACTTCCATATTGCCATTCTGTTTTATTTTATTTTAATACTACAAGGCTCGTCATCGTGTGTCAAATAATAAGTACCCTCCAGTGTTGACTTTGACATCTTTTATATGTCAACTCATGCGTTATAATAAAAGCTGAACACAGACTAATTAAACCTTTATATTAAAGCTTTCTGTCGAACGTTGTACTACATGCTGTAACGTAAAAAAAGTTGGTATTTAAATTTAACAATACCGAATGAAGTTAACCAACAATGTTACAGGCGATATTTTAATAAGCTTTGGTAAAGAATATTTTTTGGAAATTAAAGTCCCCTATTAAATTATCATTCATCAATGCATCAACATCCTGCCTCCGTAGCCTTGTGGTAAGGGCATGTGCTTTAGAAACCGGAGGTTGTGGGTTCAAACCACTGCTGGACATAGGCTTCCCCTAATACACCCCTATCTATTAGAGGGTTTTTGGACCGTATCCCACCACGCTGGTCCAATGCGGGTTGGTGGGTGGACCGACTTTTTACATGCCCATCCGACGCATGGATCATCTTACTTTTCAGACAATTGGGTGATCGGCCCAAATTGCCCTAACCAACTAGGAAACAACAATGAAAATTTGTTGAGTCCCCGCAGGATTCGAACCCACGACCTCGGGTTTCTAAGCCACATGCCTATACCACTGGGCTACGGAGGCAGTTATATACTATATAATATATATTTATAAGCAGATTAAAAGTAATTCTATGCGTTTATCATTTTCAAAGTGCAAGCTTTGCTTAGTTTTGGTCCTGAAACGGCAAGTTATTCGTTCAGTTATTTTATTTTATAACGAAGAGATTTTAAAATGTCATCCTAAAAAGATTTTGAAATGAATGATTAATTTAAACTAACATTTTACTTTTCCTTATTACCCTCTTCGGAGGCAGTTGATATACAATACATCGTAAAGGCGGTGCCAGTCACAATCGGCACTGATATAGTCACGTAGAAGGTATAAAGTGAGACACGCGCTTCAGAGTCTAATGTAATTTATGCTGCGTCACAGTATTATTGAGTTTTCTGAATTTATGAAGGCATGACAGTGAAGCTTTTCTTGAATACGCCAATCGATGTACGGATGAATTCAATTCTGAAAACTCTAGAAATCACCAAAAAAGTATAGCTCACAATTGTTACATTAAGTTTTTAAATGCATTCTTAATAGTGTTCAGTTACAAAACAATACATAAATGGAACAAGCATTGGATGAAAACAAAATTGAACGTAAAAATTGCGAAAATATAATAATTACAATACACATAATATACAATATTTGCATATCTAAGCCGCATTATTTGGTTGAAAAAAGTTTAACTTTGTTTTGCATCTCTGATGAATATAGAAGATAGAAGCATCGTATGGTTAAAATATTTATTATTTTAACTACATATTTAATATAGTAAAAAATTTAATTAACTGCATATAACTGTCCTTGTAGCCTAGTGGTATGGGCGTGTGCTTTATATACCGGAGCTCCTGCGGGGTCTCAACAAATTTTCATTGTAGTTTCTTAGTAGGTTGGGGCAATTTGAGTTGCTTACCTGATTTTCTAAAAAGTAAGATGATCCATGCGTCGGATGGGCATGTTAAAAGTCGGTCTACCCACCAAACCACATCGGACCAGCGTAGTGGGATACGGTCTAAAACCTCCAAACCGATAGGGGTGGATTAGGGGAGGCCTATGGCCAGCAGTGGACTATCACAGGCTGATGAAATCGATGATGATGATGAACTGCATATTAAAAACCGGTTCTTTGAGATTGCAGTGTAAACACGTATCTTATAATACTGCAGGTAAATCATATTCTATGTTGTACAACAGTAGAACAGTTGCGTCAATGCAATGAACTTAATACCTGCGGCACAAGCCGCTGAATATAAGATGTGGTGAGGGTGGATAGGCTTCAATTGGGCCCATATGAGGTTATGTGCATTGAGTCGAGAAATGAAGGACAATCCTTGTATTGGGTAATTTTTTTTAGGTATTTCATAGTTTGTGAATGTATGTGCACGTTTTTTTAGTTATCGAGATTTGCGAATTGTTTAATACATGTTAAAATTGATCGACACTAGTTTGGTAGTGGACGGTTATTATACTAGCTGTATCTCCTTAAACGGAAGTATACTTAAGAGCTCATACTTCTAGGTGCCAAAAAAACGGGGTTACAAAAACTCAACACTCATGGACTCGTGGAGAATAAGTAAAGCAGTCTCCAAAATATAAATACCCCTAACTTAACCGCAACTCAACCTTGGCAACAGGAGACAAGAATTGCGTTGCATTCTTCAACCACGTGCCTCATGGCATGTCCAAAGAGAGCATCTACAGTTCACTAACAGCTGCATACAAAACTAGCCATATTCCTTAGCCCAGCTGCCTCTTCTTCGCTTCTAGGACAGACTGCAAGTACTCAGTCCCAATTCTAAATTGAAATGCAAATCTATGCCTATTCCTTTAAAGTACTCCTGAACGTCTTTTAACGATAATAATAACATTTTAAGACAGGGTCAACGTATGACTCAATTGTTATTACTTAAATTTTACAGATATATTTGGAGGCATATAATGAAGGATCAACTGCCATTTTCAATGCAATCAATAATTTCCAGTTCGCATATACCATTATCGGGTCGGTAACTTCCTGCTGTCACCCGCCGTAGTGTAATCTACCCGAAAACAATAGCCTTGCAATAAGCTATAAATATTAATCTATATCATCATCTATATCATCTTTCGATCATGCTTGCTTCTTGTACTTATTCATGAAATATTAAAACAAAAGCTTTATAAATAGTTGCAAAGTATCTAACAATAAATTATTAAAAGCCACGTTTTACGAAAGTGTCGTATTATTTTAAATTTGGATAGATACCCGACATGACCGGAGAGAGATCAGGCGAAGTACCGACTTTTTACATGCCCGTTCGACACATGGATCTTTATAGACACACATTGATCGGTGCATATTGCCCTAATCAACTAATAAACACCAATGAAAATTTATTGAGTCCCGCAGGATTCGAACCCACGACCTCCGGTATCTAAAGCATACGCCCTTAGCACAAGCTAGGAAAGCAAGAAAGATATTAGTATTTAAGTAAGCACGAGGAATATAAATTCATTAAAGAAACGTCTTATGCTTAAAGAAAATTTCAATATGTTCACATCATTATATAAGAAGCTGTAGGTTTTTAGACCAGTTTTCGTTTTTCTTATCACGCACGCATACTTTATAATTTTATTTCCTAAGCTTCTAGAAATTGGAGGTTCACATAAAACTTTATCTACGTGATTTTAGCTAACGAAAATAAAGTACCTAAGCAATTTGAGTTGAGATTGCGGTGAAAGTTATTCCAATGACGTTATTCAAACAACGCTGTAACATTTTATCATGAGGAGTTATTTTATTTTTAAATCGAAAGAATAATCATAAACTACAATTGAAACAAATAAAAACCAAAATTATGTTATGTCTTTTGTTATGCAAGATGCTATAATTAAAATTTAGAAGGCTTTACTGCTAAATACGTGTGCCAAAGTTTATTTTAAGATCCCGTTTAATTGCTAAATAAGTATTTATTTTATCTCCTTTTATAATTATGAGAATAATATTACTTTGTTGGAGTGTATAGCGTTTGTTTAATTATAGAATTATATTTTCGCTCCTGACGCTCATGTACCTAGCCGTAGCTCTAACTTTTTCCTTCCAGGATCATTTATTCACAAACAGTTTATAACTCTTTTCGTGCAATAATTAAATATATTTTCGTAACCAGAATAAATACTTACTGGAATACAAAAAATATGATTTATAACAATATATCTACAGAGAAATTGGCTCGATGGGAAAGACATTAAAGAAGACGGATCGAAAACAAAGAAGATGGTGATTTGTCAAATGGATTTTTCCTACTAAATTCGGTGCTAAGATATAAAAATCTACTTTGGTAGTAGATTAATTTATAAATTAATACATTCTCTGGTGATTTTGATTAACGCCTTTGACTGATAGGCCGCCATCGAACGATATGAAGTTGATCGTATATACTTGTGATGGTCAAACATTACTCAAATGCGGCTGTTTAGAAATTGGTCGTGGAATTAAGAGGAGAGGAGATCTGCATTCGGATAAAATTACTAGACAACAAAGGAAATTGCCTTATTAGTAGTTGGCTAAATGTTATTGGAATACACGAATTATGGAAAACGAATAGAGTAAGTGAATTGCCGTTCATTAGTTAACATTCGAAAAAACCTAGAAATTTTACGTATATACGTAAAAAATTATAAAACTAGATAAAGATAAGAGTTTGCAAAGTATAATATTGAGGAAGAAAGTTTTCGCATCGATTTTATGAATTTTGTATTGTGTATATATGTATTATATATATATATATATATATATGGCACATTCTTAATTAAAATTATTTGTTTTTATTACCGCAATAAAATGAATATAATCATTGTTTGTAGAGCTACCTAAAATAAATAATATAATAATAATAATATTGAACATGCGTGCGGGTCTTGATATTTGAGTTATCTAACCACGAGTCAACAAACAACTGAACTGAAGTGTTTGTCAAACTTACTTGAATTAAATATTCACCATTACGTTGAACGTAACGTAAATAAAACTTAATTAAAAAAAGGGAATGGCTTGTATTTAAAGTATGTTGCTTAATCCAATTGACAGATAGTATCAAACAACTTTTGGACTTTTTACAGCATATGGTTAAATTAATAGTAAAAAATGCCGCTAATGCTCTTTTAAGCCTTTAAAGTTAAAGTTAGTTTGCCTCCTACATTACTATGTAATAATAAAAGTTTTCGGAGAATTTACATTTAGTTGATATGCATTAGGGACTTCATCGTAAAGTTCTTTGTAAGCGTTTAATTTTCGGACAAAAGGAGTGTTATATAGTTTTTAAAACTTCATTTATCATACTTTGAAAACTGTTGACTTGAAGTATTAGAAAGACATGATTTTTCTACAAAACTATAGATTATCATCAGTTTTTATTTTTGTCTATATTAGAAAATGTTTTATTTATTACAAAAAATTACTAATATATTCAAAATTAATCATTTTGTCAACAGAATCTGAAATATATAAAAATACTTACTTAGTGTATAAGTGTTATTGCCGGAATCCTATTTTTTTAAATGAAATCATTGACTGTCGTCAAAAATCTTTAAATCTCGCAATGTGTTTCGATAAATAAGATAAAAACGTAGCAAATTTACTACGATTACATTTTTAACACATAACTTTCGAAGGAAGAAATCAACCCACAGACAGGTTTATTGAGACGCAAAAGAAATAGGACAACGTTCTTAGAACGGAGCCTTGTGATTACTACACTTAGGATTCAGTTAGACTTGTTAAGTGACTTCCTATGTTCTTAATTTAATGATCGTGCTTAAGATACTGAAATGTTTCTTTTCTGAACTCACCTTAAAAAAATCTTTAATGTTTCGTAATTGTTTTTTTTTTTAAATAAAAATATATGCTATCAAGTGTACAATTATGTTTGCTCTTTTTAAAGAAATTACAGAAAAAGTAAGTCCCACTGAACAGAACGTTTTAGCAATTAAGTAGTTTTCGGTAAAAGGTGTTAATTGACTTTTATTTCTTACGATGACAACACAGTGTTAGTACAAGTTCAAACTTGTAACGATGCCATTAATTAAATGCTAACAATAAATAGTATATATGTACAAAGGGGATAAAATAAGTCCAAAGCTGTTAACAACACCGATGTCTAGCGTTGATCTTTATAAGCTGTAATATTAGATGGTGAATTTGAGACTAGTCGTGATTATGTAGTTTTATTCTTTAAATTGCCACGATTTTATAATAATATTCTTTGCGGTAATAGACAATAGTGTCACGACATTAGTTGGTATGCGATCCCATCGGTCACTAAATGCTTTATTGTTACGAAAAATTAACATTGAATACAAACAAATCTCACTATTAGTTAGGAAATCTGAAAACAGACAAGAAAACTTCAGGAAACCGGTATTTAAATAGCGTAAATCTTTCTTTTAAGCGTAACAGTATTTAATCAGAAACGATTTCTCAGTAGATAAAGAAGCAATCAACCTTTGATCCAAATTTAATAATAATGGAATGGAACTCGGCTTTATTTTACAGCGAAATTATTTTGTGCTTCTTCTGAAGTACTTTATTTGGGTTATATTATAAAATAAGCTAATTTGCTAGTATTTTTTTAATTATTAAGGTTAAAAAAACTAAATCATTAATTATTATATAAATAAAAAATTCCTCATGTAATAATATTTTTCGTTTCTACACAACAATCACAGATACACAGAAATTAAAAAAAAAACAATTGTGTTTGTATGTGTCGTTTTAACATCCTTCGTAAAAATCCGTTACTATATTACAAATTGAGTTATCTTGACACGTATTTATTTCGAAATATCTATCCTTTTTACGAAATAATATCTCCTATTAATAATATAAGCTATTTACATCAGCTATCTGGTAGTAAAAGTTTCACACAAATTGACACATCCGGTAATGAAATCACCAAAAGAATAATAGAGCCAATATTAGTACTTTCGTTGTAGCAATGATTGGAATCTAGTAATAAAACAAGAATCCATAACACTTCTGGCATTCTATATTACTTCATCGCGTAAAATTATCACTGGCTGGGAAATGAAGCGAAAAATTCTCAACCAGGGTATAATAAAACATTACTAATTTACGCTTTTATTTATTTTTACGGCTCTCAATTGGGGAGATACTTGATAAGTTTCTTTTAAAAATATGTTTGTTTTAGTTAAAATAAGATGGTGTTTATTTGTTTATTCTTTACGGTCGAGGAATTGCTAAGATGTTATTTAACCACCATGAGAGCAAGAGCCATGGTGGTTAAATAACATGCATGTGGTGAAAATTTCGTATATTTAGTAGTGCACAAATTAAATAATTTTATAATTATAATTGCCATCTCTTTTATAATGTTTAAATTCCATATATACAAAATTTTATTGTAAGTTTACAACTACACAGACTGGATTTAATTTAATTACAGATTCAACAGTTGATCGAACCAGCCAACCTTAATATACGGAAACTAAAATGTTTTTTTTCCCTTATAATTTTTTAAATTTATACTATTTTAACTGCTAATAGAGAAACAAATTTCATTGTGATTGGTACAAAGTTTTTCAAGATACAAAGGAAAATAACATCATTCTGTGGATGTTACTACATATGAAATTTAAAGTTGAGGGGTAAATTAACGCCACGAATATTTAATAACGATAGGATGAGATGATATACAACTTTTGGTAAGCAAAATATTATATAGATAAGAACATATTTTAAATTTTCGTCTTAATTTAGTTTCGTTTAATACAGTTACCAATCTACCAAAGAAAAAGTTCATTACTGGTCTGTTAAAGACTTAAGCAGTGCTGTACTCAAAAGGATGATATCGGTAAATAGTAAATTTACCCGAGTCTAATTTAATTCTTCAGTTTATAACTGAACTGCCTTTTATAACGTCGGCTGACAAAGACAATTTATAACTCAATTAGTACTTGTATAAATAGTTCAGACCATTCAGGGTAAATGAAATAAAAATGTATTTACATTGGTATGCAACAAACACTGGTGTATATAAAAAAGGTGATCTATGCGTCGGAAACCCACCCACCAACCCGCATTGGACCAGCGTGGTGGGATACGGTCCAAACCCTCTAATGGATAGGGGTGTATTAGGGGAGGCCTATGTCCAGCAGTGGACTAAAACAGGCTGATGATGTATGATGTATGTATGACGTATGATGTATATATGACGTATGATGTATGTATGTATGATGTATGTATACCTCGGAATACCTTTTCCACAGTACTAGAGGTTAAATGTAATGTACTAATCGAAATACGGTTACACCCGAACTGTCAATGAATGATCGTATTAAATTAGTGACCACTTACATTTATTAATGTAACTCTTTTATTTAATGTCAAATTTCAAAATGTTAATTGATATTAAATAATATAGAGATGTATAGGTACTGAAGCTCTTCAAGAGAGCATGAAAATTTAATTATTTATTTATTTAAAGTTTTTGCACACAAAAAACGGAACAAAGGCGGCTTAATGCCGATGGCATTCTCTACCAATCAACCTTTGGGTGGTTAGGAAAATTTAAGGTTTACAAAATAAATACAACCTTTTCAAACAAATTAAATAATTACAATTGCACTAGTTGATAAAATAGCCATGCAATAGCTTCACCGTGGCAGTCCCCGAGTGTTATCCGTTTTTTTTTTATAATCAGACAAAGCGATGTAACGAGCAAGATTTAGCACATGATGGTAATTGATGCCATCGTGCTCATAAGTAAACCAACGTTTTAAGTCCGCTAACCGCTTTGAGACTAAAAATGTTACATCTTATTAATCTAGTCATTACACTCGCAACGGTGCCCTTCAAACAAAGTACAGTTAAAGACCAAAAGAGAGACCTGATTAAAATATTACAGTGAAAAATTAACACGGGACCAACTAGTTTAGTACAGGGGTACTAAACCCGTGTTGCCTTTTTCTGAATAAAATCAGTAGTGTATAAACACTATTGCATTCCAGCTTGGAGGGCACCGTAAACAGCGTAATTACTGAGTAAACGAATTGTAACATCTAATGTCAGTAGAAAGTGGTATTGTAGCGTTTTACGCTGCGTTCATTATAGGTAGGATTTATCTTTACCCTCAGATGAGGGTCCCGCTTGTCTGGTCACAATGAATCAAAAGATAAACATAATAATCTCGTATAGTGAAAAAGTTAAAAGTAATTCCAGATAACATTTATTCATCGACCACTAAATTGTCCAATTTTAGTGACATTAACTTAATAACCTCTTACCATTTCCGTAACCGGTCCGGAAGTAATTATGGCCCATTTTCACTACATTCTACTGAATAATGTGTAATGTAAACGTATTGTAATACCTCAAAGATAAAAATAAACGTCCAAATATTTGCTACTTTTTATATTGAAAGTATGTCTGCACTTTGCCATAATGTAATTAAAATAAGTAAGTCACTTACAATTCTATTAAAAAATAGTTTTAATAATACTTTCTATTGTTTACGCGATCTATAATAAAAAAATGTGTTCGTGTACTAGCGTACACTCGTAAGAAGTGAAACTTCTTTATGACGTTATTTTTCAAAAATAATTTACTATATGCAACTTTACAGAAATTGGTTAAATAAAGTTTAATAAAAGGCTTTTATTATTATAGACATAAATACAAATTCTACAATTATTTCATTTTAGCTTATTACTACAAAGATTATTATTGAATTTCATTAATTAATAGAATTATTACTATCATACTACCTCCGTAGCCTCGTGGTATGGGCGTGTGCGTTAGAAACCGTAGGTCGTGGGTTCGAATCCTGCGGGGAACCAACAAATTTTTCTTGTTGTTTCCTAGTTGGTTAGGGCAATTTCGGCCACCCAATTGTCTGAAAAGTAAGATGATCCATGCGTCGGATGGGCATGTAAAAAGTCGGTCCACCCACCAACCCGCATTGGACCAGCGTGGTGGAATACGGTCCAAACCCCCTAATGGATAGGGGTGTATTAGGGGAGGCCTATGTCTAGCAGTGGACTTCCACAGGCTGATAATATATTACTATCATTGATGTCGTTATTATATATTTGTGTTATTAATGGCTTATGGTAACTGCAATACGAAATATATTGTTCACACTACTCCGCTAGAGAAAGTATGTAACTGAAAAATGTGACGAGTAACGAAAAAATGTTACACTAATTTTTTTTCCAACCCCGATAAAGAAGTTTCACTTCAATAAAACATTATTTTTACGGATTATTGTCACGTTTAATTGCTTTACAATTATATGAAAATGAACAAATTTATCATGAATAGTATTTGTAAAAGCAACAGAAAGTAATATAGAAAGATGTTTACACAGGACTGAAAATTTCAATTAGCATGTAGCGACCTAATTTCCGTGCAGCAATGTCCTACCGATTTGCAATGTATTAACAGCATCGTAGAGACGAAGTTCACATCCGGCGTAAACATTCTGCGTCACCATAACTGCAGATGTAAAAGTTAATACCCCGATAGAAAAGTACGATATAATTACATAATTCGAATAATTTATAAAAGAAAAACAGTACAAAATATGTTTCTCAATTTAAAATAATTTGGAGCGACAAATGAGTGTATTAAGGTGTATTTTGTGTAGTAAACTAAGTGTATTTTGTCCGCCATAATAAAAGTTCTCTTAGTCGAAATGTTAAATAAATTAAACTAAAAATATGAAGTGAATAAGCAGAACAAAATGCAAAATAAATTTATCAATTACTTTAACAATTAATTTACACAAAGTTATGATTTATTTTATTGAATAGCTATACATTAACCACTCCGTCGGCAATTATACACTAAGGTAATATTTTAAGCGTTATCGCATCCAACAGGAACTCAGCATGACAAATGGTTCCAAAATATAATATGAATTGTTATTGGATGCACAATGACAAGGCTGACAAATGTCTACATATATTGTGCATGTTCAAAGTTAGATAGGAACTTAAGTTAAGTTGCAATTATTAATTACTAGATTTAATAAAGTAAAAAGATAGCTTAAAAAAACATGATACTCCACTCTTAATATGATAATGCTTCTTCCTATATAATTGAAACAACTTCAAATAAGTAGATACATAATGATGCAATTTTCAATTTAAACATTAGGTGCGTTCAGCTTAAATTAATCCCGTATACGTCAATTCCTATACATGATATATTTTTATACGTGCTAATGAAAGCCTTCAAAACGCTGTGGAATAGTATGGATAAGACTTTTAGCTTTAAGCAGCCTCCGTAGCCTAGTGGTATAGGCGTATGCTTTAGAAACCGGACGGGTCAATCGAATCCTGCGGGACTTAACAATTTACATTGTTGTTTCCTAGTTGTTAGGCAATTGGTGATCACCCAATTGTCGAAAAAGTAAGATGATCCATGTCGGATGGGCATGTAAAAGTCAGTCCACCACAACCCAAGTGCACCAGCGTGGTGGATGGTCAAAACTCCTAATGAATAAGGTGTATTAGAGGCCTATGTCCAACAGTGGACTATTACAGGCTGATGTTGATGATGATGATGAAGACTTTTAGAAGAAGAGATTTGATAAGGCACAAAAAATTAGGGCAGCCCGCTTAGTAACTCAATCAACCACTCAATAAAATCATTGTGAGAAAGATAAAAAAATATTTACGTCCATTTAATGTGGTTTTATCAAATTTTTACTTAGGATAATTTTTTAAATGTAGCCTTGTCAGTTTTTAATTTGTTTCAATATTAACATATTGTTTTATGTCTTACACGCTGATGATTTATAAATATTTTTCATTTAACTATAGAAGTTTTATTGCCCATTTGCTAACTCGCTCAATCAGAAAGTATATTCGCAAGTATATAATGATAATGTGATCCAAGTGGATTATGGCTGCGGCGGCCGATCTATATTAGAGATCGGCCAACAGGACAGTGCAGGACATATTATAATGCACAAGTTTGCAACCTATTCCTTTATGCTCTCAAAGCTGATGGGGCAGATAGCCGGCACGCCCGGAGAGGGATAAGGCGCAGGGCCGACTTTTTACATATCCACCCGACGTTTTGATCATCTTACTTCACAGACAATCGGGTGATCAGCCCGCATTGCCCGTATTAGCTAGGAAACGACAACCAAAGCTTATTAACTTCCCGCAGGATTCGAACCCATGATCTGCGGTTTTTAAAGCGCAAGCGCAAACCACTAGGCTACGGAGGCAGTTAGTTGTTGCAGTAGTTGCCTAATATTATAATGCAGCTAAATAGGATGTTAATCGATAAGTCATGTGGGATGCTAGATAGATTACTAACAAACAAGTTTATGCTGTACAACATGTGTGGGTAAGTTTGTCTAAATCATAATAGATAACGTATTGTGATCGATCGCCAATACAGAATAAAATGAATTTGGAGCAAGATAAACATATAGTTCATGAAAAAATAGTTTTATTCTTGATCTGTGCAAAATAAAAATAGTAATTATAATATGATAATGTATTGTAAAACTCATTTATTAAATTAAACTTTATACCACTAGCGCTTTCACTTAATAATATTTTAAGTGAAACCGCTAGTGTATATTTTATTTTTTCTTTATTTATATTAATTCAGGTCTTTTTTTATCTTTCATTGTTGAGTTAATTGCTATAAACTGCTGGAAAAAAAACTTCAGCAAAAATTATATACCTGCAGAATACCTTCGATTTGCAGTCTCTTAAAATGCAATCATGGTAATGATGTTAAGATCAGTTGCTAATTTGATTTCCGATCCCAAACTACTTATTTTAAATACAACTCTGACATACTTAGAACCGTAAGCAAGAAACTAAGGCTTACTTTTATAGGTAATATATAAATAAAAGTATACATGAAAACAATTATTGTAATTATACTGACTGTAGTTAAGCGAAATTAAGTAATTGGGAACAAATATGTATAATATTTTTTCAATTCCGATAAATTTAATATTTATTTACCTTTTAAACCTTCTCTGGATTTCCACAAGCGCTTTTGTCGTAAACGCTAACAAACTGCTTATAGAGACAATATACAAGTATAAACTTTAGAACAATTATTGATAACTTAGAATCCATGCAATCATCATAGCATAAAAGTGATACTGATTACGCTAGATAATTTTTTTATTAATTATTGTATTCTGAAATGTAGATCTGCACTTAAAAATAATTTTAGTGACTGATTTACAGTCAGTGTTTTCTAAGAAAATCATGAAGTAAAGAAATACTTTCTTTGAATCAAATGTTTAGGAGAAGTCATGCGTATATGTATATTACTACTTATGTCAAAGGTGTTAACACTTTTGAACATAAAACTTTTAACGATCTATTTTGTCAAAATTTTCCTAAATGGGTGGAAATAGGAATCAATAGAATCACTTCCGAAAATTCTAAAACTGTATTGGTATAGCAAAGAGTTTATAAACATAATAATTTTTTTTGTTAAATTTTTAACAACTCACACCTGTACTTATGGCGTTAAATTACCTGACACATCTGTGTTAACGTCACTTAGATGTCTGACTTAAGCGTATTGTCTGATAAAAAACGTTTATTAATTTGACAGGAAAGTGAAAGGTATTCGTGCGAGTACGGCATCTTTTTAAATAGACAGCGACTGTTCTTTGAAAAGAATGACAGTCGCAAGATTAAGTATAATAAGTAAGTGTTATTATATATATATAACAGCTGTTTCTGTTAAGGCTCCACTGGTTTCTTATTGTTAATGTATATTTTTTGCAAAAGAAAGAGAAAACAATTGGTCGTATTATAATTGACGTCAAATAACAGTACTTTAAATAATCCGACACCAGTAATGTTTTATGTCGCCTGTATTTGCTATTTTAGTTAGTTTAATGTAGAGTAACTTTTCTCGATAAAGTGAATATTTAATAAAAGATTTCTAACTTAATGATGGAAATATGTCCAGCTGGTTGATTTAGACCACAGCTGCTTATCAATGTTTGATTATTGCTGATGTCCACCACTTTGACTAGCTGTGTTACTTAAACGAGCCCCTTTTAGTTTTAAAACCATAGAACCAATATACATTAAATGTCTTGAACCCTAATTCTTTTAATTAACAAATGAGTAATTATGTATGTGCATAATTACATTCACTCTTTATATATATATAATAATACTCGAAGCAACAATATATTAGTAATGAATCGCTCACTTAACCATGCGTAAGACACTGTACCCCATGACCATGATCTTGACGCCTGGATCATCTTACTTTTCAGACGATCGTCGGATGGGCATGTAAAAAGCCGGTCCACCAACCAAGCCGCCATTGGACCAGAGTGGTGGGATACGGTTTTATTTATTTTATTTCTTCTTATTGATTAGGGCACAAGCTGATGATGATTTATGATGTAACTATAATGTTAATATGTTTTAGATTTAAGTGTATTGTGCAAAATTCCGATTGATTAATGTATTTCTCAAACAATGAGTCCCTTCAAATTAGGGTCAGTAAATCGTTCTACGTCATGCTCCTTATCAAGATTTGGGTTAGACTCGTTAGGCGCGTTACAAAATCTTTAATCAACGTCACTAGCTTGCTTCTTTTGCGCTGAATCCGTTAATTATTATTACTCTAGCTTCACCTGCGGCTTTACTCGCATGTTGGAATGAATATTATCAGAGATCATAATCATTACAAAATATATATTTATAACCTTAAAGGTTTTTGCAGTTTGTTACAGAACAACTCGCTGTTGCTTGATTTTTTCTACATATATGATACTTTTTGGTATATTTTTTAGTATTTCCTTAATTTTTTTTTAATATAAGTTATTATGATGTTAAAACTATGTTATCTTAAAGTTTAATTGAAATTTATCAAGTAGTTTTTGAGTAACAGAGTAGCAAACATACATCCTTACTAACTACCGCATTTATAAATTTACTCGGATTTTATATTGGCCTGTAATTATATACCGCTGAAGTGGTATTAACTTAAGAACAAAATTTTTTTTCAAAAAATAGAATTTTGGGAATTTTAAGAAAATTTTTAAAAGCAAAAATTGTTGAATTAAATAAGGGGAATAAAATTTGTTAAAAATTAACATTGAATGGTTTAAAAATTACCACATATTTTTTGAATGTTTTTATAAAATAAGGGATTTAATTTAAATTTTTAATTTCTTAAATAGAATTAAAAAAAAAAAATAAAAAAATTTAAAGTTAAGATTTTTTTGCCAAATTGAAAAATTTTTAAAAAACAGAAAGAAGTAAGAAAAAAACTTTTTTAATTTGTAAAAAAATTCAAAACAACTATTATTCAAATGAAGAAAAACATATCCTTAGGTTTTTATTTTGTTTTAGAACATTTAAAAAAAATTGTTAAAAAATAAAGTGCGCTTTCTGCCAAAATTAATCGGGAAATTAACCCAAAAAATCCTTTAAGATTTCCCTTTTTTTTGTAATAAATTATCCAACCCACTGTAATAAAAAGGGCCAATTTTAATTTTGTACAATTTTTAAAATTTAAAATACCCGTTAAGAATAATTTCCAAATCCTATTTTTTATTAAAAAATTAATAAAATTTGGAAATTTTTAAAGTTCCGTTCATTGTATAATTATTTTTTTAAAAGGGAATTTTTAAGGTTTTTAAATAAAATTTTCAAAAGGAAAGGTTTAAATAAATATATTATAGCAAAATAAACAATTTTTAAAAAAGTTTTTTTTAAAAAAAATTTAAGGTTTTTAATAACTTTAAAAAAGGTTTTTAATTTAATGATGTGACTTCTTGGGCTTGCATAAAAAAAAACGCCCTAAACAATTTAAAGGATTTTTTTTTTTAGAAAAGAAAGGGTTTATAAGGTTTTCCCAGCAAAAATTTTAAAAGAAAAAAAAGGGGTTTTTTTAAAACCCTCCCAAATAAAAATGGGGGTCCAACCCAAGGCCCTAAAGATGCCCACCCAGCCTTTAAAAACCAACTTAAATGGGGCCCTTTTAAAGTAACAAGACAGCAAACTTTCAAGGGGTTTAAACGATTTAAACAAAATTAAAACGATAAACAACCTTATGAGAATTAAAACAGGGTTTTTTTCCAATAAAAAAAATAATGAATGGCTTCCTTTTGGAAAGCCGTTCAAATTCCATGGGACCTACCACTATAAAAAATTTTAAATTCTTTCATTAATTTGGCCCCAAACCCGGGCCAATTTGGGGTTTTCACACCATGCTCCAATTGTAACTTTTTATAAATTTTAAGCAAACCCTCCAAACCTTAGGCCATCCTAATAGGCCACTAAAACCCTTCCATGAAGTTATCACACAAAACCTGGGAAGGCTTGGTTTCGACAAAGGGTTTGATATCTCCTTCTTAAATTCCCTTATGTCCACTGCTGGAAGGCCCCCTAATAACCCATTAGGGGTTTTAAACCGTATCCCACCAGCGGTCCAAACTGGTGAGGAATTTTAAGCCCATCCCGGTTGGAATCTTACTTTTCAACAATTAAAGGGCCAAATTGCCCTCCAAAAAACAACTGAAAATTTGGAGTCCCCAGGTTAACCCAGGGGGTTTTGCAAACCCCCCCAGGCTGGACATCTCGTTAAAATTGAAAAACCCGGATTCTCCACCCAAACAAATAAATGGGAGAAAAAACCGGTTTAAAAGTTTCAACAAACAAGCGGTGGAACAAAGTTTTTTCGAAAAAAAAAGATATCACTAAAAATCTGCAAAGAAGAAGATTTTGATTTTAAACAAATTTTGAAGCACTGGTTTTTTTCAAATTTAATTAATGCGTTCTAAAAAAAACTGCAAAAATTTTAAATTTTTAATAATTTTTTAAACCAATTAAAACACCTAAAAATTTAAAAAATTTTTTATTTTCTTCCGCATTAAAAATATTAAAAAATGTTTTCGGACAAATATTTTCCCTTTTTTAAAAGATTAAAAATTTTTTCCCTTTCTTTAAAATGTCCAAAAAATTTTCGTTTCCTTAAGATAAAGGACCCTTCATTTTGTTTATTAAATTTTTTATACCAGTGCAAACTGAAAAATATTTAAATAAATTTTTTTTAACTTCCAATAATTATACATAGTAGGGAAAAAAATTAATAAATTTTTTTAAAAAAAGAGATAAAATTTTCTACTTTTTTTTTTCAATCAACATTCCTTTCCCTTAATACCTTTTAATTTTCAAAATTATTTAAGTTTATTACAGTAAAGTAATTTGTTACTTAACCCTTATTTATAATGTTGACAAAAAAAAAAAATTTTTGCCCCAAAAAATATTTAACAAGATAAAAAAAGAAACGGAAAAATCAAAAAAAATTTAGCATAATGGGTAGATTATGAATTTTGCACTTTCCTTATGGTTTTTAGTACATATATAATTCAAATAATTATATCTAAAAAAAAAAAAATAAAAAAGGGATTGTTTTAAATTTTTTAAAATTTTTGTTTTATAGACAATGTATATGTTAAACGTTTTTAAATGATCAAAAAATAAACCCCCCTGAAAAAACAACATTTTTAAGATTATTGTTATCTGTTTTTTTATCCGGAATAGCAGCCAAATTAGAAATTTTGAAAAAAAAAAGGTTATTTTAACAAAAGTAAAGAAATTATTTTTTAAACCCGCGGACGAAATCCGCGCCGGTCAGTTGTACTTGTTTTACAAAAGTAAACAATATATTTTTTAATACAGTTTTTGGGTGGACTAGGATATTGACCAAAAATACAACCTTAGACAAAAAGATTGATGCATCGGTGGTTTTAAGCCTGAAAATTTGTTTTAGAGAAATAATAATTATTTAAAGAATACATCAAACCATTTTAGGTTTTCGTTACTTTTCATCCAGACTGGATTGGAAAAACGAAAGTCGGGAATAAATATATTTAAAGTTCGAAAACCGAAATTATGGATTTTATTATAAATAATCCAAATTAAAGAAATAATTATATTTAAAGAATAATTACTAATCACACGAAACAAATGGTGATAAAATTAATTCTGTTGTATGTGAGGGATTTTAAAAAAAATATAAATAATAAAAGTTTTGGGAAAACCTTTAAAGCAATAACTTGGTTACCACGGCCTCTTTTCAAATTAATATATAATTAATAAAATTAATTTATATTTTTTTAGTTAAAATAATTCTAACCTTGGATTTTTGATCCAATCAATTAGGAAAAATACTTAAATCCAACTATTTTCCCTTACATTTGAAGAGTTCAATTTTAACTAACATTTAAGAAAAGGAGTTTTTTAAAACCGTCTATAATAGAAACCATTCTCTTATTCCGGTCGTTTATTTTTTTGTAAGCAAATTCACCTGTAAAGTTTTTTCAGGCTTTAAACCAATCTTTAACGTGGAAAGTGTCTTCAGGCTTTCAGGGTGTTTTTTTTTAATTGATTTAAACCCTGGAAACACCTTAAAGAATATAAGATTTGTACTAACTTATGGTTTTATTACTATTTATATTAACTTAATGAGCGCACAAACAATTTCAATAATTTATTAAAAACTTTTTCCATCAGTTACTTCCAATTTGGCCCATTGTGCTCTTATATTGACTAAACCAACCTTTTAATTTTGCTTGTTTCATTTAATAAAATCTTTTAGTTTGGTAGAAAAAATTATGATTAAGTGTTGACTAGGGTTACTAATGAAATAATTTTGCCTTGCCTAGGGAGGGTGGTGCTTTGGAAACCGGAGGGTTGGTCCTGGGGGACTCAACTTTTCATTGTTTTTCCCATTGTTGGGGCCATCACCCTTGTTAAAATAAATGATCCGCGTAGTGGGTATGTAAAAATCTCCCCCACAAAACCCGCATTGGACCAGCGTAGTGGGAATTCGAAATACCCTAATGGATAAAGTTGTTTAAAGGGAGAAATGGTATATGATGATGATGAATGAAATAATTATATAAATAATTTTAACTTAATCAATAAAATTTGTTTTATGTTTTGACATTGGAATTTTAAGTTTTAAACAAAAAACAATTTTTCGTTATTTATATAAATTAAATTAACTCATTTAAACAGGACGGCACCCCTAATAGATAAGGTATGAAAGGCCTTTCCCCAGTGGACTATCCAGGCTGATGATGATGAAACAGGATGAGAAATGTAACTAAAGCATCCATCCAGATTTTAACACATTCAAAAAGAATTGTTTATTTTTTAGGTTTAAACTTGAACTTAGAAGATGTTTTTAGGAAGTTTTCAAACATAAAAATTTTTATTAAAAATGAAAGAAAAAATTTACAATCAAAAAAATAAAACTTTTTTAAAATTTCTTTTTTAACAAATGTAATTAATAAACAAAAAAATATCTTGCCGGAAATCTTAAACTTTAAAAGTTCAAAAATTCCATTCATAAAACAAAATTAAATGGTTCTCATTTTGGCTATACATAAATTAGGCCGGGAATAGGAAAAAAGTTTGATTCTAATTACAAAAATTGAACTAAAATTTCAAATAATATGTTATATCGAGTGATGTTAACAAAACTTACATCGCTGAGATAAAACATAAATATTTTTGGATAAATATTGGTTAAAGGACATTTTATCAATAAACAAGTTATAACTATTCAAAAAACCTCCATTTGTTAATAGTATTTTAACTTTTTGATATTTGTTTGTATACAGTGTTTCCATAAATATATTGATATAATTTGGGATTAATCAAAGGAAATATTTCCCAAGGGATTTTTAAAACTTAGGCTTAGAGCAATCATGTCCGCCGTATTCTCACATAATATTTTTGATTAAACGAAATAATAACCAGGGGCAAGATAGTTAATTACATGTTTTTTTTTTTCAATATAAAATTTACATATCATATAACTTTCAAAAAAATATTATAGGTTACCACCCTTCTCCTCCAAAAGAGAAATGAGCGGAACTTTATCTTTCCGGAAGTAGGGGAAAAATTTAAATGACATGAGTTAATTTTAACCTCCTGAATAATAAAAATACCCACGTAAATTAAATTCAACCCAATCTGGGGTTTTTAAAAGTAACCTGGCTTTTTGATTTTTTCCCTCTTTTTACTTACTTTACGAAAAATTAAAGGAATTTTGTTTGTTTTTTTTTCTTTGCCTCATACAAAGCAACGCCCAAACCATTGACAAGGAAAACATGGTGGTCCCAAACCAAGGGAGCAAGTTCATGTCCCACAGGTATATAACATTACTAGGTCCGGGAGTAGGGGAAAAAAATATACCCAAAAATTAAAATTTTTATACAAGTGATTCCTCTTCAAACCTTATCTATTAAAAACCGCATCAACCCTTCGAGTTATAAAGATTTAAGCAACATACGGATATAGGGACAAGAAAGCGACTTTTTATAATATGTTGTAATAATTAATTTATATTCAGCCTTGGATACCACCCGGGATAAAGGCATCTTTAACCCCCATCCATTTGGGGTTTTTGGACCATTCCACCACACTGGTGCAATGGATTGGTGGTGGACGATTTTACATGCCCACCCGACATGGATATTTTACCAGACAATTGGGGATCGGCCCAATTGCCCCAACTATTCGAACACACCGATTCAACCCCTACCCCGGTTTCAAAATACCGCCCAAAACAACAGGTTAAGGAGGCAAAATGAATTGCGATGTTTTATTTTGGTCATAACTTTTAACTCAATAAATTTAAATCGGATGTGTTAAAGTTTGTTCTTCACCACCAGTTTTATTGTTGCAAAGTTTATTGGGGCCTGAGTCAAGATATTAAGCCATCTAAATCCAGCTTTATAAAGCGTCAGTTGCATTTGTGTTGGCATTTAGATAAAATTATTTTTTCAAATAATTTAATGTTAAAAATTTTAATATTGAAATTTTGTTGTTTTTTGTCAAATATATCAAGATTTTGACTTGTAGCTGAAAGCTGCACGGTATTTATCTGAATATTTGGCTCTCACAAATATCTTTTAGCTTTGGTTTTCGACGTGGGTGATGACGATAATGATGGCCTGTGATTATGGACTATAGTGACGCATGGATTATCTTTCTTTACAGGCAATCGGTTGAACAGCCCGCATTGCCTAACCGACTGAAAAAAACTTAGAAAAGTAGTCGAGTTCCAGGATTTGTAGTCATACGCACGACTTCCGAAATTTAAAACGAGGCCAACCCATAGGCTTGAGGCAGATAAAAATATAAAATATCTGGAAAGCCTTTGCCTTTAAAATAGTGAATTTCCTTAACAGGAGCGCAACAATTTGTTATTCAGTTTACCAAATTTGCAAAATGGAAACATTGCTGGCAGTTTTTAACGACTACTTGTTATTTGTTAACTTTCATTAATCAATCGTCGAACTGGATGCAATTTATTAACTTCTACAGTAATTTAAGCAAACTGAGCTTCTATAAAATTTGCATTGAAGAATTTAATTATCGTTCAAGCCAAAACCATGATTAATAAAAAAATTTACGGTTTCTTCATTTCATCCATCCTGTGTTAATCCACTGCTTGACATAGCACCCCTTTGCATGGCTTCTCCATTCGGGTTTTAGACCGTATACCATCGATGCGGACGGCTATTACTTTATGGGTGGTAGTTATTCCATTATAATCGCTTTTATTTGTTTTACGGGCATACTGGTGGTCGACTATCAAAGTCTATCGTCTTTTCTTTAACCACTTTATCCATTATAAAAAAACCACTACAAAATCAGTTGCGTATTTTTAATGATGTGAGCATACACAACGACAAGCGAAACGACTTTGTAATGTAGATTACATTTGCTTCTATCTTCTAGGTAGTTATTGACAATTAATAAATCATATTTAATTACAGAGATTCTATAGAGTAAATAATTTATTAACTTTGAAATAAATTTAATCAATTATTGTATTCAAACGAAAAGGATTATTAATTGTATCGTATTATGTATTTAGCTTAGAGTATAAAATAAAATATAATATAATAGCAGACCCTGCCACGCGTTGCTGCGGCTAGGATTTTCTTACTTTACATTTTAAAAAACAATTTAAAGGCTCAAGATAAACGGAAGGAGAATATCAGTCATAAGGATCACCATGTTTTATTAGATAAATGTAATTTGTAAAAAAACAGTGACCTCGGTGATGCTACTGTTACACCTGAATACAATGAAAAAATCGATTGGATTAATATTTAAAGTCAACAGACTGAAGACTGTTAGTCATTATATTCGTTCTGTTGATATCGTGCAAAATGATATACAAAAATTCCCACCAGGGGACAAGAATTGTGTGATGAACAGAGTGTTCTTCTCGTGTCTGAGGTTTATATCTAAATAAAATGTATTAATTTAGAAAAGATAAGTAATTCATCTAGTTTCCATATAACAAGCTTTTCTTAGTTTAGGGCTAGATGATGTTGTGTTAATACACTGTTTCGGTATGAAGGGCACCGTAGCCAACATATTTACTGGGTAAACGAGACGTAACATCCTATGGCACATGGTAGGCAGCGCATTGGTGATACTCCAGGTGCTGCCAATGTCCCCATTGACATTGGCAGGTCACAGATGCCCATGCATTATTATTTAATTTCCATCAGGTGGCCCTGACTGTTCGGAAGCCTTCCTTATCAAAACAAATAAGAAACGCTTAACAATTGAAGAACACGTTTCCGACGTCAAAAATGTTTTAGGAATAGGACGCCACTGAACTTTAAGAACAACTAGTTCAAACAATTCTGCAGACCTGCTATATATTATGACCATTTTGTTATTCATAATTATTTCTATTGTTTCGCGAATATTATACATTATTAAATAAAATGACTTTACGGATTTTATCGCGTTTATTTTTTGCATTTTTAAATTCCCGACGTTTCGAACACTTTCCAGTGGCCGTGGTCACGGGGTACATTGAGATGTCATGCGTCTTGTTGCCAGTGCTGAAGCGGGGTTTTCAGATCTTAATTTTAATTAATTATTTTTAGTCTCTACTTCAACCTATGCAAAATGAACTGGTTTTATCTTTACCGGCCAGCCAGCAGTGGTGTTATGCTTGGGTTTAAATTTAATTTATTAATTATGGGGTCCCATGCAAGTGGTAGAACCCAACCATCTTCTCTATTGAAATTTGAATGTTTTCTAATCTCAATAGCCTCACGGATCATCCTTGGTAGGAATCGGTGTTCTTTAGCGAGGATTTGTGGTCGATCAAATCTGATGTAATGGTTTGGCTTTTATGTTTAATGTCAACTATATCCTTCACGCGGGTTCTTATTGCTCGCTTTGTCTGTCCAATATAAGAGAGGCCGCATTCGCAATCTACCTTGTACACTCATGGATCTTGTAGAGGAATATTGCACTTGACAGGTGGTAGGAATTGACAAATCTTCTTCAGCGGCTTGAAATAAGTTTCGATCGAAGCCCGCCTCAAAATGTAGCCAATCTTGTCAGTTACTCCTCTCACAAAAGGTAGAACAGCAGGTACTCGCTCCACTCTGGCTCGCCTTCACTCGGTCACCGTGACGCTGCCGAAGGCAGCAAGCTTGTTGTCTCGCAGTACTTGCTTAACATGGTGTAGCTTCAGCCGCCAGGTGTTCATCATCACTGTTCCTTGTGCCTCTGGAAACAAAAGATTTGCCCATGTAGCTAACTGGATGGATGGTGGTGTGAATTACTGTTTAAATATTTATTTGTATGGGTGGGTTTCCTTACAGTATGGCTCAAGGTGTTATCAGGATTGCGAATAATTAAAACATCAAGAAAAGCTAAGGAATTATTATAATAACTCCATAGTAAACTATATTTTTGAATTAATGGAGTTAAGGTGGTTTAAAAATGCATTTATTTTATCATATAGTAAGATGGTAAATGTATCATCTACATAGCGGTTATAAAATCTTGAATAAATGGGAGCAGTAAGTAGGGCCTTTTTATCAAAGTCTTTCATAAAAATGTCAGCAACAATAGGAGACACTGGGCAACCCATCGCTACACCATCCATCTGCATGTAGAACTCATCTTTCCACAATAAAATAATGATTAATTAAAATTAAAGTATAACCACCATATTAAACGTCATATTAATGACTTACTTATCAGATTGATTAGCGAGTTTGTGGATTGATAGCTTAAGTTAAATGACTTTTTGGTTAAACGTGTTAGATGAATGGTGTGTCTTATCATCTAGTGTGAAACGAGTCTTTTTCACATAATATTATTATATCGTCCCCATTTCGAGGATCGTACATCTGAATCCGCTATTCCCCACCATAGAGAGAATCTACAAGGACTCTATCTAGGACTAATAGAAGAAATTAATAAAGGAAAGGAACAATAACCGTTAACTTCGTTCGGAAAACACATACGTTTGCTGTTTGTACTAATCGACCTTTTTGCATTTAGTCATGAATTGAATTTAGCAGGTGGACATAAAAATTACATGAAGTGCATGGCATTATAACGTATTAACGAACCAGTGCCGTGTTATTCTAAATACTATATCGTCCGTTTTAGAGAGCTCGAGTGCCTGACATAATCTAGTATCAATATTTGCTTGATATCTAATAAGATGGTATCACGTATTCATTTTAGACGTATAATTTTTTTTTAATATTAATGTTACCCCATTTTGTCGCTTTTGGTAATACTGGTAAAAACTGATTTTCATTTAAGCTTTATGAGTGTTAGCTTAAGTAATTTTCCGATAAGTTCTACTAAAATAAAGAATTTCTGTGCTTAGTTATAATCTTATCTTATCATGTCCTTGTTTACTGAATAAGTATACTTAATATGCAATTATGTTAGCCTAATAAGTAATTTATCAAACTATGACAGTATCTGTTCGCTCTCACAGTGGTCAAAACTGATATCTTGTCTATTTACTATTGCCGCTGGGCTCAGGTATCGCTCAGAAATAAGACTGGATTTTGATGAGGCAGACAGACCAATAACAACTTAATTAAAACGATAGGGACACAAAGATACCTTTAAACAATTTTGTAATTTGCATAATAGTTTAATTATGTTTACCCTATTATAATATTTTTTATAACCCTTGCTTTCAGAACAGGACTGAATGACGAACTTTTCATTACGCCCTTTTAATTTCGATAGTATTACAGATGCTGCAAAACTGTTGCCCAAACAAAAGAAATAATTCCAAAATCATTCTATTTATATGGCAGGAAAACAAAAGTAAAAGAATACGTGAGCACATTTAATAGGTTTCAAATCAAAACCTTCTGTACAAAATCTTGCTTAAAATTAAATTTCATCATCATTTTTAGAGCGTAAATCACGGTATAGGAGAAAACAAATTCACTTTGTTTGTCCCTATGTATGCATAAATCTTTAAAACTACGCATTGGATTATGGTTTTAATAGATAAAGTGATTGAAGAGGAGGGCATAATATTGTAGAGAAACGATGATAAATTTATATATTTTCCATTGATTTTACAGATATCAATATTGCATTGCCATGCGGAGCCGAGGCGGGTCGCTTGTAAAATATATTTGACTTTCGTACCATCACGGATTACTTAAATTAAAAATTCATAAAAGAAATGAATTTATTTTTTGTGCCCTAATTTGTTTCATGCGAAGATTTTTATAGATTTAAGTCTTTTCTTGTAATACATTTGGTCACTCATTGAATATTACGGGATTAAAGTAAGTCAGCGTTACGTGTTTAAGCTATATGGCAAAGATATTTCTCGTGTCTTTGAACAACTGATTTTAGAGAGCGATGTCTAGTACAGACACGCAATTTCACGCTGTTTTAATAGAGCTTATTTTGGAACCGCTTGTCATTATGACTACAAACACTAACTCCACTTCAACCAATTTCTAAAACAGAAGGATACAAGAAAAACTATTTCAAAAATAACCACTACAAACTATAGGTAAAAGAACCATCTAAATAAGTCATTGTTGTTTTTCCGTCGGCAACCATTTTTATAATGTATCTTGTGTACAATCATTTAATAAAACTGATTCAAGCTATGATTTATTATATATGTTTTATTAAAAAATATGTCTTGGTTTACAGGAGTACGTTTACGAAATCGCTCGAAATAGGAAGAACTAATTTTGAGGAGAGGCCCACAAGAGGATTCGCAGGGCTGGACAGCTTTTCATAAGGTTTGTCCAGTTTTCTCGTCACCCATCACACAGTGCCAGAACCGATAATCTACAATCAGTGCTCCCTACTATTATGCATCTCCGGTGTCGACACTTAGCCACTTAAGGTTTGATCGGATCAGTTAGCTGAAGTGGCAGTGGGCCGATCATAAAAGCCACAGAACTGACGACCGCTGGAGTCGGAAAGTTCTAGATTGGAGACCGAGGCTATGCAAACGTAGTGTGGGACGCGCTGCGGCGCGATGGAGTGACGACATTCACGAAGTGGCCGGTGTGGGCTAGATGAGAATAGCCGAAGATTGAAAGCGATGGAGGGCATTAGGAGAGGCCTAATGGGCTATTATGTGCCGATAATGATGATTTAAAATATATTCTAAAATTACACTGAGTAAAATGTTTTTACAATGAGTAAATATTTTAAATATTACAAGTAATTATTGTAAATCTTAATATTTACGAAGCATGTACTCATTTAAAAATAAAGGGCAAAACTTTGTTTTGTTATAAAAAACTGTGAAATTTTCATTATTCAATTAAAATTTACAGAACAAACAAGAGATAACGTATGATGGATTACTCTCCAATTTAAATTCCCGATGATTAGTGAGATTTAAAACGTGTCATTCCTGTTGTTCCAAAATTGACATAACTGTAAAAATATTTGATTTATTTGCTTTTATTTTTTCGGACTCGTTATGCTTTTGTCCGCTGTTTGTTATAATAAAAACTTCTAAAATCTTTATTAGTTTAAGCTCTCTAAATAATAATATATCATAAATGACAACTTAATTTAAAATGAATGTTTTAATAAAATCCTTCTTAGCTATCAAAATATGACACGTATTTTGATAGCTAAGAAGGATTTTACGGTCAGTTAAAAGCAATAATTAATATAAGGTTTATCTAAAATCGTTGCCTTATTTAAATTTATTTAATTTCAGATCTATACCGATTAACTGCTCCGGGCCGATGAACCAATTGTGTGAAAAAAATTGGGTCATCGGCTCCCAATCTCAAGTTTATCTTCAAATATTAAACCATTGAATAAACTATTATTATTGCGATAAAACTGATTGAAAGAGTTGAAATAAGATGAAACTTTATTTATAAATTTGAACATAAAACGATAAAATTTGGTGTCTGGATACTTGAAGCAAGCCATAAGTGTTATTTTTCTAGCATTATTGTAGCTTTAGACAAGATGAGATTGAACTAGGAATTGAAATGGTGATAAAAGTCAATATGGAAATTCGTCATCGTCGAAACTAAAGCAATAACACTTTGAGTCTAATGATGAACACATACCATGAAATGGCCTCAACTATATTACTGCACAGTATGTTTGAATACAACGCTTGGACTTTTTCTTATTATACATGGAGAAAGTGTCGGGTAACTGCTTGTTAAAAAGAACAGTGGCTTCCAAAATCACAAGGCAAACCTAGTTTTTAATTTAAGCAAAATATACACAATTAACGGTGGGCTACGGAGCTACGAAGGTAGTTACCTCTGTAGCCTAGTGTTAAGGGCGTGTGCTTTAGAAACCGGAGGTCGTGGATTCGAATCCTGCGAGGACTCAACAAATTTTCATTGTTGTTGCCTAGTTGGTTAGGCAATTTGGGTTCATCACCCAATTGTCTGAAAAGAAGATGATTCATGCGTCAGATTGCATGTAAAAGTCGATCCACCCACCAACCCGCATTGGACCAGCTTGGTGGGATGTCCCTAAACCCCTAATGAAGAAGTCCATCAGTGACCCAAAAAACAGGCAGGATGATGATACACCAAAACACTTTCGGTTTGGCGAATACTACCATCTGCCCGTGACCATGGATCCTATAAAGGCCTGAAACTTTGGAAATTGCAAAAAAATTAAACCGAATATCCGTAAATCTTTCTTCTCACCAAATTAATTTTTAGACCTTAAAATAAAATCTTCACTTTGTTCTCTTTATTCGCGTTTGTGTTCTTCATATATTTTTTATGTCAAGGTCATCATCATCATCATCATCACCGCCTTTAGTCCGCTGGACAAGCCTCCCCAATGCACGCCCCGTTTCCCTATCTTCGGGCATTTCATCCAGCCCCACCCCACTTTCGAATTCTCACCCATCTTGCCGAGGCTCCCACCTACCTTTCCGACCCGGTCCCACTCCAGAACCTTTTGCCCGCGGTCGCGTTCTGCGGAAACCGGCCCGCCCCCAGCTTACTAATCCGGTGGGCTATGTCGTAATTTTGTTCTCTGACGGATCACGTCATTTGATGCGGTCCTTCAGAGATACCCGGCATACCCTTCCATGCTCTGAGGGACTTTAAAGGGACCAGTCGAACCGTAAGTGTGTCTCGCACCGTAGGTCAAAACAGGACCACTGATCGAAACTTTCGATTTGAGGCCCGGGGATGGGGACAGAAAAACCCGACGCTTTGGGCCCCCGCCCAGTCAACCCTTTTTCCCCCTCAAAGTTGTTTCTACCCCATTGGAGCGTTTGCCCAGGTAAACGTTTTCCGAAACCACCCTTGAGGGAGGTGTTGTTAATTGGATCTCCCGATCAACGTTTGTTAAACATGACCTTGGTTTTACCCCAAGTTCATCCGGGAGACCGATGCCAGAAGATTCAGCCAGGCTTTGCACCATTTTCGCAGGTCCCTTGGGTCTCAGCCATGAACGATATCGTCCGCAAACCGCAGATGGAGATGAACGTTCACATTTATGCCGTGTCCCTTCCCAGGAGCGTCCTGAAATGTCCCGCGGGGAGAATAATTTCGGAGACATGACGTCCCTTGTCTCCACCGCGGTGCAGGGGATAGGCCTAAGCCCCCCTTTGGACCAAACGACAGACATAGTTGGGGCGTTGGGCCAGACATTCTAGCATCTCGAATATCGCCAATCAATTTGGCACCGCTGTAAGGGACTCGAGGAAAGACCAGGTCTCGATGGAGTCAAAAGCCTTCCATAATCCAATAAAGTTATGACAGGGGCTGGTTATACCTTGTCTTCTGTATAACCCGCCCCACTGTATGGATGTGGTCTTGGGTGCTGTAACCCTCCGAAACCCGGCCTGTTCTCGAGGCTGCGCTTCGTCGAGTTTTCGTGCAAGACATTCGAGATGACCCTCGAAAACAACTTATAGACATGACTCAGGAGCCGATATTTGGAAGTTTCGGGTTTACCACCTTTTGAAGAACAATACGACCAAACCCCATGCCATGCCTCAGGAGTTCCCGGAGAGGGGCAAGTTAAAAGAGGCGGAGTCTTTCAGCACCGGTTTACCGGCGGCCTTCGGTCCGTCGGACCCGTTCTTCCCGGGCTTTTCCCCATTTTGAAGTTGCTCAAGAGCCCTTCGATTTCGTCTAGGGCCGATTTCGGAAGATCCTCCGAACATGGCGGATAAGAGTGGCTCGAAACCTTTTCTCATCCGGCCCGGGTGGCTGGAACGACGCGTATAACTGGTTGTAAAGTTTCAACCTCCGGAGAGAACCTTCTGGTTAGGAAGCGACGACTTCTCCGTTCTCTTTGGTCAACTTGTTAGATGGGTTTTCCAAGTTGTTGTAGAAACTTTGGTTTTGCCTAATAGCCTCTGTATTACCGGTATTGGAGTGACGGAGGTCGCCCTTACCAGCTTGAATTCTTTAAGAACCCGCTGTTCTAACGAAGGATGGTTGGATATTTCGTCGCTTTGCCATGAGATCCAGGTTTCTCCCGAAAGTTTAGACTTTTTGCCCGACGTCGGAGACCCAAAGTTTGGCAATTTGTCCCGAAGAATTTCTACCACTTGATCGAGTTCCTCATCAACGTTCACGTCGATTGTATTTTCCAAGGCAGCAAATCGATTTTCCAGATTGATCTGAAATTTGCCAGGATCAATGATAGGCTGGAGTAGATTAGGTTGAGCGTAGACTTCATCAATCGGGACCGTTCAAGCTTCAAATCTATATTGAGGGTGCCTCTGAGTCGGTGATCACTTCCGGTCTTGAACCTTGTAATCACTGGAGACATCCCTGAATATGCGCTTTTGTCCGATATATTGAAGTCTATCTCATTTTTGGTCATAGTATCGGGGCTCTGCCACGTCCATTTCTTTGATCCCTTAAAGAAAGAGTTCATTAAGAACAGCCCCTCTCGCTCGAGGAAATTGACGAGCATTTGCCCCCTATGATTTCTGCCCGTAGCCATATGATCCCAGCATCGATTCGCTGTATGCCTGTACTCCTACTTTGGCGTTTAAATCCCATGACAACGTTGAAGTGAGCCTTGGTGGTGGTATGCAAGGCTCTTGAGATGTCCTCGACATTTCTTCGACATCATTCTCCGGGTATGACGACGTTGGTGCGTACACTTGATAATTTTCAGGCTGTACCTATTGGTTAGCTTTATCACAAGGTACGCAACCCTCGCCGACACACCGGATACTTCAATCACATTGTCAATGAGGGATTTATTGACAAGGAACCCGACTCCACCCTGTGATGGATTTTCTCCTGCCTGAAGTACAGAAGATGGCCGGACTCTAGGTTAGAGTATCCTCGCCCTCTACGGACTTCACTCTAATCCCAAAACGTGCCATCTTATGCACCTCAGTTCCTCTTCCAGTTGGGCCAAAATGAGAATCTAGCTGTAGCGTGCGTCCGTTGTATGTCGCGATGGTCAGTTTGTTGTGGCGGCCGGCCTCACGTACTCTTCTTAGCACCCCCTGCCCTGCCGTTACGTGACCGCCGCCTTGGCCAGGAACAGCAAGGCTACCGGGAACTGGGGCCGGGCGTTTTTCGTCTCATCATTTGGGGTTTTGGACCGTATACCCACCACGCTGGTCCAATGCGGGTTGGTGGGTGTCGCCATGTGTCGTGTCACGTGCAGGTGAGGTTGGTTGGGTTCCTAAGATGTTGTGAGGATCCCTTACACCCCTCAAGGTACAGACATTCAATAATTTTTGAAGTATCTTAAGCAAAGCTGGCTCTCTCTTCGTTGAAATTATTAATCTTTCATATTCATGTTCATTTAAAAAAGTGAAATATGTAGGTACTGGCACGAAATGTGCTTTATGGCAAAATCCCCAATTACATATACGCTATTACATTCCCGAAGCATGCCACTCTAAAGGTTTTGCTCGTTGAACAATTTCTCGTCGCAACTAATATTGAATGCGAAACCGTGTTGAAATTGCTACATAGAAATTTAACAATTTCGGCAAGTAATTAAGCTTATAGGTCTTCTATTAGCTTAAGAAAATGAGTTTATATGCGAAAGCGAGTATCTCAAGAACAATCATAAGAAATAACGATAAATGTTCTTTTTTAAATAATTTTATGTTATCATCATCGTCATCATCAGCCTGTGTCAGTCTACTGCTGGACATTGCCTCCGCTAATGCACGCCACCGCTTCCGATCTTCGGCTATTCTCATCCAGAATTTTATATAACTGATAAAAATTGCAAATCTTGAATATCTATTTAATCGAATTGTAATAACAAAAAAGTGGCCAAGTAATAGAATAAATCATTTTATTATGTCTGCGGACTTTAAATTGAACTTTTAATAATTTCCAATATTCGAGGTTCATTTGTTTTTACGCGCTCTATTAGATTGATAAGATACACAAGATGTCTCGGAAATGTTTACGAGTTAGAGATTTGCTGCAAAGTAGGCCAATATTAAAATACCGACATCATTCTCAAAGGTCTCCTTACCAATTTCATTTTTAAATTTATATCAGCTAATACTTTCTGTTACGCCCAAATTGCCCTAACCAACTATGAAACAACAATGAAAATGTTTATAGTATAAGTAGGAGAATCATTAATTTATTACTACTATTGCACCTTTGAACTTCTCCGAAAGTCTAACCTTACAAGGGTTAGATTTTCCAAGAAATCCGAAAATAATGTATGTTCTCCAAGCCAATTCGGACTACAACGGCCGATCTGTATTAGATATAAACCAACTACGTAGTAGATATTATAGGGTACAAGAGTATTCGCAAACAATCTCAAAGCCCGACGGGTCTCAACGGGACACGACCGAAGGAATATCAGGCGCATGACCGGATTTTTTTACATGCCCAACCGACGCTTATATCATCTTTACAGGCAATCGGACGATCCCGCATTGCCAGGAAACAACTCGAAAACAAGTAATCAAAGTAGTTGATTGCCCTGCAGGATTCGAACCTACTGACCTCCGGTGTAACAGACAAGCCCATGCCACTAGGCTACGGAGGCAGATAAGTTTTTTAGTAGATGCATACATCTCATAATTAGACTGAAAAGGCAGACCTCACTTCAAAAGACTTTTGCCTAACAAGTTATGTATGTATCAGCCTTATAGAAAAGGCCAAGGTCACTTGTGCCATCAACTGTCCGAGGTAATTGAGTCCCAAAACGTGCTACGTAAACTGTCTATGTATACCGGTTAAGTGTGAGATAAGATTTGAACATTATTTTTTCTTTTACTTACGACTTATGTATGACAACTTTTGTAGTTAGTTATTTCTCTAGAAGTTTTTGAACAAAATCCAAAAATCTTTATTTTTCCGACATTTTTTAAATTTTCTGCTTTCGAGCGTTCTAATATAAGCTGTTAAACACCCATTGGTAATTAGGTCAATTATTTTTTTTCATTTGTCTCACATTTTTGTTAAGTTAAGTTTAAAATGCAAAAATAGTTTTTTTTTATATCCACTGCAATTATTTTGATTTTATTATTTTTTTTAAATTGCTACATTATACCATTTTAAAACCCAACTGTTTTAAAATTGACTAATAAGTAGCACGACTCAGAAATCGCTTTAACAAATAAGGATTAAATGTTTTCTCGGCCGAATGATGAAACCAATCGACCGAACAATAAGTAAAGTTCTGTCTATTGAATCGATAACCATTGGTCGTATTTATTTTTAAACATTTTCGCTTTTTTATTAATAGGTATTTTGTAAAATTTTTAGTATACTCTAATTACGTTTGAATTTGAATTTAAATATGTGTAAATTTGTGTAAATCGCAATTTCTGCCCTAATTCATCTCAATTCAGTTTGAAATTACAAAATGGCTAAAAAAACACCACTTATAGCTCGTCCCGGGTATGACGATACTACATTTTATCGTTTTATGCCCAACAGAGACAATTTACATATAAATATTCATCCCCTATTTCAACCCTTTGTACCACTTTAATCGCAATAATTAAAAGCCTATGTCCTTTCTCAGACTACTCAAAGTTTTTATTAATTTTTTTTATAAATCGGTTCAATGGTTGAGACAGTAAAAACGGATAGACGTCTGTCTGTCTATCTGTCATTACTGTCAGACAGAGTTTTTTTCGCCTTTATAATATTTGTATGGAAAAGACACTGCCTCCGTAGCCTAGTAGTATGCCTAGTAGTATGGGCCTGTGCTTTAGAAACCGAGGACGTTGGGTCGAATCCTGCGAGGACTCAACAAATGTTGTTTCATAGTTGGTTAGGGCAATTTGGGCCAATCATCTAATTGTCTGAAAAGTGAGATGATCCATGCGTCGGATGGACATGTAAAAACTCTGTCCACCCACCAACCCGCATTGGAACAGGGTGATGGGATACGGTCCAAAAACCCCTTAATGGAGAAGGGTAGGCTTTTGTCCAGCAGTGGACTAACACAGGCTGATGATGATGAGGATGATGATGTATTTTAAATATTTATAAATCTTTGTGTCACAAAATAAATAATGGTGACGATCTACGTTTATCGTACAAACAAAATATTCACAAAATTAACCAGACGGAAATCGATACATAAGGAATCATAATATAACAAAAATGCCTCCTGGAAGGAGGAGGTTGACTGGACCAATTTGAGTGCCTCCTTCTTTTGTCAAGTGAAGGACAAAAACCACACATTATCTTTATATAATATCATATCAAAAATAAAATTTGACTCTCTTATTAACTGGCTTGAATAAATAAGGATTCAATAAATTAGTTGCACGATAAGTATTTTTCAATTATATTAGTATTTTTATCAGTAGAATAATTTTTGCTGAACAAAATTTACAGTTAATTAGTAAGTAAGGGATTTATATTTCGGATAACTCTATATTAAATTATTACAATATGTAGTCTAGTACCCGCTTTCCAATTAAAAGTAAAGGGTTTTTAATTAGTATTCATAGGCAAATGTGGCGGTATTTACAAAAGACATTTTCTAATGAATTACATTTTTATAATTAATTTACGGTCAATAATTTTGCAGAGTTAAAAACAAAATACAGAATCATTTATTACTCCTGTTAGTATTTATTTACTTAAACTTTTTGCATAACTAAAGTGTACACAGGCAGGCTTATTGCCTATTCAGACAATGTTCAGAAATTAAAGTGATAATCACTCCGCCGAGGCCTCCCTCAAAAGATGTTTGTGCACTTTTTCTTTAAACTGAAAATAATTTCTAGCCATCCTGACTTTGCGAGGTAGCGCATTCCACAGAAAAATAAATTATATAGGAACAGATTGTGTAGTATAATGATAAAACGAAAGGAGTTTGAAATTATGACAGTGTCAATTATTACCAACTTTTTTAAATCCCTTTTTAAAAGTTATTTGTCTGTTAAATTTTAACTGAGGAGTTCTCAAGTCGTACAACTATGTCCTATGTCCACATATAGGTTTCCTGTACAGGGACCATACCACACGGAAGCTGCGATATTAGCGGTGCCTATTTCTGCCACAAAACAATAGTGTTTAAAATACTACTGCGTTCCGGTTCCAAGAGCACCGTAGTCAGCGTATTTACGGCGTAAATGAAACCTAACATCCTATGTCTCACGTAGGCTGCGCATTGGTGGCACCCTGGTATTGCTGATGTTTATAGGCGTCCTTGACCGCTTTCCTTCATGTGTCTCGACTGCGCTTGCGTTTTGATTAACTACATACGTGAAAAATATAAGAGAATACTACATTTTTTGAATAAAGGTCGTCGTCTGTGCCGTGACCACGGCGCTGGAAAGTGTTCAAAGTTCGGGAATTGACATAAGGCGGCTACAAATCATGGGGAAAAAGCACGTTGTCACTTAAATCGCGTACATATTAAATTAACTATAAGAGATAGCACACAATAAAGTGCAATAGAATATATATAATAGTATATGTTAAGCCCCCAGAATTATAATTCACAGAAACGGTATCTTTAGCTATATTCAATACAGAATGCTTTCTATGTTCGACTACATTGACCTAAATTTTGCCATGACATAGTATTCAAATGCGTGTGCCCGAAATTATCGGTCTCATTTCGTACATTTAATGAAGCATAGAATCTGATCATGGGCTTAATGAAAACTGAATCACAATCAACACCGTATGTAACGGAATTACTGTAATAGCAGAATAAACCCGTAGAAATCCATTTTACTTTCCGCATATCCCCCATTCATGTGTTAATTTGGTTATAATTTTATTCTAATTACCATTTCCTTGTAATAAATCACCGATTTATTAGATGTTTATTTAAATCTGTAACTCAGCTAAACAATAAGATTTATATTATTTACTAATGTTAAAGTATCATAAACTCATTAGGTAAAAGTATTAACCATAATTTTCACCGACTTTCCAAAAGAAGGAGGTTACCTCGTTGCTTCGCTCCTGATCTCGATTTTGTTCATTCTTTTTTTTTAATTGATAGATAATAGCTGTCAATTGGTCCTATTCTTTTAAATAATTTTGTAAGTTAACAGGTATTCAGCAAATTAAGATAGTTTTGGCGTCAAAAATCATCAGCTCGTGCGATTAAATTGCGAACGCTTAGTCAACCTTAAGGAATAGTCTTAAACTAGGTTTTACCTAATTGTATAACTTGAATTGGTCTACAATTAAGTCAGCGAGAGCAAATATCTAATTTTCAAGAATATCCCACGAAAAGCATTTTAAATTAAACGTTTGCAAGAATTAAAACCAAATTTAATTAAATTAAATATTCATTTAAGATAGTAAGTTTATATAAAATAAATGCATTTAAGAAATTTGTACATTCTATGTGCATAAAACGTGTCATACATGACATTTTGATTAAATGAACACTTTAAGAAATATAAGAGATTTAATGTGCCGTGACAGAAATTGCTTGAGTAGTTTTATGCAGATGGTACGTTGTCACCCGCTTTTATCAAAATGGTTTTATGTTGTTTGAAGTCGGTCATATTTATTGCTTAAAATTTCACTTGTTTAAATATTATTGTACTTGTGAAAATATTTATGAAAAAATTGTATAAGATACATAAAATATTTTTATAAAAAAAAATAAAGAAACTAGAGAATATCATTGAAATTAATATTACCATGTGATCGTCTGTAATTACAAATTTTTATTCGATCAAATCTATTCCTTTAAAAGATGATCATCCAAATTATGAGGCTCTGATTAGTGGGATATATCAGACTTCAATTTTATTTCAAAGACGTAATAATAAAATAATTATAATATTTATGATAGACTGATTTATACTACTATAGCTTTAATCCCCTATTCCTTAATTTATTTGTTGTTTATCATATGAAGGTGTTTAAGGTTTCACTGTATTAAATAGAATGAGAAACATAATCATGTTTTAAATTGTAGAATTAGAGTCATTACTTTAAAACTCGTGGCTTAAAATAGTTTTTAATTAGTCTTAGAGGCACCAGTCACTAAAACCTAACTGTCATAAACTAACTTGCAGTTTTGAATTTTGATACTGGTTAATTCAGTTTTTCTACTTTGAAGGCAAGAAATTCAAAAACAAAGTTCTACCTTTATCAGTACGGTGACGAGCATTGTTTCTGATGCTTTTCCGTTTCTGAATATTTTTTGTTTAAATATGTGCCATGATTTTTTTTAATTATGTGTTAAGAAATTGAACGCTGTCAGTATGAGTGGTTTATTTAGTCATTATATCGCTTAAAATTTGTACAATCACACAATATTTAATCGTTGAATAGGATTTAAATAAAAAGTAAACTAAAAAAAGCTCCTACTTAGAGCATGTGTAAACTTAAAGAATTTTTGTATTCGACCGTTGCAATTCTGACATTTTTGTTCAGTACATCAAATTAATAACCGTTTTATTATCTTACATCTATGAACAATTTGTTTGTTATCTTTTTCTTAGGTTGACTACAATGAATATTTTGTTTATTTAATTTCAAAACCTGCTATTAAACTTATTCTGCAACGCACAATACTTATAATTATGTACTATAAACGGAACAGTATCACTACAGTTCGCTCCGAGCAGCCGCCCGGAACGTACGAATCTTCGTGCGCTCCGCATGGAAATAGTGCCTCAGCAAATTAGTGCTGTGTCGTCGTGCAACTCTAATAGTGTTAGTGAGTGAGTGCTCCTAGGCAGGCTCCAGTCACGTGAGTCTTTATACACTTTACACGCTATTTTTACTTCTTTACTTTCGCTTGCCGCAATAGGAGGCAGCTAGGTACACCTAGCGCTCTTAAAGCGCTCATATAGTTTTAAAGCAGAGACACACCTCCCCACACAGGTGGGAGGACTAGATCCTCCACACAGCCGGAGGATCGCCCCAAAGGCCTAGTAAAACATGGACGTCTCCCTAGAGGAATATATGCGCACTGACATGCCCCTGACATATTCGCAGAGATAAGTGACAATCAGGAACTTCAAGGCACACCTTCAAAACGCCATGTTCCCGCGTCCGCCATTACGACCTAGACATGCTGACTCATGACCCTGCACCGACATTACCTACCTCGACCCAGATTGTGGCCTAGTAGAAAATGTCTCCGACTCGGAATCGGAGAACTTACTCATGGATATAGACCCTACTAAGGCAGACGAACGCGTCCGCGCAGATATAGACGACGAAGGTTTCGAAACCGTCGTTTCCGTAAAAGGGCACAAAACGGCCTGCCGCCGCCGTAAACCGCGAAGAAGACCGCGCTTCTCCTCACCAACTCCAAAAATAAGGTCGAGGCCGCTACCGAACGGGTTCAAACCGCGAACATTTATATGTCTGAACGTAAGGCCAAAGCCCCGCCGCCAATTGTCATTCACGAAAAAGCGAGCTGGGCACAAGTAAACAAATTTATGAATAAAATAAGTACTATGACGTCAAGTCTAAGGATACGCGACTAGGGATCCGTAAACGTCAGCACAGTAGATGACTTCCGTGAACTCACGCTTTCTGCGGAATAGCCGCATTCAATTTCACACATACGCCTCCCGGAGGACCGTAAGTTACGTGAGTTGCAGTATTCCCTAAAGAGGTAGATATCGAGTCCGTAAAGGCCGATATCCTATCTCAGGGATATCCGTAAACACTGTGCGGAGGCTTCACCCCCACGGTCAAAGGTGGTCATGGACCTTCTTATGTTAGAATTAGACCTTACTCCCGAGGGTAAGGCTATATTCAATATTCAAACTATTTGTAGTCTATCCGGGATCAAGATAGAATCTCCTACAAGACAGGCATCGTTGCGCAGTGTTACAACTGCCAAAATTTCGGCCATACTGCGCTAGATTGCTCATGTGAACCCGCCCCTGCGTTAAATGTTTCGGTAAACATAGCACTCCGGAGTGCCACGGCCAAAGATACAACAGACCCTCCGTCATGCGTTAATTGCGAAAAGAGGTCACCTGGCAAGTTCAGGGCGCGAAAAGCCCCAAAACCTTTGAAAGTAAATCTCATTCCGAGAATCGTCTCAGTAAATACAAGACGAGTGCAAAAACAATGCTTTTGTTTCGGCACCGGTGGCGACCAAAATGCTTAAGTCCCGGTAATTAAAACCAATAATCCAACCCAAACAGGTGCGGCCGCATTCTTAAACAAATTACCTGAAGCACAGGCAGGTAACGTGCAAATTGTTGCACCTGCTAAAACAATGGCGCTCCCGACAACGACTCCTATTGTCTCACATGCGGTTCCCAGTAATGACACTCAATTAGAGGATAATATTAAACTGGCCCTATTAGTATTGCAACAAATAGATATCGTAGAATTAGGCGTATTTTGCGATAAGCTCCGCGCCGCCAAAGACGGCATCCAAAGAATGAACGCACTATCACAGCATGTGCGCCTCTTACAGGCCATGGGTAATCTAAAAATTAAATAAACGCAACAGACACAAGGCCGTAGGTTTCCGTAAATAAAGATGGCAATTCCTCGCGTAGGTAGGGCCAAACCGCATTCCTAGTTATTTCTTGCCTATAACCAAACGATTTTAGAGATCAGAAGGCAGAAATCACTAAATTCATACAAGATTATAATATGACATATTTTTAGTACAAGAGACTCATCTTAAACCAGCAACACGCGATCCCAAGATGAGCGGATACAATATTATCAGACACGATAGGCTGTATAGCCCCAATGGGCGGTACTTATTTATTTATTTATTTATTTAAACTTTATGTACACAAAATTAGAAATGGGTACAAAGGTGGACTTAATGCGAAGCATTCTCTCCCAGTCAACCTTTGGGTGGTGTAGAAAATTAAGCTAGGCGTACAATTAAAACAAAAGAAAAAATAAATGTTAAGTAAATCAGACCTATGCTAATAATATATATATAATAAACTATATTGAACGTCATAATATATATCCATATATACACAAACATATACCATACTCAAATAAAAAAATATTATACTATATATATATATATATATATATATATATATATATATATATATTATATAAATAAATATATAGGAATTACTCAAATAAAAATTAATACATAAATAATATAAGTCTTACGTGTTAAAGAAACAAATAAAATAGTTGAAGCTAAAAAAATCTGGTTGTTTAAATTTGTTTAAGAAGATATTTGGAACTTACTTTTAAACTCAAGCGATTCTTAGCCATCCTAATATCGGAAGGCAGCTCATTCCCAAAGTTATTGATTTAATAGAAAAGAGGAGTGCGTAAAGTCAGAACGGTGAATAGGACATTGAAGAAGACGTTATGTGTCGATCAAAGGTTTTTATTATTGACTTCACAGAGGTACTGGAAATGCGAATTTATGTAAATAAGAGTGGAAGGAGAATCAAAAAAAGAATAAAGAGTAGTAGAGCCCGTAACGAGCGTCGCTGGCGAATGGGTAGCTCACTGCAATTGTGCACGATGGGAAGACACATGATCATATTTACGAAGGTTGAAAACAAATCGAATGCAGTTATTTAGAAGTTGGTCTAGTTTATTGAGTTGATCTGCATTCAGGTCAAAGTAGCACATGTCACCATAGTCGATGAGAGTGAAAATAAAAGCCTGTACGAGCATTGCTTTTGTTAGCGCCAGCAGAAAGTTTTAAGCCTGTAGAGATGTCGCATGGAACCGGTTACTTTTGACTAACATTAGTAATATGCGAATTCCAACTAAATGTGCTATCAACGAACAGGCCAAGTTTTTAACGCTTTGGCTGATAGGAATAGAGAGCTGTCGTAAAAATTCGTGGTAATTGAACTGTATTCAATTTGGCCAAAATTCTAGAACTGCCAAGAATAATAGCCTGGCATTTAGATGGGTTGACAGCTAACTCAAACCTATCAGTCCAATCTTTGATAGAGTCTAAGTCTCTGTTGACTCTATTAACAGCCTCCGATACAGTATCGATTGTTGATTGGACATATATTTGCAGATCGTCAGCTACAGATGATACGCACAGTGAATATTGTTAGTAAAGATTAATAAAAGAGAAAATAGAAGAGGGAAAGAATACCGCCCTGAGGGACGCCAAGTTCAGTGTCAAGCCAACTTGATGAGGAGTCATCAACAACTACAGACTGTTGGCGCCCGAAGGTAAGAAGAGAACCAGTCCAGCACTTCTTTCGAAACCGTGAAATAAGACAGGACAGTAGGAAGGATGTCGCGACCGACGTTATTAAAGGCATTAGAAAAATCATTTAATACCAATACTGTGATTTTGGTACTCTCCATACCAGTTCTAATATCGTCAGTCATTTTACTGTGGCCAGGTCTGAAGCCGGATTGAAAAGGACTTAGTAAGTTATTACTAAGTACAAAATGAGAAATTTTCTTTAATACACATGATTCTAGAACCTTTAAGAGAAATGGTAAAATTGAGATAGGTATATAATGTTCAATGGCCAGCCGGATGCCATCAGTCAACCAAGGAGCGGTGGACGCTTAATTTAAACAGTTTTGACTGGGGCATGAATGTCATACAGTTTACGAATTTCAGAATAGAGGATGTTAACCTTCCGTCTATTGAGTAGGCTTCCAACAAAGGTTGCCACTCAATTTGGCACATCCTTGTAAAGATCCTCGGTATTCATCTTCGCAAAAAACGCATGTGCAGAACTTTGGGTTTGGGTTTGGGAGGTTTAAAAATATAGGACAGGAAAATTAGGTCGTGATGAAAGAAACCAGAGGCAGGATACTGACCGTGTGAAGGGATCGTGGAGGATTTGAAGAAAGGATTAAGTCTAGCCAAGTGTCTTCACCAGAAAGGTTATGGTGGGTAGGTTGGTGTGGTAAGACATGAAGAGAACTTGACTTAACAATGCAAATGAGTTTAATAGTACCAGGAGAGTCGGGTGTTGAAAGATTAGTATTGAAATCTCCCATGATGACGAGATGTGAATACTCTGAGCCCAAAGATTCCAGGACCAATTCGAAATCGGTGAAGTAGTCAACGCTGGGGGGGACAGAAAACCACGCCTAAAACGATCTTTGTACGACTCAGAATGACCTTAATGAATAAGTATTCAGCCGAAGCTAAGTAACTTTGGGGCGAAGAACATATTAAGTGATAAATAAGGTCTTGCCTTAGGTAAATTGCCACTTCCACACCTCTCCAATGCGGTCAATGCGGTCATTCTGAATTAGTACAAAACCGGGAAGACCGTACATCGTAGAAGGCAGATGTGGTTTAAGCCAACTTACCGAAATTAGGGACAGCGTGTACATTACAACTTGAAAATACATCGCACAAGTCAACGAAGTGACTTGGAATGCTTTGAGCATTAATGTGACAAATGTTTAAAATATGGTTCGCAGTTGAAGAAAAACGTTCATTTAGAAACTCCCTAATGAGTTCGGTAATGAGTCAAAACTATTGTCAGTAATCCAACTAGCAGATTCATCCGCAGAGTAATAATATTCGTCTGAACTAAGAGACATTAAATTATAACTAAAATAATATATAATATAAAAATAAATATATATTATAATAATAAATATATAAATAAATATATTATATGTATATAAAAAATTATATAATAATATTAGAATCTAAAAATATTAATAAAATTTAAATAAACGATAAATTATTCTTCGTTCTAACCGCCAGCATACAAAAATATAGATTATAACTATAAAAGAACACTATAAAATTTTAGTACAGATCAAAACTTAAAATTAAATAAAAGAAACGATATTAAAATAAAACAAGAATAAATTAAGTAACATAGAAAAAAAAATAAAATGAAAAATAATGAAATAAAAAGAACGCATCCTCTACGCAACATGTGCCTTTTGATTTGACATTTGACACAGAACTGTCATTTGATAGAAGTCATTAAACAATTAATCAAAAACATCAAAACAAGCAACAGATTAAAGTTTTGTATGAATATATACCTACCTCCATAAAAATAAAAGAAACAAAGTGCTTAGGGTACTAGAATATTATAATAAAAACAACAAAATAAACAACATATTTACATTAAGGTAAGGATAGTCACACTGTTATCACTTACGAAACAAACTAAAATGGTATCTTTTATTTTCAGCTTTATTCCTGCCAGTGTTTGTGGTCTTCGTTAAGGGCTTGCCGACATCTTTGAGTACTTATCTAAAAGGGGCAAGTTCCTCCTCGGTGGTTATCTTATGTACCTTGCACACGACGTTTTATAAAATAACACCACCTTGGACCAGACCACGCATTCCGAAGTGAAGCCGAGCCTTAGTACAAACTATTTGCCTAGACTTGGTCAAGAACTCCTTGAGTGAAAATGAAGAGCCTTTCAGTTTTGACTTCGCCTTCCATACGTCCATTCTAGTATCATAACATGTGAACTTAACTAAAATTGGCCTATGATGTTCTTTTATTTTTGACCCTAGTCGATGACAAGTTTTGATCGATGCACTTGTGATGTTAGCAAGACCAAGCTTATTATTGATAATATCGACCAATACCTCAGAGCAACATTCGGTGTCCTTTTCTGGCAAGCCTAATAACAGAAGCGACTTTCGGCGGCCTTTTGCATCTATGTCATCCACCTGCTTGACACACTCCTTAATTTGCTGCCGCAAGAGACTGAGGATCCCAAATATAAGCTCCCGAAAATTCCTGAGCTCTTCACCAATCTTGGAAACAGTGTCCTTTGAGGAACCAGCATTTGTGATCTGTGACTGTAGATCATCAAATCTCTTCGAAATTTTCTCTTCTAGTAGCAGCTGAGTGGAGATTACATCAGACAAGTTGGACATCTTTAATGCAAGTCAATGAGCTGTTCCAATAAAAAGTTTAGTGTCCTAATTTGTGTATAATAGTGCTGGCAGGTGAAAATGTCAAAACAGTATGTAAACTAATAAAATATTTAACAAATGCAAGTTACACTATATTTCAACTTTTCTAGACTTAATTAAATTATTAAAGACTTTAACTGAATAAGATTTAAATTATTCTATTAAAAAATAAAAGGAGTTAAAATTTTACGTCTGCACTTTATTATCACCTACCCAATGAAAAAAAAACTTTAATCTATTATAAAAGATCCCTGTACATAACATCAATAGAAGTGCCATTACTCACAAACTTAGAAGCTTGATGTGCATGATCGCACTTGCGGCCATAAGCCGCTTGTGCTTGCCTCTAGTGTATCTCTCTGCCGCTAAAAACTATGTTACAATCAGACCTTGAGCTGCTTCTCGGCCTAGGGTCCATCAATATTACCTGCTCGGCGATTTTAATTGCAAACACCACGACTGGAACGACAGCAGAAACAACTCAAATGGCAAATATTGCAGGGTCTCGAGGAGGTACTCAACATTAATATAATAGCCCTGAGACCCCAACCAGATATCCATCTGATAGTAGAGGGTCGCCTAGCACCCTAGATCTATTTATTCTAAAGGGTGTCTCACTCGATGTCGTATCAATGGAGACGCTACACGAATTAGATTCTGATTCACAGGCCGGTTTTATGTAAATTGCCAAGACGCCGGTTCGGTCCTATGACTAAAACCGTAGTGGATTGGCATCGCCTTGAGGCTAAACTCAAGGCAATGAACCCCAGAATTGTGAAACATACCAGATGTAGTTTGTAACTCTAGATCAGGCAAACGATGCCATTAACAACATAAAGTCAACATTTCATCGGCCATTGAAGAGTCCGAAAGAACGGTGAAAGTCACGGCCGACCGGAAAGGCAGACCAACTGCCTTTCGACATTCAATGTCTGATAAGAGACAAAAATGCCGCGCAACGAGCGTACGATCGATATCGGTCCGAAACAAACCGAGCATTATTTAGGTATTTACAGCTTCAGGTTAGAGAACGCATAAAGACTCACCGCGAAACTTCGTGGCAAAACCTAACGGAAGAATTAGAGCCATCGCATGTTGCCTACTGGCAATTAGCCCGAAATCTAAAGTTAGGTTCACGCGATTCAATTCCGCCGTTATCCCGTCCTAACGGTGGCTTATTAGCCTTCGATGATTTTGAAAAAGCCGAATGCTTAGCGGACACACTAGAGTTACAATGCACGCCATCTCGCGTACACACCGACACGTTCCATCTTGCGGAGGTGGACCGTGAAATCGGCCGTAGGGCGGTCTTACCACCAGAGGGCGAACGCTTAAAACTAGTTACCCCTGGAGGAGGTCAAAGATATTATTATGGTCTTAAGCCCTGATCGGCACCTGGCCCAGACCGTATTAGTAATAAGACATTAAAACTTTACCAGGCCTGATTATTTGTCTATAGCGAGCATTTTCAATGTACTCTCAGCCACTTGTTCCTTCCTGACGAATGGAAGGAGGCCATTGTTACCGGCATACCAAAGCCGCGTAAGCACTAAACCAACCGACAAGTTATCGTCCAATCAGTCTCCTCAACTGCATGGGGAAATTGATGAACACATAATCTTGTCGAGGTTAAAGGATTACGTTTCTTCAATGGCCTCCTACCAGACGAACAATTCGGGTTCCGTCCTGAACACTCCTGCTCTCGACCAGGTTTATCGCCTCACAGAATACATTCTGGCAGGGCCTAAACAAAACAAAGTCAGGCCTTAGATCCCATTACACGGGGCTGTTCTATCTGATGTCGCAAAGGTATTCGATAAAGTCTGGAACAATGGCTTACCTACAGTTATACTCTTCAATTTGCCTGACAGGCTGTGCACATCATAGCTCTTACCTTTCGAATCGCTCTTTTCGATACCGAGTAGAAGGCACCTCTCAACCAGACGCTCCTCGCTAGCGGGCGTGCCACAAGGCTCCGTTCTTTCTCCTCTGTTATTCACGCTATACACCAGCGATATTCCTAAAAGCTCTAATGTTAACCTTGCGCTTTTCGCAGACGACACCGCCCTCTATTACCCTCTTCCTCACCATCCGTTATCACCAGCAATCTCCAATGTACAATCAATAGCCTAGGCGATTGGTTTCGCAAATGGAGGATTGATGTGAATCCTGAAAAAGGTGTAGGATATACTTTAATCGTCTTCTGTCAGAGCTGACCTCACCTGTCCTACCACACGTCCGTTCCAAAAACCGCACATAATGCTCGATGTAGACAAACACTGGCCAATTGAACCTCTACGGCAAACCGATCCCTGGGAGAAGAAAGCCAAATATTTAGGTGTTACGTTCGACAGTAACATGAGTTTCAAAAGTCACGTCAAAGATATTGGGAGAAAAGCCGCTTATGTCTCTGCATCGTCTCTTCTAACCTTACCAACACAAATAGCAAAATGCCTCTTAATTACAAACTTTATTATATAAAGCTTCCATACGGCCGATAATGACATATGCTTGCCAATCTTTTGCCCATATATCCTCCCACCACTTAAATCAACTACAGGTGGTACAAAATAAATTTTACGACGTGCCACTGAGCAGAGTCTTATCAAAGAAATGTCGACTTACGAGTGATTGCAAGATGCCGACATTACGCGCTCATTTTAAAAACATTATTAAAAATTCTATGAAAGAATAGAAATGCAAAATAACCCTCTGATGGTAAGCGCTGCAAATCATCACGCAGACCCAGATGCTCCAGAGGAAACGTCGTCCCTGTAATATACTCTTAGACCCAGATGAAGAAGGGCTTAGGAATTTGGACCCTCCAAGGGTCCCGCCACACGATACTGCTACACACAAGTAGGGATAACACACACTTTTAGGTCTACCTCGCTCAAGAGCACGGCGAGACCAACACACCGCGTACACGAGATACACCAGTGTTCCAGGGCGGTTCTCACCGCCCCAGCAATCGATTAAACAGTCGACGAACGTCGGCGCCTCGGTCCGTATACCGAGCGTCGATGATCCTAAGCGACTCTTCAAATCAACCCACGCATCCTAAATGCGTGAGGCCACTTTTAAAGTTTTGGTCACCAAGTTCGAGGATCTCGCAATCCTTCGAACTCAGTAATAGATGAAGCTTCACACAGACACAGGTCTAGAAGCATAACTTCGAATACATAAGACATAAGACATAAGACAGTACTCACGTTTAATCGGTATCGGTGCCAAATAGTTTCGGAGAAATCGAGGTACTCCATCAGGACGAGTGGATAACTTCACAGTCGCTTTCCATCTCGTATTTATATAACATGTTTAAAGTGCAATGTCTCATAGTTTAAACAAACAATTTATTTATGTAATGCTTACAATGTCAATTTTAATGATAAGATATATTATATATCCGATATAGTATGAGCGACTGCTCCGTAGCTCAGTTGTTAGGGCGTGTGGTTTAGAAACCGGACGTCGTGAGTTCGAATCTTGCGGATTTAACAATTTTCATTGTTGTTCCCTAATTGGTTAGGGCAATTTTGCTGATCACCCATTTTTACATGCCTATCCGACGCATGGATCATCTTATGTTACAGATGAATTGATCGGCCAATGCCTAACCAACTAGAAAACGACCACAAATCATTATTTTGAACATAAAATTAACCTAAATATGATCTTTTATGCTTTAGATTTTATGCTTTTAAAGCTCCAATATATAGTGAGCTGTCTGAGCAGAAAAATTTTAGGCTCAAAAATTTAAACAATAACTGTAGTTATTTATTTCTAAGGTTTAATAATTACTCGCCATATAAATAGCCAACAAAGAAAACAATCGTTGTTAAATTTAAACTGAAAGCATTAAAATTACGAATTGATACAAACGAAATATCAAAGCCTGTCCACGGCATGCAGTCTTAAAAACGTGAGGTCCGTTTGTCGTCCTGAAACATAGGACATTGTTGCTCATTCATCCAGGATGTACTAGTTATACTGTCCATAGAACCAAAATACTGTTATATTTTGACACTTCTGCTATGCATCATAAGCAACGCGGGGTTAATTTATCATGATTGTACCTTTTCATCAGTAGATTGACCTGTTTTATATTGTAAATAATTGGAATATTATTTTAAATAGTCTACAACCTCAATTAAATAATGTCTAGCAGTGGACTGATGATGATGATGATACAATTGTAAAAGAATGCGGTTTGAAACAGGCCTAAGCAAATCGTGGTGTAGGAATATTTCCAGCTCACTGTGAGTATCGTTACGCTGTAAATTACGAGCATATTTCGATCAGCAATAAGCCGGAAGCTACTGAACAGATAACCCGAAATGCGATTTATAAGTTAAAATCTGCATCTGGCATTGAACACTATTTCATGATAAAAATAAGTTATATATATACATATCTATCTATTAAACATATTTATTACACAGAATATATCTGTTAAAGATTTTCAAATATAATGAAATTTATGAATAAGTTTTTATCTCAATCTTTAAGAAATATATTTTTAATGATGTTATTTATTCTGGTGAAAATAAATATTAAAGAACAATTTAAAAACCATTGACAAAATAAATCTATATGTATATATATAAATGTCACATCTTTTGCTTTCACGTAATTAATTTGTCACTTAAAATAAATTAAATATTTATTTATTAACCAGACATACCAATATTATATAAATAAATAAATACAATTAAAAGTCAATTTTAGTTCTTATACGAACTCCAATAACAGGTTTGCAAACATTCACAAAAGGGAACGCACCTAAAATAGTATACAAAATTATAAATCAGGAAAAAAATACAATTCTAGTGTTATTAAAAAAAAAAATAACAAAAAAGTATACGTCCAACTTCTAACAGCTTATAACTATTTAAAGCAATATGAGCGGGTAACAACGTGCCCTCAGTACGAAATTGCGTCGCGTTTTGTGCCACCCCATTTTAAATCGCTCATAACTTGAAAGGTACATTTCTTTTGAAAATCGCTCAAAGGATTCTGTAAATGGGTACTGATGAGTTAATTTTGTTATATACTTATTTAATACTTACAAATATTAATACAAAATCCGAAAGGATTTACCAGTTGGCTCCGTCAATCGGTCCAATGTCAAAAGGCAGTTCAGTAATAAATTAAGGTATTAAATTAGGCCCGGGTTCCTTTATTACCGACTTGACCCTGCTGATTTCAATATTGCTTAAGCCCTTGCCACACTTTTAATGAAAGTTTGTTTATATTTTATATTTTGTTAATTATAAAAATGAGATTAATCAAATAAAACTTAATTTAATACGCAGGTTTCGCTTAACGCTTATTTCAATTCTACAGGTATTAACAAAGAAATGATTTCTTCTAAGTAAATAAAATTTTCATGAAAAAATACTCCACAATTGATCATAAACATATGTTAAAATTGATTATACAAAAATATTCACAGTGCGACAGTGCAGTGGACAGTGAAAATAGGCTTGATGATGATATATTACAACTCAACGTTGCCGGCATCTACGTCTGAGTAGTAATATATACCAAAAAAAATAAAAAGCCTGAATGACCGCCACTTACAACAGCTAGCGTAGATCACAGACTACAGACACAAATATCAATCATTATAGAGATTAGCCAGAACGAACAGGCAAAAAATGTTGTTTTGGTATATGTATCTGTTATAAATATCGATGTCATCATTAATAAACGGGTATTTTAATAACACAAACAGATATTTCATCATCATCATCATCAGCCTGTGATAGTCCACTGCTGGACATGGGCCTCCCTAATACACCCCTATCCATTAGGAGTTTTGGACCTATCGTCCACCACGCTGGTCCAATGCGGTGTGGTGGGTGGACCGACTTTTACATGCCATCCGACGCATGGATCATCTTACTTTTCAGACAATTGGATGATCAGCCCAAGTTGTCCTAACCAACTAGGAAGCAACAATGAAAATTTGTTGAGTCCTCGCAGGATTCGAACCCGGCCTCTGGTTTTACAAGCATCGCCCATACCACTAGGCTACGGAGGCAGTTCAACAGATATTTCAATTGTGATTTATTTTTATAGATGAAGTGTCAAGTACATTAAAATATAATATATATAAAATAGCATAATACATAAGTTTACACATACTGATTTTGAGGTACAATTTTATTTTACATACAGATAGTAAAAAGCTTATTTTCAAAAGGAATTCTAGAACATCGCAGCAATTAAAAGAAATAAAATTTGAAATGAAATGAATTGTAAAGGGTAAATGTACAAGAACAGAGGCTATCCTAAAGTGACAAACAAGTTTCATAAATTTAACATGAGAATTGCTTTTAAGCCATTATGCTCTTAACAGGCAAAATGTCGAAAGGAGACAAGGAGCGTTTATAATTGTTTGTCATCAATAAATCGGGTCTTTGATCAAACGATTCCCGTCTTAAACGCATAGCAATTTTAGACCAATTTATTTGTTATATAAATAACAAGAGTCCGTACAGGAATGGATTTTCCTAAGATCTTTAGCTGGTTAAATTGGTCGAGGTTTTTAATATTAATATATATGTACATCCATAATAAACATTGTTTAATTTTTGTATATCGTTGTATGTTATATCATATAGAATACTATGTGAAAGCTTATTATAATATATTTTACTCTTACACTTAATATAAATTCGTATGATATTTCCTTTCTGTTTTATTTTGTAGTACGTATTTCATTATCTCCATTCTTTTATCATTTTTTACCCTATCGCGTTGTTCTTCCAAAAAGGGCTAGTAAACAAGTATTAAGTCCCCTTTGACAAATTTTGTGCAAAAGAAAAATAAATAATCTACAAAAAAAAAAGGCAGTTGGAGCCACCAACCTTACCCAGCATTCCCGTTTAAACTGGTAGCTGGAAACCAGACCCTTCTATTTACAAAGCATTTTTTTGACATGCTGTTTTTCTTGTTGTTTTTAAAAGGTACGGGTTGGTATTGATATCAAAGAGTGTCCAAAAACAATTCGTTTTTCTTTTATCAATATTTCAAAGGTTTAGAGCAAAAAAACCAAAACAACTGAATCTGAAAAAGACAAAGAATACAATTATACATAAATAATGGTACATTACCGGGTTTAATTAAATTTTTGTTAAAAAAATTTTATTTTTAAATTTAATAACTTTCAAAATTTTCGTTATCTCAAAAGCATTGAAGTGATAATAAAAGGGGTTTCAGATTGGCTCTATCAAACTGGGTGAAATTGCGTGTCTGTTTAGGCACCGCTTTTTAAATTGTTGGTCAAAGGGAACTCTATTAAACGTTTCTTTCAACAAAAAATTTTATGTCACAGATTGAATCTGATTTGTTTTACCTCAATGCTTTAATCTCTATTTGAAAATACTAAAAGGACCTGTAATTTTGATAAATGATACAGATTTCAGATTTTTAAATGTATGTCATTGACATTACCAATATTTTTCTTGTTCCTACCCCAAATGTTCTGAAGACGTCCGTAATCCCACATTGGAAAACAAAATTTAATGTCACATCATTTATTTTGACAATTCAGGTGTATCTTTTATGAATGTAAAAATTATTTATTTTTTATTTTGAAAATGAATAACCTTATTAAAAATATATTATATTTATTCTAATATATTTCAAGTAGGTTTATCATTTTTTTACCTTAACTTTTTAAAAATACACTTTTTAGAATCTTAAAAGTTTCCAAATAGTAAAAAGTTACAACAAAGAACATCTCTTATACTTAAAACATTGAAATGGCTCAGAGACAACAGCCACGGCCTCCGGACCCGGTCAACGCTAACCCACCAACACATAAACTCCAAATGCCCAAACTTTCAAACAGGAAGTTCCCGTTAGGAAGCGGCCCTTTTAGTATCTGTCCGCATAATTCAAACCCGAATTATCCACTATCGCTCAGAGACTCGCCAATATTGAGTTTCTTTTCTCTAATTACTCGATTAAAATCTTTTTGACTTTACAATAATTTAAATTGTCCTGGACGGTTATTGATTTGTTAAATTAGACCTTTATCATTTTTGCAAATTGAAAGAAAAATCCGTTGAAAATTTGGGAAAACAATTAATAGGGCCCATACAGACCCGTTGGATTTTTTGAAAGGGCCTTCCTTTGGAGATTTGTTTGTACTCCCCCTTTTAAAATGTGCCCAAAATAAATTTAAAACTTTTTTTATTAACTTTCATTACTATTACATTTTTCTTAATACAGTTTAATACCTTTTTGTCTTTAATAGTTAATTAACATCCATTTTTTGTTTTTGTAAAGGAAGCTTTTTTGAAACAATACGTAATTTTAATACGTAAATTAACTTTAAAAAAACCTATTTTGCGTAAATGGTTTTACACTTTCAGGCACAATTTTGAATTCAAAATAGAAACATTCGACTGAAAGAAAAAAAAATTGTCCGTTTACCATAACAAGTAATTTTAAATTTTCACAAATAAAATCTAAATTTTTATAAAATGAACCAAACGGGAGGACAATACTGTTTTCCCTGAGGGAGAAATAGGCGGGAGGAACACAAGATGGTCCCTTTAAAGGAACCTCCTCTAATGCATTTTTGAAAAGTTGTCAACAAGATGGGAATACAGCTTTGAAAAGGGTTGGCAATTTCATTATTTGTTGTGTGAGCAAAAATTTTGATTTTGCTCATGTGTCTTTAAGGCACCCGTAATGGGCGGGTTTTTTTTGTTTTTCAATAACAAGTACCCCTTTTTCTTTTGGCAAAAATTCACACGTTGTTATTGTTTAAAGTGCTGTAATCAAAATTTTAACGTAATTCCTTTTTTTTTTAAACAATAATACCCTCCTTTTTGGTCTTTTTATTCGCATTTTCGCTTTCGGGGAAAATAAAAGATAGAAAATCAAGGAAATTAAAATTTTGAATTAAAAAGCAATTAAGAAAAAGATTAGCCTAAAAACATATTTGTTTTATTATTTACCGGAAGATATCATTTTTGTATTCACGGTTTCCTACTGAGGCATTTTACGGAACGATCCCCGGGAATATGATGAATTTGTCATCATCTTGTCATTATGCCTGCTGGACTTGGCCAAATGCCTTTCCATGGGTTTTAGTATTCCACCACGTCATCCAGGGGGTTCTGGGTGGACCCCATTTTTTTGCTCATCGCGGATGTACCATCTTTTTTTGGCAATTTGATTCCCCTTGTCCCTATCCAAACAAAATAAAAGATGAGGTGATGGGGGTCCTATAGAAGTATACTATCATTGATGATATGATGAGATATTTCTTTAAATGTATTTTGTATAGATAAACTTTATTAAAATAATTTAAATATTTGTCTAGACCGTATCACTTATAAAATTTAAATTAATTTTCTAAAAAGTTTTTTACCTTTAAAATATATATTTTTTTTAATCTTAAGTTTTTATGAAAATTTATATGTTTCTTTGGTTTATAAATTATAGTCTTGCGGTTAGGGTTATGTGGGCCATGGGATTTTTTCACAAATTTAATTATATTTCAATAATTTTTCATACCATATTTTAAATAAATGGATTAATTTTATGTGCAAGCTATTTTGTTGGAAAACGTCATAGTTTTTGCCGGGAAGTAAAACTTCTAAACACTTTTGATTTTAATATTAGTATGTTTTTGTGGGGAAAACCCTTAAAAAAGACACAAAGTCTTATACTGATATTAATCGGTCACTGGGAGGTATTTACAACAACAATTACCAATAAATGTTTGAACATGACACCAGATAACCACTATAAAAAATTTGACAACACAAATCCTTTACAGAACATAATTCACCATTAAGATTAAATATAATTCCCACCTAGTAAAGCTCATGAATAAAAACTACATAAAAAAGACTGCCCTTAAATTTATTTCAAATTAACCATTAATCATAACCTTGAGACTGTATGGAAACAACATTATTTCGTGTGTTTCATGAAGTCTGTATAACATGTTAATATCAAAATCTGACCTTCAATATTTCGGTACAGAAAAAAAAATTTTGATGATCCCTCAATTTATTCCAAAAATAACTTGAACGGAATAACTGAAATAAAGAACGGTACTTTTTCGGAACAGAGAAATTATATGAAATTATAAAGGTAACAACTACGGGAGACAATTTACAGGCCGTTTAAAAAAATTGTTTACCATTCGAAAATTACGTTCCGTTGGATGACGCTACAACCAACGGAAATCAAGTCCAAGTCAAAAATAAAACACAAGAAGCGTGGAAGACGCTGGTCGAATTTCCAGACGTTTATCGTTTATCGTTTTTTGTGGCTTCCGGGTGGAGAACCAACCCGCGGAGTCGGGGCGTGCAACTTTAAGCGTGCGGTTCACCTTTAATTTGATGGCAGCTCCGGGGTCCCCAGAGGAACCCGCCGGCCCACTATTTTAAACCGTCAGATCAATCAGGGTGCCCAGGAGGGCCAACCCGCCGTTATCCGTCCTTTCTAACCCTTACAATGTAGGGGCGTGGGCCGAACCCCGGCTGACTGCTTTGGACATGTTAATTTTGTAAAACCCTTTATCTAATTGGTGAGAATCGGCCTGGTACGTGCCGAAATCTGTGTACAGGGTATGCGTTTGCCCTCGGCGGCGAGGGCAATAGGTGTTTTGATAGTACGATTTAACACGTGCTGCACGATCGTTATATCGTCGTCCGGATCTGTAAGTATATGGCGCGGTCGCCTATTCTAACGTGCTTCCTATGTTTAGGATGAACTAATTTGCGTGGTACGTAATCGCGGCGTTACGTACCAGCTCATTCGGATGTTGCGCACGAGTCGAAAAATTTGATAGATGCTTGTTTCAAAAATGATGAATGGAGGGCAATTCCAGGTCCAATGCAGGTCAAGGTTGCGCACGCACCAGGATACACCGTGGCCCTGCGCATGAACCTGTTTTGCAGGGCTTGGAGTTTGTGGATATTGGAAGGGGATGCAGAGCAAACACCGACTGGCATAAGTCATGATTGGACGGATAACTGTTTGTAGAGCAACACCTTGTTGCGCAGAGACAGCTTGCTTTTGGGATTAATTAAAGGGAATAGGCGACCTCAGGACGTAGGCGCTCTGTTTTGACCTGCTTGATGTGCGGGCCGAAGCTGAGGGATTTATCAAGGGTTACCCTGAGGTATTTGACTTTGTTTACCCATGGAATTGGGTGGTCTAGGAGTCGGATTATGGATGGGATCGTCGGCATTCTGTGTAAACAAGACTGCCGCGCTTTTGGATGGGTTTATTTCGATTCTCCAACGTCGAAACCAGTCACCGAAGCGCCTGGCTGCGACTTGGAGACGTCTGTAGGATGGTGATAGGACATATGCCGGATGTAAAATGCATGTGTCGTCTGCGAACAAGGCGGTGCTAACTTATAGTTACGAGGGATGTCATCGGTATAGAGGTGAATAGGACGGGCCTAACACTGAGCCTTGTGGTACTCCGCGCTAGTAGCGGGTGAGGTTGGGATTTGTTCCCTCGACGCGGTATCTGAACGTTCGTTTCAGAGAAAGTCTCGTATGATGAGTACGAGAGAGTCAGGACGCCGAGCTTATATAATCTGTATATAGCCGTCGTGCCATACTTTGTCGAACGCCTTCCACGTCGAGGAAAGCGCTCCTGTGTTGGCCCCGTGTCATGCGATTTGATGTGCTCCGTGATGCGGTGCACCGATGTGTACAGGAATGTTTGGCCCGAAAGCCGAACTGGACTGGATTAGAGCCCATTAGCCTGCATAAAGTCCTGTAGGCGGGTCAAACTAGTCTTTCGTAGATTTTCCGAAGCCTTTAAGCAGGCTAATGGGGCGATAGGAGGTTGGTTGGTTGGGAGGTTTTCCCGGTTTGAGGAAGCTTATAACTTCCAGCATCCTTCCAAGTGTTTGGAAAAATACCCTGGAAAGAGCTGCGTTATAGATTAGGACTAGGAGGTTGATGAGATGAGTCGGAAGAATCTTAATGACGCGGTTTGATATGCCATCGGTGCCCGGGGCTTTCCGTGGTTTAAGCTTTTGATTATCGATTCGACTTCGCTTTCCGTTACGGTGTGAGTACGTGCGTGGGTAGATGCGTCAACCGGTCAACCTCGCCTCTACCTTGCGGAGATGAGCGGCGCTCACCGGTTGTGAGCTGGGCGAGCATTGAGCTTCTAGACTGTCGGCCAGACATTCGGCTTTTCCTCATCGAGAAACGCTGTGGGCTTGTCGGGTTGGATGAGTGGCGGCATAGGTGGATGGCTGCGCCGCCTTTGAGGCTTTAGAATGCGCCAGAAGGCCACATGTGAGGGATGTAGGTTGCTCAGATCGTTATCCCACCGATCGTTCCTGAATTCAGCTATGCGCATCTTGGACTGATGTTGAAGGCGCGTAGCTGCCTTCGGTTAGGCTCGGTTGGATACCAATCGTGGCGCGAATCGCGGCTCTCTTGCGTCGCAAGAGGTCCCTTGATGTCGTTTGGCAAGGCCCAGCGGGTTTTCTCCACGGATTGCCTCGAGGAGACCTCGACGACACTTTGGACATGACTTGTGAACATGAGCGGCGAGATTCACGTCGTGAGCGGTGTTAAGGTATTAGGAATGGTGTCTAAGTGAGGTGAGCTAGTAGAGTCTAGCTGTGACTTAAGCTTATGCCAGTCGACTTTAGTTCTAAGAGCTGTGTTTTGGTGATTTGAGGGTCCTAGCTTTAAGAGCACGGGACGGTGGTCTGAGGTTGGGTCATCGATGACCTCTATGCTCCTAAGAGCGAGATTGACGTTTTTACGATAGCAATATCAAGCACATCCGGTCGTTGTCCCACTAGCGTGTGGGAAGGTGTGTTTGCATCAACGGCGCAACCACACTGAAATTGAGTTTGTCTGACATTCGTCTAATGCTAGACTCGCGGATTTGTAGTGTATGAGTTCCATCGGGTGTGCTTGCTATTGAAATCGCTGGCGAGGATGACGGCGTCTCCTAAGGATAATAGCGTCTCGAAGTCGGATTGAGTGATGCATCGGTGTCTCTCCATGGTAAATATACCGAAGCTATTGTAATCGTGCGCGTGACCTGACATGGCTAACCTGCAGATCGAGGCTTCTAAATGCTTTAGATTCGACGGCGTGTCGATTGCTGCAGTGCAGTGACTTTTTATAATAAATGAGAGTGCCGCCGTGTGAAGCGCCGGTCCTGTCATTCTTATGATATTAAAATTAGCAATCTTCGGATCTCCTCTTCCGGGCTTTAGGAATGTCTCCTGCACCAGTAGAATGTCTACGTCGTTTTCGCGAAGGAATTCTTGACTTCGGTCGTTTGTTCATCGAGACCGTTTGCGTTAAAAAGACTAAGTTGAATGGCGGGCTTTAGCGGCCCGGGCCGTTGTTTCAAAAGTTGTGGGTGTATTATCCATTTAGTTCCCACGAATAAGTTCGATCAAGTTTCTGTACTTGCGGAGTACAGCTTAAGCGGGGTGAAATTGCCAACGGTGGCATCTAGTTCGGCGAGTGAGCCTATCGACTTCTGCAGAGTTCACTGTATTAACTAACACGTCAGTGTTAGTCCCAGAGCTACCATTGCTATGGCTAGCTTGCTGGAGCGCTCTCGCGGAGCGCTTGGCAGTACGGCGCAAGGTGCGGCGCTACGCGGAGCGCTCGGCGCAGGTTGCGGGCCGGTTGTGCCACGCTGGCATGGGGCGTTACGCGGAGCGCTGGGTATTTGCCACGCCGGAGCAGGCCGGAGGGCGGGAAAGGTGAGGATGGCACCGGTGGGCGCCTAGGGATGGTGAGGTGGTTCCGCTTGGGCGCCTTGGGGCACCCTAGGTAATTAGCCGTGTGGCCAGGACTTTGGCAGTTGACGCATGCCGGCGGTTCGTAGGGTGCTAATACTCGCGGTCCCGAGGTCGAGGACAGTCTGGGGTGCCATGGTCTCCGAGGCACTTTACGCAACGGGTCGTGCGTGACAATTCGGGCCGTGTGTCCGAATAATTGGCAGTTGTGGCACTGCCCTGGGAGGCCGTTTGAATGCGGCGCGTTAAAGAGATGCGACCAATGTCGCAAAGTGCTTAAGATCGTAAACTTTTTGCCCTCTACAGAGCGTTCGAGCGTCAGAAGGACGACATTATAAGGCCTTTTGTCCGCGGATGGAACAGCCTTTGAGCGAATAAATAGGGATATTCTCCGACTTGATGAAGTCGAAGATTTCTTGCGTAGGAGTTCTTTCGGCAGCCCTTTGACCACTGTCGAAGGACGCGCCTTCCAGGAGCGCGAATGTATCATAATAATACTGCTTCTCGAGCAGATATTTAGTGACATCGCGGTGCGCTTGCACCGTCTCTAACTGATTTTGATCCCACTGGCGGAATCATTGGCCGTGAACTTAACACGATTGATCAAAGGACCGTGTTCGCCCACTTTCCTTGACCTAATGTAGATAGGCGGTGGCTTTTGTCTCTAAGTGAGACGGGTACTTGCTGTAAGGCAGCGGGGTGGGTTGCTGGAAGCAGCCGAAGTTGAGGCCGTGATGCGGCCGGCTGTGAGCAGCGGATGGTGGCTGCCGTGAGGCGGCGGGGTTGACTCTACTGGCCTCGGGGCCGATAGTTCGGCGGCCGACGATTTCGGCGCCTTAACAGGTGGGTCTGGGGTCGGTGACGATCTATTCTGCGCTTCTTTTGCGCGATTGTATTGGCAGGAAGCCTCCTGCGTCTAGCTCCTCGGGTTCCCTGGCATCTGAGTCTGCCTCGACCTCGACCTCCATTTCGAGTCGGATGTGGATCTGTGGATTCGAGGATGAGTTTTGTGATTTTTCCGACGTGGCCCTAGCTGCGGCGCGCGATTTTTTGCCCTTTTTGGGCTTCGATGACGTTGATGTTGATGAGTCCGATGTGCTATCGTTAGCATTTATTGCCATACGGATGGCTTCTCTAATGGCTTCTGGGGTCTTATCTTGTAATTCCTCAATGTTGAGGCCTATGCCCTCGAGGGCTTCTTTCATTAAATGCAACATCGTTAGGCGATGTTGCCAAATCTACGCGATGAATTTATATCGAATAACGCGCGTGCAAGCACCCCCGGTGAAGCCGGGGGTTGTGTGCCCTACCCTCCCCGCCCCAGTGAGCAGGGAGGTGTAAACCTAACGTTAACAAGGAAAACTAGCGCTTTAGGAGCGCTAGGTGAATACCTAAGTTGCTGCCTAGTGCAGCAAACTAGCGATTAAATGATAAAATATAATACCACGTGGGTGGTGTGCGTGTTGATTTTAAAAATTAACTACGTTCGCGGTGAAACGTGGCAGATGAATTAATTGGCAAAGTAAACTAATATAAAAAGGTTCCCTACATCTCAACAGAAGAAATCTGAACGCTGCAAAGGGAAAATTGATTGGTAAGACAAAATCAGAGCGACTCACCGGACGGCTACAAGCTATCTGCGCGCAGGCGCGTACGCCCTAACGCGTCGACACTGACACTTCCGGCACACCGACACTACACTGTACTGCACTGCACTGATGCACGATGACACGACGACTCGACGTCTTCTCTCTTCTGCCACTTGTAAGCGTCGGGGAGAGGCGTGGCCACGGTGGGCAAGCGGATGGCGCAGGTAGCGGAGCGGATCGAGCGGCTGGTCCGATCGACCCGAGAGACTAAGCACACTGTTTGTATCCTTAGATTAATTCATAGGTACTATGTTATTAACAGCTGTTATTGTACCCCATGACTGACACACCATTTTCTTTAAGATTAATTTAAAATTAAGCATACGGGTTGAATTGTATCCCTAAATAAATAATTTTCATAATCATATAACAAATCAGCGACTGGAGTTATAGTTTTATTATTCAATGCATTTAATCCATAGAATCAGTAGCAATATTATTATAAAAATAAATATATTTTATTTAATACATACACTTAACTTTTAAAAAACTAACTGCGACTGTATAAAAACAAATATTAGCAACAGAAATAGGCAACATTTCCTGTGATGGTCGCTTCATATTTAGTAGGAACATCTCAATTATATTAAACTGAACACGCAAGTTGTCTTTTTAAAAGACTTGTGGAAACAAACTCCGCCGTTTCCAGACTGGACCCAAGTCAAAATTATCGAGGTTGTATGTGCCACCAATTACTTTAGGTTATTGAGTCCCAAAACCTGCATTGCTTGTGATTCTACTTCTGAAGAGTTATATAGTATGTACCTTAATATAATAAGGAACTATGAAACTAATACCATTGAGTTTCGGTGCGATGAATGAATACGGCGGGCTTCGTAGCAGTATATTAGGATGTTGTGAAGTCAATTCAAAATACCTGGTTAATGCTAATTTACAAAATTACTGTATAGTGGTGGGAAAATTTACGTTCAGGTGCAGTTCAGCGGATGGACGCGGGTAAGCGGATAAACTAACTTGTGGTATTTTTTAAATTCTTTTTTTATATTTTTTCTAAGACTAAACCATAGAAAGAGCAATATTTTGCAATAATTGTAACGCGATTTTATAAGGATTTCGATTACGCCTCAGTAATTAAGGGTAAAAGTTTGCTTCAAATAAATAAAGGACCTAATCGGGCAAATAATACGTAAAAGATTTAACTATTGAGAGCAGACCTCGCCCCAAGGAAGGCTTTGTCTTAACCTTCTGTTGTTTTTCTTTTTCTAATAGTTACCTTTCCACTATATTCTTCATTGGCTTACTTCCCAATACAAGTAATATTTTAACAAAACAAATAAAATTTTAACAATAATATACGACCGACTTCAAGCTGATTAACAATTAGTCGTGCGCTTTGTTTAATTTCTTTCGTAAATCTATTAGATATTATAACACCTACCTTATTGAATCGACATCGCTCCACAACCAATGTTGTTTACTGTTATAAATCTGGATATTGTGACCACTGTTTTCGTTAGAAACTATTTAGACAATCTCAATATTAAATAAGAGTAGATTAAATATTTATAATGTCTAATTGGTTTTCGCACAAATGCTAGTGAAATTATAAAGTAAACGAAAAGTATGTTTTAAGAAAACTTAAATTTACGAAATAAACTAAGTAAAGAAAATTCGTAAAATTTTTAATCAATGTGTATGTAACATGCAACCCATGTGTATGTGTAACATGGGTTACATACACATGGGTTGCGCATTTTTCTCAATTATTATATCAAGCTTGAGGTAGTAGCTGAAAATTTATTTAATATTTTTAAATATATTTAGAGACATTAAAAAATATATTTTTTCATTTTAGTCAAAATATTTCAAGGACTTGACTGTTAAATTCAGGTCACGTCATGAGCTGTACAAAACGTCTGTACAAAAGACGTAGAATTATGATGTATAAAAATATAAGTAAAGATTTTTATTTTTTCTTGACATATTTAAATAAATCGTACTGAATAAAATAATACAGCCATTTATTATTATTTCATGATTTTGCACAGCCGAAAACTGTACATAAATAATACGATTTTATTTATTTCAATTAAGAATGAATATCTTTTTGCAACAAGTAAGGTTAAATAGTTAGAAAGTTAAATATGTCTAATTTCAATTGTTCAGAACTGAACTAAATACAACTCACTATGCCGCGTGAAGTCAGACGTTGTTAAACGTAAAATTCGTAATGTAAATTTTTCAGGCACGAGCGATTTTTATATTTTCTATCACAACATAAGAGAAACTGCGATGCAATGGAAAACTAAACAGAGATAGTCAATTAAAACCCAGTTTTTTAAACTGCCACTGACAACTAGTGGTTCCAGGACATCACTTGGCGGAATAGAATTTTTTCATATAATACCATTAGTAAAAACTTTCTGTTGTTATTTCATTAGTTAATTTAGTAATATCGGCTAGTTAGGTCATTGTTAAAAATAAAAGGAAATTGGCGTCTTTATACATATTGACATTTTTTTAAAAGGTCATACGGATCATAACCAATTTAGTAAGAATCTAATTGTATGATAACCAAGCAGATCCTAGAAAAGAAAAAATGTGACTAGTATTTTGTGAAACAAGTGAAAAAAGAGAGCTTTTAAAAAACCTTAAAACGCTTTTTTATTAAGTAAGTCAAGCGATAAAACTAGCGTGAGTCACTTTAGTAAAAAATCAGGTTCCTTTCTTTAATACTTCAATACCATAAGCACTCTTTTCAGCCTAAAAGGGTACTGCATAAGTCATCCGTGAAAAGGGCGGAGGATCCCTCCACTTCGTACAAGCAATTTTACATTCAGGTAGTAAAACAAGGTCGCAGTGGTTTGGTCCTTACAACTTTTTAACATATTATATGCATGTGTTCTGATAATTAATCTCACTTGTAGTTTCCTGATGGTAAGTGATTACCGCCGCCGTATTCGCAAAAGAGGAACAGCAAATGAATTGCCAGCTTTTAAGAAGGAGTAGGCTCTTTTCTTGAGGGACCCTGTCATATCGGTCCGCAAATGCCGCTGGCGATAAGTCATTCCAAAGCGCACACGTTGCGTGGCAGGAAGTGGCGTGTGAAATACACGGTGGTGGATCGCCAGCTATCAAGGTGGTGTTGAAGGTACATGGTTTCAATTTTTTCTTGAACTTCTCAGTGGATATTAATCCAAACAACTCCTTGGAGCATTCACCGTTGTACGATCGGTAGAATACGCAAAGAGATGAAACGTCACTTCGCTAAGACAAGAAATCGCGACGATCGGTAAGGGTAATATTTTGTAATACTATTTAAAATACAAAATACGTATACTAAAAAACTCATGTTCTTTAGATTTAACAGACGGACTGAATAACAAGCTTAATAAAAATACCGATTTTGATATTTATTTATATTATTAATTAAAATTATATGTGAAGATTTATTTTAATTTACATAAAATGAATAAAAAAAAATGATTTAAAATGATATAAGCATCAAAACTGTTATTGTTTAGTTAGCTTCGTAAGCGCCTATTTAAATTATTGTAATGCATTTTTTTTACTAGAATTGACACTAATATTTATTTTTAGTAGATACATACTTTTATTGTAGCGTAGTTTTGTCAATATGTTTAAGATATACTAAATCCTTACAACTGCCTCCGTAGCCTAGTAGTATGGGCGTGTGCTTTAGAAACCGGAGGTCGTGGGTTCAAATCTTGCGGTGACGCAACAAATTTTCATTGTTGTTTACTAGTTGGTTAGGGCAATTTGGGCCGATCACCCAATTGTCTGAAAAGTAAGATGATCCATGCGTCGGATGGGCATGTAAAAAAGTCGATCCACCCACCAACCCGCATTGGACCAGGGTGGTGGGATACGGTCCAAGTCCCTTATGGATAGGGGTGTATTACTATGTCCAGCAGTGGACTAACAAAGGCTAGATGATGTGTGATGTGAAATCCTTACAAATTATTTTCATATAGGTTTTAAGGTTATTCGGTACCCGAGATTTTTGTTTCCCAATTTCAAATCTCTGATATCTTTTAAGGTATTAAATTAAACGTAATGCCGCCTCAGGCATGTTTTTATTATAATAAAGTGGAGAATTTTGAAATGTATTTATTAATGTAAATATTGACAATGTGCTTTTCGGAAGTGATGCATAAATATCTTATTGTATTTTTTTCGTATGTTTTAACTTAATGATAGATGCCCTCGCCGATATTACAATTTAATTGCAACTAAGTAAAACATTGTTTTGGCTGGTCCTTTTTAATTTCCATAATATTTTAAACTCTTTTTTATACAACGAGACCAGATGTTGAAAAGAAACAATGTATAAAGTCGACCCAAAAAGTAATATATAATTATTCATTACCTGAAGAAAAAATTAGGAAATTGAAAATACAATCAATACATCATCAGTCTTAGATAGTCCACTGCTGGACATAGGCCTCCCGTAATACACTCCTATCCATTAGGGGATTTTTGGACCGTATCCCACCACGCTGGTCCAATGCGGGTTGGTGGGTAAACCGACTTTTTACATGCCCATCAGACGCTTGGATCGTCTTACTTTTGAGACAATTGGGTAATCAGCCCAAATTGCCCTAACCAACTAGGAACAAACAATGAAAATTAGTTGAGTCCCCGCAGCATTTGAACCTACGACCTCCGGTTTCTAATGCATATGCTCTTACCACTAGGCTAAGGAGGTGGTTGTTGGTACCGTTTGAATACGTTACAATTATTTATAATTATAGCCGACGTTTCAAACCCTAAAAAGAAGGAACACTAATTACAAGCGATAAAATCCGTATGAATTTTATTATTTTATATCAGTTAAATTGATATTAAATAATCAATAATATTTATAAAATACTTTCCGTATTTAACGAAGGCTACGGAGGCAGACTATTCATTACCTGAAGGAAATGAATGCTAGCAAATTGAAAACACAAAAAATTACGTGATAAATGTTATAAAAAAACCATCGAAATTGCTAAAACTACAGCTATGATTAGAGTTGAGCAAAAATAAATGTCATTAATATTATTTCGTCCAAAAAATTTCAATAACTTTGGTAAATAAATTTAATCCTCGTTATACAAACAACCATTGGGAGCAAACACTGATAAATTAATTTTAGTATTCAGTTCACTGGCTATAAAATTGATATACGAATTTATAACGTAAATTAACAATTTTATTGTACTATTCGCGTACTAAATAATATTGCAGAACTCATGTGTTTACAATCCAGCCGTAATAAACAAAAATCACTTAATGATGTCTTCAAAAACTAGGTTTACAACTAAGTTTACAGATCGTATATCCAGCTACACTACTTTATATAGTATCAAATAGGTAACTGTCTGCTGGTAACGCTTATGATGTTATATATATTTTAAGTATATTATTTCAATAATTGTCTTTTACTCTACTCTCTCTTTGTCAGAAGTCTTAAAATATACACTATTAGGACTAAAATGAAATAATTAAAGATGACATAGTTTTTTATATATTATCAAGCCAACTAACTAACTAACCAATTAGCTAACCCAACCTAAGTGATGCGATATATAACTCGAAGTAAATTTTCCAGTTTTATTTTCAGTAATAAAATTTTTCCCGAGCAAAGTTCAATTGCAATCTGTAAAACAGCTTGTGGTCGTTTATAAATGAATGTATGCTGCAGCACTTGACTAACGAAAGTTAATGAACAACAAGCAATTGTAAAATGTCGTCGGTGCTTTAGGTTTGATTCGTTTGAAACATACAAAACTTTTTCAATTTTTTTATTTTTAATTAGAGGAATAATTATGGCTTGTGTTAATCGTATATTTTGGGGAAGGCCAAGAAGTTTCACCGTATAAAATGCATAACTTAAATGAACCCTAAAAATGACTTTTAAATTCCCTAAAAAGAAATGGTTTAGCCATATCTTTTTCTTATACTTTATTTTTTCAAAAAGATGAGTTGTCAAAATCAGCTGGAAGGATACACTTTTATAATATAAGGTAGGTCTCCTTTTTACAGGAGCAGCCAGGGGAATTACCTCAATAATGCCTTCTGATGCAAAACTAGTAGTGTATAAACGCCTTCCGGATTAATGGACACGGTAGCCAGTATAATTATTAGTTAAATGGTAAAATGTCATGTCCAGGTCGTACTTTGAACGTATTTTGTCATGTTTATTAACACTTTTTCTAGCATAATGAAATGGTGCGTCGAATGTATATGAAAAACTGTTGCCCCAGTTGGCAAGATCACATTTTCCATTAGTTTTAAGACATCAGATGATACTAGTTACTTTAATAGTCTACCTCATAATAAATCCGAAAACGGCTTTAGTAAAATGATTTACAATGACAATACAGTGTTCAGTATATGCTGAATTTATAACGTTTATAATCAGCCAAATGACATAGAAAAGCGTTGATATAAGAAACGTTTTAACTTAAATAAACACGTACAATACATCTATTTATTTAAGCAACCAAGGATTGCGAAGCGTTAATCTGTATATTGGATTTTTCTTTTACATTGAAATTTTCATTTCATTGCCTCCAGCTTAAGTAATAAATTCAGTTATTATTTCCATAATGCTTCATTCTATGGGTGTCTTTTTAGTAACTTTATTCTGTAGTCTAAACAGAAAGGAATTATTTGTATGAATATTTTTCTAGAGTACAGGTGTAGTTTCTGGAGTACAGGTGTAGTTGTTGCTTTGTGAGCGATAAAGTAAAATATTGTTATTGCGTAAAAATAAATGGTGTACTTATGGGTGTAACGAGATGAAAATTTTATCTTTAATCAAATTCTACGTTTGTAGAAATCAGTTGTCAGTCGATTTGAGCTAATTTCAGGGTGTCGGTTTTTCGTGACGGTGTTCGCATATTCTAAAAATTGTCACTCATAATTTATCCCTAACCTAACCCGCCAAAAGAAGCACACCTTTAATTATTTTATTCGACGAAGATCATGCATTTTAACCTGCATATTACTTAATGTCTGGTAGATTTCGTGGTCTTATGAAATCGGTGACAGTTTTTTACATTCGCTTAAATTGTACGTTTTCAAATATTGATAATTTTTGTTAAGTTAAATATGTATTGTAATAGTGTTTCCAGTCGTAAACGTTAAAGGATACAAGAAGAACAAAAAAAATAAAATAATGGTATTAAGTTCACTGCTGTTGAAATTATTATTATTTTTGTTGCAATCGAAGGCAGACGAATAGTTGGGCCACCTGATGTAAAGTGGCAAAGCGCTACCTGAACAATAGAGTAAACACACTTTCATGTTACGTCTCATTTACCCAGTAAATACGGTGCCCTTATAACTGGAACACTATTTTACTATTGCTTTGAGTCTGATAAAGGTACATACCGCCCCAGATGGCTCCCTTCAAAAATGGGATCTACTACATCTAGCCAAATTAATAAAATTAAATGAAAGTATGCAATATGTCCTCTTAACTTCGCTAGATAAATCATCCTGTTACTCAAGCTTGTAAACGTTCTGCTTATACCCTTAAATTGTTATTAATAAATAAATTAAGAAAAAACAAAATTTAAATTTTTAATTACAAAATAATTTTATGATAATTTAATCTTTATTTGAGTTTTGTTTATATCATTTTTACACGTAAAAAATTTATATTGAAATTGGGTAAGCAAGTATTCAGCGTAAGTTGAACAGAAGCCCTTTTTGAGCCCTGTTGTAATTGGGGCCAAGGCAAGAAAGGCCTTGGCGGCGACCGATGGTACCCGGTTGCACCAAAGGGCCAAAAAACAACTTTTTATTTTAGGATAAACAAAGGCGTTTTAAAAGGGGAACCTTTAGGGTTTTTAATAATGAAATATAATGCCGTGGTAAATATCCTGGTCCCATTTAAAAGAAACCCAAAACCCTAAGGTTGAACAAATTTTTATGTTACCCAAAAAATTGCTCTTACCCTTTAAATGCAGCCTTGGTTTTACATACTACGAATGAAATAAGCACTGAAATTCCAACCCAGCATTCCTGTAAAAAGGGCCCTCCCTTAAAATATACATACAAGCCTTATGTCCTGTGGAGGGCCCCCCTAAAACCCCCCACCAGGGGGGTTTGGACCCTGCAAGCTTTTCCCAAGCGGGTTGGTGGGTGGCCGACTTTTTGCCCATGACCTGGCCTTCTTTTCGAGGGGACGGCCCAAATTCCAACCAACTGGAAACAATAATGAAAATTTGTTTTCCCCTTAACCCATTTTTTTTCAAAGCCGATAAAACAGGGTACCCGGGGAATTTAAAAATTTAAAATTTTCCAATTTTTATTTAAACCACAATTAAAAAATAATTGTTATAATAAAAACCTGTTTTTTGGTGGGGACAAATTTTTTAACAAAAATTACAGGGTCAATTTTTATTTTCAACGTAAATGCTAAAAACAAATGTTGTTTTAAAAAAAATCTCAAAATAATTATAAAGTTTTTAAATTTGATTTTTTAATTTAAAACAAAATCAAAATTTTAATAATATTATAAATAAAAAACCCTAATTTTTTAAACAGCCCTGAATTTAAAAAATTTCGGGGTGATTTTTTTCTCCAAAAAAACTATATGTGACAAATTTTTCATGAAAAATTAAACACTTAAATTTTTAATTAAACTTGAATATTCCACATTTTAAAAATTTAAGATATAATTTTTAAAATCTTTGGGCAAAAAATTAAATTTTTTCCAAAAAAAAGAAACAAAGTTAAACACAAAAAGGCATAAAATAAATCCCCCGAATAGCAAAAAAAAACCTCTTGCTTTTCAGACCACCCTGATAAAAATTCACCAACGCCCCAGACACGGCAAACCAGTGGTGTCACCAAGCGCCTGTCGAGCAAGGATATTGCCCGTGTAAATAGATAGCTTTGGTGCCCTTTTAATCCAAACAGGTTTTTTTACTCTTTTTCCTTAAATTAAATGAAAATAAATTTAAACATTTTTTTCTCCTTTTTAGTTCTGTTTAATTTAATTAAAAATTAATGCTTTAATTAAATTTTAACTCATTGCTTTATTTAAAAAAATATCCCTTTTTATGTCGTTATGAATTTTCTAAATAATTTTTTTAGAATAATTGCTTAATTGTTGAACTACTTAAAAATAATAATTTCACCAAATACTATTAAATCAGGCATTTTTCTACAGATGCCCGAGGATTTATTACAAAAAATCAGGGGCCCCGTCCGAACAGGATTATCACAATTTCCGAGTTAATTTGCAAAAGTTTATCCGGCGGGTAAGCGAAAATTTAATTTATGTTTAAAGTTATTTTTAACCTTTAACCTTTTATTAAAATGAATGAATGAGTAAATTAATAAAAAGCAACATTTTTTTTAGTCATTGATGAAACAAAAAATGCAGTTCCGTACCGTTAAAAAGAAAGTTGAATTAATGGCAATTTCCGATCCTTCAGGTCCTTCGAAACGGGGTAGGTGTTTGTCAATCAATAATCGCGAAACTTTCATTGAATAATAATATTTGAATTTAACATAATATTATTTTTGAATCAAAATATTGAAAAACTTTTCTCGTGTGATTAATTCATTTGCAATATTATGTACAATTTTATTACAATACGCAAAAATGACCACCTGTTTTCATATATGATATACTTTAGGCCCCTATTTTGAACATAACCTACTCCTTTGTTACATATTTATTTTGTCAACATACGCTATATTTAGAAATCTTACAGTTAAACATGCGTCATAATAAAACTTTACACAAGAACTCATAACCCAAAATACGAACTACCAGAAGTTGATTTCAATTGATATCTGTCTTTGTTTTTGCAATCTCATTAAAAGATTTTTGCTTTGAATTTTACTGATACCGTTTAATTAAAGTTATTTTCACACCATAATAAAGTTTATTGTTTAAAGTATAAACAACGTATCAGGGCGTAATGTTCGTGATTGGGAATAATAGATGACTTTGATTAAAATTTTCTAATACTTTTTCCTTTCCAGTCTCACCCGAACCGATAAGTACCGTGACTCATAAAATTTACTGACCTTAATTTGGGAAAATTGTTCGAGAATACAAATCAATCGCAACTTGAAAAGTACCTATTACGGTAGATCAAATTGAATTAGAAACGGGTGATGATATGTCCCGGTATCTTTGCCTCAACTTTAAAATGCCTGTGACTTTTATTTTCTCTTTCCTCATGAACACTAGACGCGTATTCAAACGGAGCACAAATTTGCCCTGAGATGGTATTCATTAGTCCTTGAAACCTTCACTATAGGTTTAATTTGGAAGGTTACATAACACCCTACAAAGGTTATTGAAAAATGGTAATTTAAAAAACACTAATTAATTTTTCCACGTGATAAGCGATTGAATGTTCGTGAAAATCTAATTTTAGTTCAACGCCTCGTCATATAATAAAAATTTAAGATATATATAAGTACCTCCTTCATTCCTATAGGTCACTATTGCAAATTATGTATGTGAAAAATACCGTCTTCCGGGTTTAAAAATTACAGTTTGTGGGTTAGCTGCTTTTTTTGGGAGGGGAGTATCACTTACCACAGGGAATGTTCCCAGTCCCATCCTTTATAAAAAAAAATAACAGATTAGAATCAAGAGGGGCGGTAAATTTAATTTAGTTTAATTTTGTTATACTGATCAATTTAATAAAAAATTGCGGTAAAAGGAATGGAAACCCTGGTTCAAAAACTTTTTTTTATTGCATGCGGCGGCGAAAGTCGGGGCCATAGGAAAGTGGTCACCGACGCCTGAATTCAAACAAATACCAACGCACCCTCCGTAGACATAGAGGTTCTGTTTACCCGTAAATACGCTTACGGTGCCCCTTCGAACGAACAAGTAGTGTTTCCTCTTTGGAGGAAAACCTGGGGTGGTTTAACCAGAGGTCCCCTGAAAAAGGGACCTACCAATTAAAATTCAAAACTATGTTAAGAAGATTTGAAAGTAATTTAATTTTTGTGATCTGTTTGATTAGACATCCACGAGCTTTGAAATTTGAACTGTCAATTTTAATCAAATTTATTATTGTATTATTCCATTGGGACAAAATGTGTTTTTTAAGTTCAAAATGCGATGATCAAACGTTATAGGTATTCTGTAGTCATTGCTGATTAATTTAACCAAAATAAATACTTAATATAAATACTAAAATAAATATAAATTTTTTAACTTAAATTAAAAATTATTATTATTTAATGTTTGCATTAATGTTTTATAAACACGAAAGTTTATTAAACCGTTTCTGTCAAGTAAAAAAAAAATACCAAAAATTTTTTTAGGTTATATGCAAAAATCAATATTTTGTTTTTTTTTTTTTAAAAGCATCATCATCACCTCCGATAGTCCACGCGGGACATAGGGCCCCCCTAATAACCATGTCCATAAGGGTTTTGGACCGTATCCCCCACCTGGTCCAATGGGGTGGTGGAAGGACCGACTTTTACATGCCCGTCCGACGCATGGATCATCTTACCGACAATTGGGGATCGGCCCAAATTCCCCAACCAACAAAACAACAATGAAAATTTTGTTAAGCCCCAATTGAACCCAAACCTGGGTTTCTAAAGCACACGCCCATACCACTGGGCTACGGAGGCAGTTATAATTAATTAAAAGTAAATTTTTAAAGGACTTTTTTCATAGGTTTAGTTTTTAAAAGCAATGTTGAATCCGTCTTTAAATTCAATAAATTCAATTTTAAAACCAATACTTAAGTGAAAGTATTAAACTGCTTATTGGGTTGAGAATAAACGCCGATCTCTTTTAATAATCAACATCAATTATCAAAAATATAGTATAGCGACCGACTGCCCTTATTTCCCGGGATGCCTACAATATTAAAGGAACATAAAACTTTTTCTATAATCAATTTATCTATTAAATAAAATTAAATTTGGCTCAGAAGTTTAAAGATTTAACTTGAAAGGTTAAGGGACAGAAAATGGATTTTGTTTTATATATGAGTGATGGGATTTTAAAAAACTTAAAAGTGTGTTGTCTGAAATTAGCAGGTCCTTTTATACAGGAGATCCGGGGGTATCACGGGCCTATTTACTGAAGTAGTGCGGAAACACTATGTGTTCCGGTTGAAGGGACCATAGCCAGGTATAAATAACAAAACTTTACTTCCTATATCTCCACTGCTATCATTTAAATTGTTATCATTAAAAATTATTTAAAAATGTACATAAATTTCTAGAAGTTTTATGTTTTAGAAAAAAACATTATTAAAATTGAGACTGACAGGACACATTATAAATTGTTAATCATTAATTATAGAACAAAACGATCATAAGATTAAGTAAAAAATAAATAATAAAAAAATTTGAAGGAAGGTGTAGAAAAAAAAAAGCTCATTGTTCCAACCGGGCCATTCAATACAGAAATGATTTTCCTTTTGTAATATGTGTTCTCGCACGATTATCACACTATAAAAGTTGAACAGAGGGCCCAAAGATTAATGATAATGTCATTAAAAACGACAAAGAAACCTCGCAGTCACACATCATTATCAGTCTATGGTAGTCCATTTCCCAAAAGGCCTTTTAAACCCCCAGGGTTTTGGACCGAACCCTCTACCTGGTCCAAAGGGGTTAGGGTGGATCGACTTCTTGGACCATCCGACGCGGATCATTTTTTCAGACAGTTGGGTAATCGGCCCATTTTGCCCTAACCAACTCTGAAACAACAATAAAAAAAATTTGTCGAGTCCCCGCAGGATTTGAAGCCACGACCTCCTGTTTCTAATACACACGCCCATATAACTAGTCTACGGAGGCAGTTTGCAGACATTGACTTAAGCAGTTATCATAATACGTTAAACATAATAAACTCTTTATTGAAATGTGTTAGGTTGTGTAGTCATCATCATTTGGTTGGGGGAACTTCAAGGCAATTTCGACTGCGTCCGAAGTATTTCTTTTACCCTCCCTTTTTCGGAGATGAGGGAAAATTCAAACGATAAAAAGGAGGGCAGGCGAAAGGAGCGGATAGTAAGAAAGGGGGAAAATTTGCGTAAACATTTTGGGCTGGGGGGACATAGAAATGCGCGCGAACAGGAAAAAATAAATAGATATTTATAGTTGTAAAATTTTCTCTTTTAAAAACCAAAAATAATAAAAAACCATCCAAGTCATTTATCACGAAGGTACCTTACTGAGGATAATAAAAAGCATTTATGGTATTATAATTCCAGTGGGTATAACACATACTGCTTCGGAAACCCTCCGTATTGAATAGGCGGTGCCAGGAACCGGGTGATTCAACCTACTTCAAAAATTTTTAATTGTTGTTTCCTAATTGGTAAAAATTTGGGCGATCTCCAATTGGAAAGATGATCTATGGGATGGCAAAAGTCGGTCTCCGGGGGTTACGGTCCAAAACCCCAATGAATAGAAATGATTAAGGAGGCCCATGTCCAGCAGTGACTATCACAGGCGATAATGATGATGATGATGAAAAAGGGCCGCAACCAAATATTGGTCTGATGTAGGTAGATGGATTTTCATAATTAATCTGACCTAGTTTATTGACTTTTGCTTTACCTTGATAATACATATATCAAAATACGATCAGATAAGGTCGTGTTCGATTTTGCTGAAACAACTAAAAGGTAAGACCACTTTTGGCAAGTTTTAGGAAATCAATATTTCAAAGATACGTTAACTAATTATCCATTAGAACCAGTTTGTTCTCTTGGTTCTTGGAGGTCAGATGCCAGTCGTTCAATGAAATAATGACATCCCGGTAAATCTGGAGGGTTAAAAATCGATATAAAAAAAACTTGAGAAAATATTTAATGAAAGAAACTAATTGAAAACGCGGGCAAAATTAATACAATATATTTTAAAAAGTAGTTCCGTTTATAGGGTGATAAAAAAGTTCGATTACAAAATGAGCATAAGACAAGGGGTACATGTTTGGTAAGATTGCGAGTTTACTGTTTAAAACACGGTGCCATTTCAACCAGAATATTTAGTACGTTGAGAAGTTAATTGAGGGGGTTTATCCTCATCTTCCCGATCAATTATTCCTTAATTTACCTTTTTTCCAAAGGGAAGATTTAAAGAGAAGCAGGAAAAGGGCCTTTTCATTTTAAACAGAAATATTGGTTTTATTGAATAGCAATATTTTAAGTTAAACGTAAACAATTTTTCTACCACACCAGGCTATATAGTTCCAACATTATAAAACTTTAAGAAAAATAACGTTTGGTTTAAATTTAATTATCTTATTTTATATTAGTCTGTTTCAAATTATTCTTTGGCAAAGGGGCAATTTTTTAAATTTATAAAAAGTTTTCTTTGGGCGAGTTCTAAATGACCTCTCGTAACGAATCAGGCCATCTTGAAAGAGCCTCGAACCTAATTCAGTAAAGTAGTTTTAAATTTATGATTTTGTTAAAATACCGAAAATTTGCATTTTTAAAGTTTCATCATCATCACAGCCAGTATTTTTTCACTGCTGGACAAAGCCTCCCCCAATGCACTTTCTATAGGGGGGTTTTGACCATATCCAGGTCCAATGCGGTTGGTGGATGGACCGACTTTTTACATCCCATCATCGATCATTACTTTTCAGATTTATTGGTGATCGGGAAATTGTCCTAAACAACCAGAAAACAACGATAAAGAGTCGTTTTCCAATTGAACCCAAATAAGAAAATAAAAAACCTGTTTTAAAAATATTTTTCCCCTCCTCATCATCACATTTTTTTTTGTCCAAGGGTTGGTGGTGGACGATTTTAAATGCCCATCCGACGCGGATCTTTTCCCAAACAATCGGGTGATCGGCCCAAATTGTCTAACAACAGGAAACAAAATGAAAATTTGTTAGTCCCCAGGATTCGAAACCCACGACCTCCGGTTTCAAAGCACACGCCCATACCACTAGGCCAAAAAATAATGAAATTTAAGTTTCGCAGTTCAGTTAAAAAAAGAGCCCCTTTTTCTCAATATTTAGCAAAGAGGAAAAAAACTATTTAACAGTTTAAAAGCCACTTCTGTGTAAAAAATAATTATTTTGGCAGTTCATTGTTCTTTTCATTTTTTTCAAGTCTCACCACTTACTGAACTTGTTGTCCTTAAAAGCTTCAGTTAAGAAAAGGGCGTTAAATTTAAATATAAAAATAAAATTGTAAATTACTTTTATCTGCTGATAAAAACCTACTAATTAAATTAAATATAAAATTATTAAAAGTTCAAAATGGGGCCGACCACCCGGTTTTTTCCCCCAAAGCGGGAGGCTTGCTGTGTTCCGTTTGAAGGGGTATTAAATGGTTTTTAGAAAACAGACTTCCTAGTTTTAGGAGGCAGGAAATTCTTGACAAAGTGGAATGTCGATGCTGGGCGTTCAACTTTTAGGTGGCCAACTGCCCTCTGCCTTTCTCAAATTTTTTTTTTATTTAGCCCCCTATTTTTGCTGGGGGTCAAATAACAAAAAGAAAAGTTTTATCAAAAATAAAGGGAGAGGGAGGGAATTACCAAACATTTTATCTACAAATATAACTTAAACCTTTTGTTTGGCAAATTTTAATTAAACAAAGATAAATTTAATTATCTTGACTATTGTCAATATCAAATGAAAACTCATTTTAAAAAATTTACTTTTAACCTTTTTACGGTTTTTCCTCTGGAAGACTACATCGATCTTCATCTAGTCTGCTTTTGATCGTAGACCCTAAAAGTTTTTTTCTATATAAAAAAAGCACTAAAAAAGCAATAATTCAAAACCGTCGCACGTAGAATCAAATGTGGTAAAGATTGAATTAATCAACCATTTCCAGTACAATAATTTTTATCATTCAAATAGAATTGATACCGTCGTCAACATTGACGTTCAAAGTCATACATCAATAACCGTTGGATCAAAGATATTAATTCAAAATTTTCGAAATTATTCGTTGAATAATAAATTATTTTATCACAATCTCCTGAGGATTGTCGGGAAATAGGCATGAAGAATAAGGAACCCAGGCCCCTTTTCATTAAGGTAAAAAATTTCATAATAAATCCTATCACAGCTAGTTAGTGAGACAGTGTGTATCTTTAAAAAACATTTTCCCCAAAAGATGTAAATTTATGTTGGACCACTAGATTTTTAATAACACTAAAATGGGTTCAAAGTATTCAAAGTAAAACGTCCTAAGATGATTAATCGAAGTTATAAATGCAAGAGGTACAATTAAACTTAATTTTTAATTGACGATAAACTATTTTTTTATATTATCTTCCAAATTTTTAATATTGGATACAATATTTTGCCCTTTTTTTAGAAAAGGTGCTCATTTATTTCCGATGTACAAGTAAATAATTTTGGTTTAAACTGTTTTAGAATATTTATTACTGAAAATTAAACATAAGTCACTTATAGGTTAATAATTTACATTGTAATAATATATATTTTCTAGTGTCCGACGAATTTAGTTTGGTTTTGGCCAGTTTCGTTTTTCGGTTTCGAAACTTTTGCCGAAACCGTGGTTTCAGAAGTGTTTTTAATTTGAATAGAGGAAGTTAAATGTTCATTTACAATCGAGCCAGATTCAATTTTAGTTCGACAAACATTCCAAGTTTGACAAAGAAATTGAGGAGGGAAAAAAATTAGTAGATCAAATATATATTCAAATTCAAATTAAATATCTTTATTCAATATTAGTTTCATTGGAGTTGTAAACCACTACCCGGTTCGAAAAGGACGGAAAAGGTGGATTGAGAAAGAACCGAAAGAAACTAAAGGGCTATTTTTGTCATCTTTTTAAAAAATAAAAATTTGATAATTCGGCATTACCAATTATGCAATTTTGAAACAAGACCTGGAGGGGATTCCAAAAGGCTATGTTACCATTAAAAATTCATTAAATCGTTAACCTTTAAAACATAAACGTTCCTTGTACTTTAAAATTGAGTTAACTGAACGTTTATGATTTTGTTGTAAAACTTATACATTGTCCCTAAAGACCTTATTCTTGTGTCATGTTGTGGGGAATTAAATTTGATACTTTTGGAACTAAAAATAAATACAAAAAACTGGAAAGGTGCTCAGAATTTGTTGGGTTAATCAAAAATTTGTTGCACTTTTTTCTGAATGTAGTCATTTGTTTGTTGGTGGCAAAATTTCGAAAAAGAGAAACCCAAGTGGACCTTTTTAAAAACCACTTTAAAAAGTTAAAACCAAAGATTTATTCGGCTCAAAGGCAAAGAAAGAGACTGTTGTCATCAAATGTGAAAGTGGGTTTAATTTGGTAGGCATATTGTTTTTGATTACCCGGAGATGGAACAATTAAGATTACAGCTTTTTACGGGGAAAATGCCGTCAATGAAAAAAAGAAAACCTTTGAAGGGCGAACTGTTTTATCTTAAAACTACCGGCACAAGGGTTCATTAGCGATCCCACCGTTCAGCATGCTAGCGTACAATTGGTTGAGCATCCCCTCTGCACCAGATCTGGCGCCTAGCTATTTTTCATCTTCTCTCCAAATTGATACAATACTAAGAGGAAGCTATGTGTTAAAACTAGATATAACAAGTAAACGGTGCCGTGGTGACCTTTATGCAGGACCAAGACAATCCTTTTTATAGGAAATTGAAGCATTGGAAACTTGGAACGCTGAACTTGGTGTGTAGGTGGACTCGAGATTATGTAGAAAATAAATAATGAAGCTTTCATAGTCATTATATTCTATCTCATTTTACTTTTGATCCCCTCGGAACTACAAATACAAACCAAAGTATTAATTAGTAAGATTTCAAAATACCAATACTTAGTCTTTCAGACAACAGTCACAATTATTAATTTATTTATTAATAACTCATATTGCTATAAGAAATTTATTTGAAAAAATATTATATTTTAATATTTTGTTACATAAAAATATTATTAGTAACTAGAAATAAACGATTACCACACGTTTAAAATACTGTCTCCATTCCATGACTAAAATAAAGCAAAATAATAGCATAAAGCTCCATATTTTAGTATTATAAGAATTTTATACTTGATCACGTGAGTTTCTGTTTCGGTTTCGGTTTCGCCGAAACTGAAGCCAACCAAACTTTCGGTTTCGGTTTCGGCCGGAAAAACAGTTTCGGTCGAACTCTAATATTTTCATTTGTTAAAATATGACTAAATCAAAAATAAGCAGTGAAAAAATCATTGCTCTTTAGTCTATTAATAAAAATCGGACTGGTCACCTCATTACTAGCGTAAAAATGAGATGATGAAAAATGATGATAATAAAATGTAAAACTTGTGCACTATAATTAATCCTGCTTAGATAAGTGGTCGCTAACGTAGATCGGCGGGCGTAGTGATAATCTACCCAGAAATCATTATTATCATTAATTGGTTTAATCATTATTTCCATTAATTGTATTAAATGGGAATCTTTAAAGGTAATTATAAGCTACTACTAACTTTTATCAAGTTACTAAACGTTCACTACGAAGTAGAACTAGATAATGGTACATATTTTAAGTAGATCAAGCTTTTTTTAATTTGATTGCACAAGATCATTTTATTAACGACATGAATTTTTTATTAAGTACCGATGGAAAAAAATATTTAAGGAATTGGTTGAAAGAAATTTAGTAAACTAATAAGAATATTGAATAAGCAGAGTGAGATAGAACAGAGCATATTGAAAGACATAAAATTTGGTTTGAACATTATCTGTAGTCTGTATTGATCCTATTTTGTGTTAATTTTTTATACTCTTAAAAAATTTCAGACATGTCTCTCATTATGTCTTATTCCTATATTATATCCATTTATAACTTTTATAAGATAATGTATGTTATATTGTAAATATGAACAGGTAAATTTCATAGTAATCATAAATAAATGGCACTTAAGACTTATTTGAATTTATTTTCAACTTATTTACAAAAACTTTTGGTGCATATTTATTTGCTTCAAGCAAAAATAAAACTTTGATGCTAAATGCGCTTTAATATTTCCATTTCTCTTTAGGAAATGTCGTTTTTCAACCAAGAATTTACTTGAAATGAATAGAAAAGAGTAGAAGGCAAGAAATATTAGATTCCAGTCCAGAAAGCACCGTCGTTATAGCTGATTAAAATACAACATAGTCTGATTGAAAAATAAAAAAAGCAGTTCTTTGCAAATAGTAAATACAATCTATAGTTAAAAGACTATTTTAAAATATATGGTCAGTTAAGAGCATTTATTAAAACACTTATTTATGTACAATTATTATAATTTGATAGATATCAAATCCACTAATTTACGGATTTTTCACGTAACTTAATTATATTTATTCCCGACGTTTCGGATTCTTTTCAGTATCCATGATCATGAATGCTGAAAAGTAACGCGAAAATCCGTAAATTAGTGGATTTGATATGTATAATAATCGCGTAAATAAAAGAAATAATTATTATAGTATCTGTTATGCTTGTGAATTAGCAGTTTGTCTTCCCGTTGATCACACTTTGTTCCACATAACAGAGTTTTCCAACATTATAACATGAATTCATTTATTTATAAGACGATTCCACATATTAATATGATGTTAGTTTTGCAGGTCAATGTGCTATTTATAAACAAAGTGTTTCTCAAGGTTATTTCATGTTATCTGCAATATCATAGCAAAGGTCATAAGTTAATAATAAATTAGTAACGTAACATAATATTGGCTCGATCAATAGATGATTAAATTTTCTTGTCTTATAATTATCGCTTGAACACTTTTTCAAAAGTAATATTTAAGTGGCTAAACAGGTGTTTTACTTTTTTTGCTACGTTTACGTTTAAAATTTGCACAATTCTGCTGGATACATTTGTTTTGGTGTTAACCAAACGGTGTTCGCCCATAAACAGTAATCCAAAATATGTCATACATTGTTCAAAACCTATTCACAAGTAGATTTCACATTTTTTTTCTAAACTTATATAGAAAAAGACATAATGGTACCCGTATCAGGGTATTGACTTTTAAATGCGCAGTTATTGAATATATCCAGAGCGTAGAACGTCTACACCGGATGTGATATTCTGTATCTACGATATTCTGAATATCAGCAAGTGCTAGATGAAGTTTTAGACAGAGTTCAATGAACCTTTGAGAAAAATATTGAATAAATAACAACTGACATATTACTTATTGTATATATGTAGTGCTATAACAGTCTGCATCACTAGGACACATTTGGAAGAAGCAACGATTTTTCATGGATGCCACTGTCAGAACTGGACCAAATTGCTATGGGACCAAACGGGAAGCATCAGCTTTCAAATAAAAAAAACAAAATCCAAATTGGTTTACCCAGGCGAAAGTTCTAAGGTAAGAAACGTAAAAAAATACAGATGAATTGAGAACCTCCTCCTTTTTTTGAAGTCGGTTAATAAAAGACTGGTATAAGGACTGGTAAAAGATCTATAAGAATAGCGTTAAAATGGCAATGTCTACATGAAACACCTATTTTAGTTGGTACCTAATAATTGGGACGCATATATGTAATAGCACACTCAATTAATAATTATTTAACCAACTAGGAAAATAAAAAAACTAAACAAAAGGTAAAGTGCAGATAAAACCAAACGAATAATGGTAAAATGTTAAGTATATATATAGCAATATTTTTACCAAGTTACAGTAAGTTGTTTATAAGCTTTTAAAACTCAACGTGATTTATAAACTGTAACGTTTCAGCAGCAGTTTCAAACTTAGTTTAAAATGAGTTTTCAATGCAATTCAGGTTGCTGAGATTCATTATTGGAAATTTGTTACTAAATAGTTTTTTATAATACACTTTTGAAACATACTCCAAAGCTAGCGCTTATCTGAGTAACGGTTCACACAGACGGTTCCTATACATAATTGTTATTAAAGACATAGAAATAAATATATATTGTTGTTTCAGGGAGAATGTGCCCTTTCGTCATCATCATAAGCAGCCTGTGTTTGTCCACTGCTGGACATAAGCCTCCCCTAATGAACACCATCTCCATAATGTGGTAATTGGACCGACTGCTAATAATCTTGTGATTCATCAAATAAATGTTGACGCTATAAATTGTTACAAAACAATTTAAAAATATTTATTATTTTTTTGATCGTTTTGTACTTGTGTCAATTGATAATACGAATATATCTGGCTGCAAATCCTTTGTGTTATGGTTCTTAAATAAAATAATAATCAATTAAATGAATATTACAATAAAAAAAATTGAATATAATTAGTAATATTCGTTAAAAAACTAATTCAATTAATAAATAAAAACATATGCGACTAATAAAATAGACAAGAGCTGGTTAAGCTTTTCTTTAAAACAATTATTTAAAACTGGTTGTATTATTGAACACGTTTTTATATTGAATGTGGTGTTAATTAATGCTAACTAATGTCACCGAAATCAATTCATAAAACTATAGCTGGTTTTATGATTTAAATATGTTTTTATAAATTGGGTTAAGATGTAAAGTCATCAGAAAACGTAATGCAGTTCATATGGAGTGGAGTTTTTATTATAAATAGTCAGTTATCATTTTCCGTACTTTTAAAAATATTAAATGTTAATATTTAATCTTGGCAACATTGAAAAATGAGTATGCCTATACCATCATATACTACCAGACAATTTCAGAGACCCTCGGGATAAAAAAATTAAATATTAAGAAAAAAATATGACAGACTAAAAAAGAACCATTAATTGATATTAATTGATGATTACAGCCCCGGCATTTTAAATCTTTTAGGATATCTTATTAGAGTAAACACATTTTTTAAGTATTAACTTGTATGTTAATTTACGCTAAATTAGCTTAAATGAGCTTTAAACATTTACGCGCTCACAAACTTTATTAAAGATCATATATCAAATCATCAAAGAAAGAAAATATATCAAAGAAGTAAAACTACGTAGATATGTTCTACGTAATTTTACTTCTTTGATATATTATGTCTTATGTCTATCTTAAACAGTTTTGACAGTGTTTGTAATTTAATCGTACGACGTCGTGATTTTTGGTGCCGTGTTTTATTTTATTTTTGAAATATCTATTAAACTAGATATTACAAAAATTATAAAAAATAAATTGGACTAATGGCCAGTAGTAGCTTCTAATATATATCATTTAAAAAAGAATGTACAAAATCGGAGCACTAGGAGCGGAGCAATGAGGTGACAAATTAAAAAAACATACGCTCCAAATTAAGTAACTTCTTTTCGGACGTTGGTCAAGAATGCTTCTTACTCCTATAGGAATAAATATTATTTTTAATTTGATAAGTAACACTTAAGAACGGTTATTTTATATAAACAAACTAACCTTTATAATATTTCTTAAATTAGTTATTTTTTTAAATTAGTCAAGAGGCAAGAGATAGAGAATGTTACCATTTATCTCAGCTAGCATAAATTAAAATTATATAAAATATTACAAATTTATAATTAAATTTATAAAGTAATTTTTACTTGTTATAGAAATTTCTGTTCAGTGATATATGACAAAGGGTGAATTGAAAAGCCATTGAATATAGAACACCCTTTGTCAAAAGAGAAAACACTTACAAAGGACTTCACGGGGAAGCGCCTAATGCATACTACTAAGAGCGGTTGCTTTGAAAACCTTGAGTCTCTAGTTGTATTATTCAGGTTGGATGAATTATTACAATCATTTTTAAATCATACAATGCTGTGCATTGAAAGCCGCTTATGTACTTAAGTTAAACACATACTACAGGCAATTAAAAATCACCTTTCCAGAAATAATTAAATATGTTTAAGAAAATAACTTGCACCTGTAGCCCAGTTCAAATCCTGCAGGTACTCAACAAATTTTCGTTGTTGTTTTCTAGTTAGTTAGACGAATTTGGGCACGATCACCTAATTATCTGAAAAGTAAGATGATCCATGCAGTCGGATGGGCATGTAAAAAGTCGGTCCACTCACCAACCCGCATTGGACCAGCGTTGTGGGATACGGTCCAAAACCCCCTAGTGGATAGGGGTGTATTAGGGGAGGCCAATGTCCCGCAATGGACTATCACAGGCTGATGATGATGATGATATAGGAGATATCCGATATCCCTTAATGTCAGAAAACTCAAGCCTTCCACCAGTGTATCTTGCCTGTGATGAACTATGGCACCGAGACATAGTCCTTTACTGCTGGTCTTATGAGGAAGCTCCAGGTCACTCAGCGAGCTATGGAGCGGGGTATGCTTAAAATTTCTCTGCATAAGAGAGTGTAGTGCAGACATCCGTAGCAGAGCGATGGTGTCCGATATAGCTCATAGAATTAGCAAGCCGTAAGCCCGCCACATAGCTTGCAGAACCAATACCCATGGGGAAAAAAGATTCTCGAGTTGCAACGTCGTACTGGTCATCGAAGTGTGGGACGAAAACTTACGAGATGGAGCGACAACGATAAGGTAGGTAATTGCAGGTCTTACCTCTTGACAGCTCATGGCCTATGTCCAGCAGTGGAGTTGGATAGATATGATGTGTAAGAGGGATTATATGGGTGCTTACATCTCATACCACTTACACTCTGAATTATAGGCCAGATTTTTTTATTTTAATTTTTTTAGCTATTTTTTAGCTATTGCATAAACAATTAACTACCATCTAATTGAACAATTAAATGGCAATGTTCAATTAGATTACTGTTTATTTTGTGGAGGTTAGATGCAAATCACCTAGCATCATCATCATCATCATCAACAGCCTACGTTAGTCCACTGCTGGACATAGGCCTCCCCTGCTGCTCGCCTTCTTCATTAGATGGTTTTCATTTACCTTGCATAAAACTGTTATTCATAAGTTATGAACACCTAAGAATTAAGACGACCATAATATAAATAGCAATGTGTGTGAGTGTGCAAAACGTATATAAAACAGTACTGTGTAATTACTCTTTGAAATTAATTCACGTTTATACCCGCTGTAGTGAAAAACTAGAATGAAAAATGAACTTATCTTTATATTTAATCTATCAGCTTATCTCGTGATGTAATAAAATAGAGCTTCTATAAAAACATGAGTACCTGAGTTTTATGAGCGTATAGTTTATTGTTAGAATATAATAATTTATTAACCTACATATTTGTGGTTATTGTGTAAATTAGTAGTGGGATAAAACAAAGGCGTTAACCATAATCAGATTCTATCAATCTATGCTAAACGAAGTTCAATCAAAACTTGAAAACGGGTAACTAAGCAAACTATTATTGACGCATGCTTATATGTACTATTTAATTTTGCATGGGAGTGATCATTCTTTATGGAGCCTTTCCTAAAATATTATTGTTTTGTTTTTGCCAACTAGGGCAATAACAGGGGTATCACCAATGCGCTCCCTACGTAGGACGTAATGTTACGTCTCGTTTACCCAGTAATTACGCTTGCTACGGCCCTTCAAACTGAAACACATAACTGTTTTACACACTATTTATTTTGCGGCAGAAATAGGCACCGCGGTGGTACCACCGCAGACGGCCCACTGAAAAAAGGGGCCTTACCACCTCTCAAAATTAATAAAATACTATGAAAAGGTACTAAGGATTCACAATATTTCATCATCATCATCATCAGCATCATGATCATCATCAGCCTGTGATAGTCCACTGCTGGACAAAGGCCTCCCTAATACCCTATCCATTAGAGAGTTTTGGACCGTATCCACCACGCTGGTCCAATGCGGGTTGGTGGGTGGACTGACTTTTACATGCCCGTCCGACGAATGGATCATCTTACTTTTTAGACATTTGGGTGATCGGCCCAAATTGCCCTAACCAACTAGGAAACAACATTGAAAATTTGTTGAGTACCCGAGTGAGTTTGAACTGGGCTACGGTCAAGTTATTTTTTTAAATAAATTCGCTGGATTCGAACCCACGACCTCCGGTTTCTAAAGCACACGCCCATACCACTAGGCTACGGCGCATTTCACAAAATTTATAATATTATAATCAGTTTTCAAGTGTCAGTATATACATATGTATAATACTATCGCTGAGACATTTAATATCTTCTACAGTTTTAGAAATACGCAAACGCTTAACTGTTTGACCGTTATTGACTTACTGTTAAAGCAAATGTTAGAACCAACGTTTAAATTTACTTACTTTTGTTGTTTTCTATTTACAGAAACATTGAAAAGCACTCGGACAATATTTCGAAGGAACATTGATTTTAAGTTAATGTAATATATTTTATACTTAAAATTGCATTGTGGTTTCATGATACCCATATGTATTGTTGGAATCTTTTTGACATTTTGACAATAATACTGTCAAAATATTAACAATTAATTGAAGTGGAGACAGCTCGGTTATTATACTACAGCTATTACACAGTGTAATGTCCTAGCATTCTACTGTGGGAAATTGCTCAAGTATACTAACGAAGTACGCCGGACTGTAATACAATTTTTGTCCACCAAAAAAGAGGTATACAAGCGGTCTATAACTTGGCCACCAAAGAATAAGAACATTGTTCACAAAGATTAGAATACTAACCATTACTTCTCACTTACTTGATAATGTCCTCACTTGATACCATTCATTAGATAGTAAATATTATTCATGATTTATTCAAATTAGGTAGTCTACAAAGCTTTAAAGTATCTTTGTTTTTTTTTAAAGTAACTTTAAAACAATCGCAAAAATCTTAAAATGAATTAAACTCGTAAAAAATACGAGGACGATGAAACGTTGCTTATCTTACATATAAATGATAAAAAAATATGAATATTTCTTTCATCATTAATGTAAATACTGATTTTCGGTACACACTATTAGAAATTCTGTTAGTGAAGTTAGATCTGTTAATGTATTGAATTATATTACTCGTACATGTCTGACCCATTTTGACCCTCCTATTACTAGAGTCCTTATGAAAAAGGACAGTACGTGTTCGGTTATCTGAATCACATTTGGAAAATATGCAAAATACACCGCACGAATGTCATAAAAAAGAAGAAAGAAATATATATTTCCTGTTTTTTATACAATGACAACAATTTGTTAAGTTTTGAATATAAGCATCTGAAAGGAATAGATCTAATGATAAATAAAGTTGGCAAAAGAAACCTGAAAATCTTTCGTATTGACAGGAGATCATAAAACATAGGTGAAATTTTAAATTTTAACCAAAAAATATGACCGACTTTAAACAGCATACAACCAATTTGCAAAACATAAGCAGTGACAACTGCAGAAAATTACCGCAGGATTTCTGTGAAATCTCTAACATCTCTTAAGATATTCATTTAATCATAATGACATGTATGAAACGTTTTATGCAAATAGGATAAAGAATTTCTGTAAACTCCTATTGACCACCTCCGTAGAATAACGGTATTGGACCTTGCTTTATAAATTGGAGATCGTGAGTAAACAACTTTGAGTTACCGTTGTTTTCTGGTTGGTTAGGACAATTTAGGCCGATCACCTAAATGTCTGAAAAGTAACATGATCCATGCGTCGGATTGGCATGTAACAAGTTTATCAATCCATCAACCCGCATTGCACCTGCTATATACTTAGGTCAGTTAAATCATTACTTTTTATGTTCAAGGCAAGAAGTTTTATAAGTTTTTACATGAAGCCAAAGAAATCGTTTCATCCTCCTTACCGATTTAGGGTTTAATGCACACTGTACCGCCACAATGACAGTTTTACGAGCTAAGAATCGAATAATTGCCACGTGGAACGTACTAGCAAACGTATTTCCAATCGTTTGTTGTACCCAAATTTTAAACTACTACAAACTGATGTTAACACTTCACGGAAGGTTATAACTGCGCAATATTTTAGCAGCAACTTGATGTTATAATCAAAATAACTATATTAAAGATTGATGACAAGTTAAGACTACTGTTACGTCTTCAACAAATGTTAAGACAAGAGGAATTCACTAACCCCTTTACACCTGACTTTGACGTTTAAAACGAATTCGAAGATTGATGTCAATTATTTCCTATCACAAATCCTTTAAGCGCTTTACAAGAACTGTTTATCCTCGGAAACGGAATCGAAAAAAAAAAAATATAATATAACAAAGGCGATAAGCTCTTAGAAATAGTTTTATTTCATAATGTGTAATATAAAAGGTAACTAAAATATGATATGTATACAATGTCCATAAAAATTTTCCTGAAGACGCCATAGATCGATCTGTTTAACTTAATATAGTAGTATCTTCACTCGACCACTTTTTGGCAGATAAAGTAAAAGCCATATTACTTGATTGGTGATTTTGTACATTGTTTATTTTATACTATTTACACAATTAAGTATGATTTGTATAATAGCTTCGTGATCCTGCGGCTACAAAAGACCTAGATTCAGATTGACATAATTTGACCTAAGAAAGAGTGGGATGCTATCTTTCAGTTGATGACTTGACTTGATGACAAAACTATTCGGTTCATATTCATAACGCTCGAATAGCCAATGAAAATATTCCGGTGATTCTAAACAATTTAAGAACATCATAGATATTAATGTAACTATAAAAGAGAAATAAAAAAAAGACAACTTTGGTCGACATCTACACCTCGTAAGTTAAAACACCTTGGCTATTGCATGTCTTAGAACAGTTAAAATAGTACATTATTGATTGTTTAAACAATACTCTAATAAAGATGCTATACAATTTAAAAAATTGTCACATTTATATTGAAATCCCTAGTAAACACTCAAAATTTACAATAATAAAAATGTGCCGATACATAAGACAAAGCAACATTTTTTAATTATTAGTCAGTAAGTGTATCGGTCTATTGATTTATTCTGGCTTATTTCTGGAAAAGCTGGTCGGATTTGACGGGACTTTCACTAGAAGGTGCCTGGTAGTAACTAAACCTACTTATTTTTAGGACATAAACAAACTGAATTATTTTTAAGACAGCATACAACCTAGTAGTTAAATAAAAGATTTAAAAACAAAAGCGAAAAACCTTTTCTAACTTTTTTACAGACAATAAATAAATAACAGTTAGACTTTTGTTCAAATGAACCTTTTCCGGTTTTTTACCGGTGGTAGGTCCCTGTTTACAGGAGACCGTCTGGTGGAAGTACCACACGCGGTGACTATTTCTGCCAGAAGCAGTAGTGTGAAAACACTGCTGTGTTCCGGTTTGAAGGGCACCAGCCATGGTATTTACAGGGTAAACGAGACTTAACATCCTATGTCTCACGGTAGGCAGCGCGTTGGCGATACCACTGGTATTGCTAATGTCTATGGCGTCGGTGATCACTTTCCATCAGGTGGCCCGAATATCGTCTGCCGCGTATGCTATAAAAAAAATATATTACACCTGTACATACACAGTTCGTTCTTGTTTAAATAACTCTATGCAATTGAATTTTATAAGTTTAAACAACAGTTAACTATTTATTATGACTGCGTGCATAATTTATTTTTTGTTTATTATTAACTGAAAGTATTTTCGAACACCTATTGGGGTACGCTCGATTGAATTAGAACACAGTCTGACAGTGAAAGTTAGGATAAATCGTTTAGTTTAATTAATTTACCGACAGAGTTTACATATTATAGTTATTAAATAAAAATATACTTCAAGGCGATACTTCAATGGTTTGTATCTAAAAACAAATAAAACCGTTTATCCTCTTCTAAATCCTATTTAACAAAAGGATGAGCGATTGAATTTCTCCGATGGGTGAGGTACATCTCTCTTCAAATTGAAACCAATTTATTGAGTGTTACCAATCAACGACTTTGCTAGTAATCCGCTCTATGATAACCGACACCTAATAGCTTTTATAATTTGCAGACGCAATGTTAAACTAAGATAAGAAGATAAGATATAAATATGTTAAAAAAAAAACTTTTCTTAATTCACACCCCATAAAATGATAGCGTTTGTGTGGATTTTGAACGAATTTCATCTAGTCACATAACTTATTAAACAATGATTATCTGCCAAATATTTTGCTCATGTTATTATAAATATAAAATTCTCAGCTTCCACATATTTTCTTGCATATCTCCATCAATTAAAAATTTCATTGCGTTAGCTGTTAGTGACGTTAGAAATGCGTAGTTTTATAGAGCCAATAAAAAGCAAATAAATAAAAATTAATTTGAGTAACTATAACTTTCACATAGTCTGTGTGTATTAAGAGCAGAACCTTGGGTAAGTGTGTCTGAAAAACAATATATGGCAAAGTTAAAAATTAACTACGCAACTGCGCCTTCGTCAGGATAGCTTTTGATCTTGTGCGGGTAAACGAGTGAAAAGTATATTAAACAATTGAAACATTCGTGAAACATTGTACTAATAGCGTATTATATCAACGGATAAACTTATGCGAAATCGGTATTGGTCTCGCACTGGGCGCGTCCCAGTCGACAGTGCGAGATGGGACGCGACCGCGAAGTTATCCCACTCGTCCTGATGAAGGACCTCCGATAGGTCGGAAACTAGTCGGCACCAATGCCGATTTCACGTGAGTTTAGCTGAAAAGTATATTAATTTAATAAATGACGAAAAATGTATTCTTAAAAGTCATTAATAGTAGCGCAATTACACTGAAAACCAGCCTTCATGAAGTTTCCCTAACTTCATGATCCAGAGCTGAGTGGATACCCTTTTAGTACATTACAACATTATACTTTTATTATTATATTTTATTGTTCCCTTTTAATTTTAATGTGCCAAATAAATGCTTTTCTTTCTTTCTTCTTTCTCAATCATTTATTAAATCAAGACAAAATAATGCGAGCATTGAGGTCGAAAAATGCGAAACTTTCATTTTAGAACTGACTTGTTTCAATGATAAATATTACAATTATTAATGATTTTATTGCATTTAATTACTTTGCAATCATTTAAAATTATGCCTTACGTTTCAAACGCGATAAAACCCGTAAAAAGTGTATTATTTGTCATGTACAGTATTGTGACTTGTTTTAAGCTGAGATTGATTAATGTACTACCTACACAATGAATTAAATCGTCTAGAATGAAGGCCAGTAAATAGTTGCTCGTCACGGTCGTTATCAAGATACGGGCGGGACTCGTTAGGCGTATTACGAAATCTTTAATCAACGTCACTGGCTTATTTCCTTTCGCCTCAAAGCGGTACGCCCACGTTTGTGGATATCATTTATTTCGGGTGAAGATTTTGTTGTAATTTAGTAAACAGGTAAAAGTATGGACCGGAATTGAACTGCATATGCTCTCAATAATAAAAGATATTATGTGTATATAAAAATATTGGTATATTATGTTTAAAACCCGCTAATGAAGAAGGCGTGTGGAATACCTATGTCCAACAGTGGATTGACACAGGCCGATGATGAATATGTTTAAAAATCGATTTGTCATCATTTTAAATATCACAATCTGTAATGATACAAATTATGTACTGATAATATGGAGCATAATTATATTAAAACTTTTCCCTTAGTTGAATATTGGGAAGTTTAAATTGTAATTAACAGTGTTTATCCTTGGAAAAGTTATATAACTTCATACATGTAAAATTAATATAATTTTAAGTTCTAAAGATCGCATCGAAATTTACTTAGTTTAAATTAATTAATATTTTCGTAAACAAAGTGTTTAATTTATATTATTACAAATAACTAAAACATTATATTCCGTCAACTGTTTAACGTTACCTTTTTCTTAAGGCTAAAGTCATACATATATTTTAAGCCAGTACCTACAGCAAAAAACCAAATATAATAAAACAAATATAAAAGAAAAGAAATATTAAAGTTTCGTATTCAGTATTTATTTAACATAGGTATTTTTGCTCTTGACTTCAAATATTGGCACGTTCGCTACTTTATCAAATATATTAGTGTCTGTCTTATTGAGAAAGACCTATTCTACAAAGAAAACTGCCCGTAAAAGGGTTGCTATTCAGATTTCACGTGAGTCATCAATCTTGCCCATTCCCCTGTCAGTGTTACATGAATGGCCGATGTGACGTAAGATGCATAACACATTATTGTTCAAATAAATACTTCATTTCGCCGATCGTGACAAAAAAAAAAAAAAACAAACAAAATACAAAACAAAAGAAAATCAGTGTGCTTGTGGCTCTCGGGTCGACCGGACCAGCCCGCTCGATCCGCTCCGCTAGCGCCATCCCTTGGCCCACCCGTGGCCGCCCTCCCCGACGCCTACAAGTGGCGGAAAAGAAGACGTCGTGTCATCGTGTCACCGTGCAACATGCAGTGTTGGTGTCGTGTGTGCCGGTAGTGTCAGTGTCGACGCGTTGGGCGTACGCGCCTGCGCGAATAGCTTGTAGCCGTCCGGTGGTGAGTCGTTCTGATTTTGCCTAATCATTTCAATTTTCCCTTTACAGCGTTCAGACACCTTCTGTTGGGATTGGGAACCTTATATATTAGTTTTTTGCCAATTAAACTCATTTGCCACGTTACACCGCGAACGTGTAAAATTCTAAAATCAACCACACCACCCGTGGTATTTATTTCTTACAATTACTAGTTTGCTGCACTAAGGCGCAACGGGTTTCACCTAGCGCTCCTAAGCGCTAGTTCTCCCTTTAACGTTAGGTTTACCTCCCTGCTCACCTGGGGCCGGGAGGGTGCTAACCCCGGCCTCACCGGGGTGCCTGCCGTTAAATTAAATTCATGCCGTAGTTTTAACATCGCCTCACGATGTTGCATTTTCTGAAGCCCTAGAGGCATAGGCCTCATGAGGAACTACAAAACAAATCCCGAAGCGATTGAAAGCCATCCATGGCGTTATCGCCAACGGTGGCGCATCAGAAGGACTCGTCGTCCTCAGAACCAAAATAACGCCAGATAAGCCAAAGGGCAAAAATCCGCGCTAATAGGGCCGCGTCAAATAAGTCGGATGGTCAAGCTCATCCGAAACCACACAAACAACGTCCGGCTCCGAAATGGGTAAAGTAAACAGCTCGGACGGAGAATCGGGACGCAGGAGGCTTTCTGCCCATTCAATCGCGCAAGAAAAAGCCAAAAATAGGTCATCGCCAGCATCATCGCCGACACCGGACCCGCCAACTAAAGCGCCGAAATCGTCCGGCCCGATTTATCAGCCCGAGGCCAGTAGGCCAACCCCGCCGCCTCCGGCAACCACAAGCTGCTTCACAGCCGGCCGCATCACGGCCCTCACATCTGCTGCCTCTCAGCAACCCGCGCCCGCTGCCTCACAGCAAGTTCCAGTCTCACTCCAGAGACAAAAAGCCACCGCCGATCTACATTGGGTCTAAAGAAAAGTGGGCGAACTACGGTCTGCGCTATCCAACCGCGTCAAATTCACGGCTAATGATTCCGCTGTGGGATCAAAATTCAGTTAGAGACGGTGCAAGCGCACCGCGATGTCCTAAAATATCTGCTCGAGAAGCGGTATTATTATCATCATTCGCGCTCCCGGAAGGCGCGTCCTTCAACAGTGGTCAAAAGGACTGCCGAAGGAACTTCAACCCGAAATCTTCGACTTCATCAAGTCGGAGAATATTCCCATTATTCCGCTCAGAGGCTGTTTCCATCCGCGGACAAAAAGGCCTTATAATGTCGTCCTTCTGACGCTCGAACGCTCTCAGAGGGCAGAAAGTTTATGATCTGAAACACATATGCGACATCGGTCGCATTTCGTTTTCGCGCCGTTCAACGGCCTCCCAGGGCAGTGCCACAACTGCCTTTTCGGACCACGCCAATTTGCCACCGACCCGTTGCGTGAAGTGCCCTGGGGACCATGGCCCCAGACTGCCCGACCTCGGGACCGAAGTCCCTGCAACATCGAACCGCCGGCTGCCGTAAACTGCCAAAGCCAGGCCACCGGCCAACTATTTGGGTGCCCTAAGGCGCCAAGCGGAACCACCTCCCCATCCACTATCCCTGGCCACCGTTGCCATCCCTCACCTCATTCCCCCCTCGGCCCTGCCCGGCGTGGCGATTCCAGCGCTCCGCGTAACGTCCCCATGCCAGCGTGGGCAACCAGCACCGCAACCGCGCCGGAGCGCTCCGCGTAGCGCCACCTCGCGCCGCACCGCAAGCGCCCGCGGCGCCTCCCAACAAGCTGCCAGCAATGGCAGCACTGGGACTAACCCGATGTGTTGGTTAACACCGTTGACTTCGGGAAGTCGATGGCTCACCCGCCGAGCTAGATGCACCGTTGGCAATTTTACCCCAGCAGGCTGTCTCCGTAAGTACGAAATCTAATCGAACTATTCGTGGGAACTAAATGGCTGCACCCCACTTTTGAAACAACGGCCCGGGCCGCTAAAACACGCGCATTCAACAGTCTTTTTAACGCAAACGGTCTCGCGAAACAAACGACCGGTCAAGAAATTCCTTCGCGAAAACGACGTAGACTTCTACTGGTGGGAGACATTCCTAAAGCCCGGAAGAGGAGATCCGAAGATAGCTAATTTTAACATCAGAAAATGAGGACCGGCGCTTCACGGCGGCACTCTCATTTATTATAAAAGTCACTACACTGCGCAATCGACACCGTCGAATCTAAAGCATTTAGAACCTCGATCTTGGGTTGCCATGTCAGGTCAGCGCCGATTACAATAACTTCGGTATACTTACCATCGAGACACCGCATCATCACTCAATCCGATTTCGAGACGCTATTTCAAGGAGACGCCGTCATCCTCGCCGGCGATTTCAATAAGCACCGTGGAACTCATCACTACAAATCCGCGGGTCTAGCATTGAGAATTATCTGACCAACTCAATTTCAGGTGGTTGCGCCGTTGTCAAAACACTTCCCACCAGTGGGACAACGACCGGATGTGCTTGATATTGCTATCGTAAAAACGTCAATTCGCTCTTAGAAGCATAGGGGTCATCGATTGACCTAACCTCAGACCAGTCCCGTGCTCTTAAAGCTAGGACCCAAATCCCAAAACACAGTTCTTAGAACTAAAGTCGACTGGCATAAGCTCAAGTCACAGCTAGACTCTATGCTCACCTCACCCTAGACCATCCCCAAACCTAAACTCCCGCTCACGACGTGAATCTCGCCGCTCATGGTTCACAAGTCATGTCAAAGTGTCGTCGAGGTCTCCCTCGAGGCCAAATCCCAGTGGAGAAAACCCCGCTGGGCCTTGCCAAACGACATCAAGGACCTCTTGCATTGCAAGAGCCGCGATTCCCCACGTTGGTATCCAACCGAGGCGAACCGAAGCCTTCGCGCCCTTGAACATCGGTCCAAGATGCGCTGGCAATTCAGGAACGATCGTGGGATAGCGTCTGAGCAACCTCATCCTCACATGTGGCCTTCTGGCGCATTCAAAACCTCAAAGGCGGCGGCAGCCATCACTATGCCGCCACTCATCCAGCCGACAAGCCCACAGCGTTTCTCCCGATGAGGAAAAAAGCCGAATGTCTGGCCGACGGTCTCGAGGCTCAATGCTCGCCAGCTCACAACCGGTGAGCGCCGCTCATCTCCGCAAGGTGAAGCCGAGGTTGACCGTTGATGCATCTACCCACGCGACGTACTCACCCGTAACGGAAAGCGAAGTCGAATCGATAATCAAAAAGCTTAAACCACGGAAGCCCGGGCACCGTGGCATATCAAACCGCGTCAAAAGATTCTTTGACTCATCTCATCAACCTCCTGGTCCTAATCATACCAGCTCTCTCCAAGGGTATTTTCCAAACACTTGGAAGGATGCTAATTATAAACTTCCTCAAACCGGAAAACCTCCCAACCAACCTACCTCCTATCCTTCCCATTAGCCTGCTTAAAGCTTCGGGAAAATCTATGAAAGACTGTTTTGACCCGCCTGGGACTTTATGCCAGGCTAATGGAACTAATCCAGTCAGTTTGGCTTTCGGGCCAAACACTCCTGTACCCATCAGGTCACCGCATCACGGGCAATTTCCACATGACACGGGGCCCACACAGGGCCTCTTCCTCGACGTGGCGAAGGCGTTCGACAAAGTATGGCACGACGGGCTTATATCAAGTTATATAAGCTCGGCGTGCCTGACCACTCTACTCATCATACGAGACTTTCTCTGGAAGCGAACGTTCAGATACCGCGTCGAAGACAAAATCCCAACCTCACCCGCTACGGCAGGTACCACAAGGCTCGTGTTGGGCCCGTCCTTTCACCTCTCCACGGCATCCCTCGAAACTATAAAGTTAGCACCGCCTTGTTCGCAGACGACACTTGCATTTTTCATCCGGAATATGTCCCTATATCCATCCAACGACGTCTCCAGAGTCGCAGCCAGGCGCTTCGGCGACTGGTTTCGACGATGGAGGATCGAAAGGTAACCCATCAAAGCGCGGCGGTCCTGTTTCACACAGGAATGCCGACGATCCCATCCATGATCCGACTCCTCGACCACCCAATTCCCATGGGTAAACACGGTCAAATACCTCAGGGTAACCCTCGATAAATCCCTCAGCTTCGCCCCGCATCAAGCGGGTCAAAAACAGAGCGGCCTACGTCCTGGGTCGCCTATTCGCTAATCAATCCCAAAAAGCAAGCTGTCTCTGCGCAACAAAGTGTTCTATACAAAACAGTTATCCGTCCAATCATGACTTACGCCAGTCCGGTGTTCGCTCATGCATCCCAATCCAATATCCACAAACTCCAAGCCCTGCAAAACAGGTTCATACGCAGGGCCACGGGTGTGCACTGGTGCGTGCGCAACCTTGACCTGCATGTGGACCTGGAATTGCCCTCCATTCATAATTTCTTAAAACAAGCATCGATCAAATTTTTCGACTCGGCTTCGCAACATCCGAACGAGCTGGTACGTAACGCCGCCGATTACGTACCACGCAAATGATTCATCTAAACTAGGAAACACACGTCAGATATAGGCGACCGCGCCATATACTTACAGATCCGGACGACGATATAACGATCGTGCAAGCACGTGTTAAATCGCATTATCGCAACACTTTTTGCCCTCGCCGTCGAGGGCAAACGCATACTCCGTACACCAGATATCGGCACGTACCAGGCCGATTTTCACCAACTAGATAGAGCGGTCTATAGCTTAAAAATTAACATGTCCTAAAGCAACTGATCGAGCCGAGGTTCGGCCCACCGGGGCGCCCTCGATGCATGTTGCTAACGGGTTAGAAAGGATCAAAAAGCGACTAACCGAGCCGAGGTTCGGCCCTCCTGGGCACCCTCGATTAGATCGCTGACGGTTTAAAAAATAGTGGCAGCCCGAGCCGAGGTCTCCCCTCTGGGGACCCTCGGAGCTAAGCCAACAAATTAAGAGGTGAAGCCTGTGCACGCTTAAAGTTGCACAGCCCCTCGACTCCGCCGGGTTGTAATGGTTCACTCCACCAACGGATGCCATCAAATAAACGATAAACGATAAACGACGCCGATGCGTGAAATTTGAAATTGGGTAACCTTATATAAATATTAAAATATCTGATAATGATGTTCTCCAAGTCGATATCGGCCGATCTATATAAGAGATAAGCCATTTATTATTATTATTATTATTATACTGCATAAGTGTACGCCACACAGGTATACAACCTATTCCTTCACTCTCATAGTCCGTCGGACGGATAACCGCCACGACCGGAGAGAAATCAGGTACCCCGATTCTTATATGCTTATACGACGTAAGGAACATCTTACTTTACAGACAATCAGGCGACCAGTCAATTGTACAAACAAACAAAACAATGAAGAGTTATTAGGTCCCAGCATGTGAGCAATCAAAAAAGACTATGTCCAGCAGTACACGGATAAAGGCTGCTAGTGATAATGATGATGTCTAAAATTTTTACTTGTTGTGAATGTTAGATCCCAGTGCTTTTGTGCTAAATCAGTTATTCAGGTAAGTCTACATGGAGTAAAAGATGACCCTGAATCCCTCTGCATTCCTAAATCTTTCAAGCTACGCAACGGATTTCAATGCGTTTTTATAATACACAGTAATTGAAGAGGAAGGTTCATATGTATAACACGTAATGATAATAATGTGATAATTATTTCGTACGAGCAATATATTCTCTTCCCTACTAAATTTGTCAGCAATTTATTGCTCGCTTTCATTTATCTCCCAGTATCATGGATTGTAATATCGTTTCCAAATATCGTAATCTATTCTCCACATCGGCATTGCGTCGATGCTGGATACTTAATACCTGTGGCTCGTAACGCTGAATATGATATGCGATGAGTGCGGTCGGGCTTTTATTGCGTCATTGTAGAATATTTGTACGTTGTGAGAGAAATCGGAGGATTATATTAATCTAAGCATTACAAAAAAAAAAATAAAAACACTTTCCCAAATGTGAATGACTTGCGGCAAAAATACACACACAGTGGTACTACTGTTAAAAAGATACCTTTTTTGATAAATAATACAATTTTATATACATACATATTAATCGCGTTTAAAATTGAGTTAAAATGATACCCGACAGCAACAGACAGAGACCTTTTTATTAAATGAAGTAATTGCGTACAATAAAGTGTTAAGTTTACTATGATTTTACCACTTTATTATGAATTTACCACTTTGTTATGATTTTACCACTTTGTCATGATTTTATTATTTAGTAAATATAAACACGTTTCTAAGATTATTCTTTAATTCTGCTCCAAAGATTTGTATGTAATGGTTAAATTTAACTGTAAGTAGTATGGTTAGACGATCGGATACAATATTTCTTTATATTACAAAAATAAGGAAAATAATTTTTATTCACTTTAGCCCTTAAATCAATGGATCATGGCATTTCTAACAAAAGTCCAACTTTGTATACATATGCAATGGGCGGGAAAATCTCCGACTATAATGGACTAACCGGAATGGACTTCTTGAATGGAGGTACTTAAGTAAAATATTTGGTAACACAGTGTGAGTTACAATATATTGTGAATTACTTTTCGGTGTAGTATACTGCCATTCTGTATCAATATATAAATAGTACACCAGCATATAGCTAGTATGTTATCTGTTGATTTTAAATGTTACTTGAACATACCATGTAAGTTGTAAAAATATGTTGCAGTTCATATCATAACGCACAAATGACTGCTAAAAACTACATAACTTTTCACACCAAATAACTTTGTCGAAAATATAACTCTATTTCCAAGTTACTTCTGGCAATGCACATACGTATCAGAGATGCAATTAAGCAATTTACGGTCTAAAACTAGCGGCCTATAAACTGCCTGAAAAATTACCACAGCCTCAGCAAATGTACACGAAAAAGGTTCCAGTAAAGAATTTGCAAGAGAAGTGGACCGTTTATTGGAAGAACGTTTTGCCAAAAGTAAGGCTGAATTTATAGTGCTAGTATGAATTATATATATAAACATCGAAGTAAGTTAAAAGCCAAAAAAATATACTATTTTGAGAAATAAAGTTAATAAATATGAATCTTTAACATTTTTTGAACTGCAAGTTCTGTTAAATTTCTATTAAGGTTCTGTTAACTCGTATATTGTGCCATTGTGACATACAGTCGTATATTGTGCCTCGAATATTTAATTAAATGTACGTTAAAACAAAACATATACTTGCTATTAAATATCTTTTTCAATATTACATTTAATATTTCATTTTCACATATTAGCTGATATAGTAGATTGAATATAGAATATATCTTAACTAAAACTATTGCTCCTCTTATCGTTTCTTATGAAACTTTTATTTGTTATTAATATTATTATCCTTTTTTCTTGATTTCTAATTTCGTATAATATTTTAGGTGCGTTCAGCTTTTGTTAATGTTGCACACCTGTTATAAGAACTTAAAGAACTGTAACAATTTTTTTTTAAATATCTGTGCCTTTGATACGTCTTATAAATAAATATCTAATTTAATTTTACATTAAAAATTAAATTCGTAGTCACGTTATATATACGCGAGACTTTCTTCAAACTCTGTATAAATTTGATTTGCCAATCTTTTTCTTAACTTGTCTTGTGCTTAGGAATATATTATTATCAGATTAAGTACTCGCAATATCACCCATAATAGAGTCCTAAAGAAGAGACAGACGAAGACATTGATATATAAAATTATAAGCCATAAATTGATTATCAAATATGAGGCTATATATAATATGTAAATGTTTGGTATAAACCTCAGTAACCTTATTAATGTAAGTATTGAATAAAAATTGTTGAGAAAGTATCAAAGATAAAAATTCTTCTGATTGATTGTAAAAGGTTGGCGTTGAAAGTTGTAAAAGATTATTTTGGGACATCCAAATCGTGTTAAAAATGTGCACAAATGCAACTATCTTCCACAATTATTTCAAACAAATTAACCTATGTATAATAATATATTACAGAACTCAATAAAGTCTTAGTGCTATGGTTTAATTCCAACCAAACTTAAAGTAATCAAATCTATTTAAATATTGAAATTTACTTAAAATCAGTTTATAAATTGGATTATATATGAAAGTTTTAACGCATAAATTTTGTGCTTATTTTGTTCTGTCCATCGAAAATTGTAACTTATAAATCATATTTTTGGTTATCTGATCAGTAACTTCCGGCTTGTTACTGGTTCCAATATGCTTGGAGTTTGCTGGATAACCCTCACAGTAAGTTATGAATATTAACTACGCTATGTTTTTCTCACGCTTATTTCGAACAATATTCGTTTTAGTAAAATATGATACAAATGAATCAAAGTTGGAAGTTGGTTAGATTGCCGTTTATTTATAAGGTACAACCTTAATTAATAAGGTTGTACACTATTTCAAGTATAGCTTAAAGAAATTAAGCATAAAAGATAATGTTTATGTTTATTTTATGTATGCAAATAATGATTCATTTGAATAAAGCAATAGGCAATGGTATTAATAATAACATATACGAATAATGATTAGATCATTATTAGTCTGGTATCACAACAGATAATTTTCGTAAGAACGGTACTCAGGGTAATAATAATGTACAAAACGAGTCAAAGGCCCTCGTTTGTAATTCTCTAAAGTTTTAAAAAACAATCGTACAAAACGTGGATTAACAAAATTTCGTATCGGGTTAGGAAATTTAATTAAAATTTTTACGTTTTACTCAACCTAAGAGAATGAAAACATAATCAAATTGTACGTAAATGGAAGATAATAAATAGGTTATTGATTTGATGTACTTTGTATTAATCTCAGAATTGCAATAGGCATATGCGAAAGTTCTTTTAGTTTAGACACGCCACAAGCTTAAGTAAAAGATTTTCTTTATTTCTTTTAGATTGCTCCTTATTTGAATGCTGTTGAACGATTAAATATGAAATAATTGGATTGAAAAGAACTTTTAAGAAATATAAAGTGTACAAAAAATTTCAAAAGAGAAAATATACAGAAGTAGTTCTCATTTTGTTACCGTATTGATAACCGTAGAGCTCGAAATAACTTAAGAAGTTTATTTTCTATTTCATCGCTACAAATTGAAATGGAAAAATTCTCCAAAGTTGAAAACCTGAAATTTCAGCATCAAAATTTAGAACCGTAACTTAGTTTGTCACAAACTGTATTTTTACTGACTGTTGCCTTTCGTTATTTAAAATTATTTTAAGCCCTAATTATCTTTCTATTCTTAAGTATTTTTATAGCCTTCACTTAGTAATAATATTTGTTTGAGTATTATCTATAAGTGAATACTTAAAGAAAAGTATTAACTATATTATAGTGAATACATAATGAAGTTTTTTTGTCGCTACAAATGAAGGTGTTATTTAGAACATAAAACTAAATATGTTTTTTAAATAATACAGCAGTATATTGTAGTAGTGCATTGTATATTGTATTCTGATCACTTGTATTTATCAAATTTAGAAGGGCGTTAATAAACACGATTATATTTACGACATATTTTTAATATGTATTGCACAAGTTAAACTCTAAGCAAAAATATGACAAAATAATAATATACTTTGCACTATAAAACGGTAACTACGTGCCCTATGAAAGAAATTATCCCGCGATTTTCGCTACTGCATTGTAAATCTCTAATATCTTTTAAGGTATTCATTTAATTAAAATGTCATTTACGGCACGTTTTATGCACACTGAATGCAGAGTTTTTTTAATGCATTAACTTTTATATAATGCTATAATGCTGTACCTTCAATGACCGTTGAATATGCCTACATGTAGTTTTTAGCAATGTTACATTAAAATGGTAGCTTTGGGTTGTTCTTTAAATATAGATGTATGCGCTCGCGGACTTTATTATAGACCATTTGAAGAAATACAATTAAGTACATACTTTAAGTACGTACGTATCTTCCACAATTTTCGTAGCATTTGCAATTTAACTGCATGATGTTGTGATTATTGCTGCCACATATTTTTTTATTTGCTGTCATTTGGTCACATTTTAGGCAGGTATTGGCTTATAAAAGCCAATTTTAAAAAACTAATAAACCAAATCGGACTACCAGTAGCGGAGCAGCGAGATAACATATTAAGAAATAAAAACATACGCACCAAATTAAGTACAGGAGATACTTAATCCCTTGGGAAGTCGGTCAAAAACAAATGTGTGGTCACATATTATATACGCCGTATAATTTTTTTTTATACCAACTACCTTATAGTCAAGATCATTATTGTCACTTATTGTTTTTGTGCGGATAAACATCGTGTTTTGGTGGTTACCCTTGTGCCGAAATAAAAAGTTTATTTTTTTGTAATACTCATTCAAAAATTTGGAAATACAGCGCTGCAATATAGAAATTGTAATATTGTTAACTATTTAGATATTTATTTCTTTACGTTTACCCTCTAATTTTAATTTAGTTTGAGGTTGACATATTTCACATGATGCGAAGCGTCAGCAAAATAATACGTCGTACGTGTTCTTTCTCTAACGAAAAAATAGCTCGTCTATAAAATTAAAGTTTTAATCCATTGATATGATTTCCATTCTGAGAGCAATTAGAGTCATCAGTCACTTTCAGTGGACATCATTTAGTTAAGTCAGTATGCATATGAAGCGAGAACAAATATTTAATTGGATATAGTAGATCGATAAAATAATTATAACATCTTTAAAAAAAATTGCATTTAGATATCAAAAGATTAATTTATAAATATTTTATAATTAAATGCTTATATGTTTCATAACATTGCTGTAACTTCAATCGCTAAGTAATTTATATACATAAGCTCAGTGGTTGACGAATAAAACGATGAGACGAAACTATTTTACAAATTCTCTAGATAACTTTGAGTAGATTTCTTGAACAGTTTCGTTCATGCAACAATATCAAAGAGTTGTATGTAACACAAGATATTCCAGCTTTTTTTTTCTTCAAACGTAATTTTCTTACTAAAACCAGTCAAAATAATGGTTCGGTAAATCTAGTGTCTAAGTTGAATTAATTCTTAGAGTTTAGCGTAAAGATTGTACATTTTCGTACTTCTAGATTAACATTAAATTTTAATATTCTTTTTATAAATTTATTTAAATTGTTGTTTGTGATTTTTTTTATATAGTTCAACCCTAAACAGTATAAAAATTATCATTATTTTGTTATTGACTCCTATAAATTACAATTTCAATTTCAATCTCATATTTCCCACTAGTAGGAACCATACCTACATAGTAATTTTAAATTCAATTATATTCTACACTCAATCAAGACCTTGTTGTTGCATAAATCAAAGATATAAAAATATTTTTTTTGCTTAAAATACAATATTTGAAACATTTGCTTTAATTATTTTTTTTGTATGACTTAATGATACTTTAACATTATTTAATAATATAAATCTTTACATTCACTCTAGTTACATATATAAATAACCAATGTTTTGTAGAGTATCTGTAATTTTGAAGAAAAACCATTATTAAATTAAAAATGATTATGCATATACGAAAACTATTATAAAATACTCTTTGTTTATATGTAGCATTTAAATAAAACAATTGATGGTAAACTAAATAAATAAATAGGTAAACAGATGAACGTCGGATATTCTGAAAGTTAAACACATTTCAACAGGGTTATTCTGCTATTACAACAATTTCGTTACACATGGTGTTGATTGTGATTCAGTTTGCATTAAGCCCGTAATCTGATTCTATGCATCATTAAATGTGCGAAATGAAACCGATAATTTCGGGCACACAAATTTGAATACTACGGCACGGCGAAATTCAGGTCAATGTTTTCGAATATTCTCCATTGCATGCATTCTCTATTGAAATCAGTTAACGATACTATGTCCGTGAATTATAATTTGGTTGACTTTAGATATACTATTTTGTTTCACATTATTGTGGGCTATCTCTTAAGATTAAGCTGTTCTGTACGCGGTTTCCATTGCGTACAGTAGCTACGTGCTTTTTGCAAGAGTGGTTTGTGCCGCCACACATTGAATCATACATTTATTGAATAAATGGATTTTTTAAGGGATTTTATCGCGTTTTTTTACATTTCCAATTCCTTAACTTGTGAACACTATATACAAAACAAGTGAAATTTCAACAAAAAAGTTTGACTTGTTTCAAACAGCGTATAACTACTGGCGTGCTCTCAAGACGATATTGCCTCGCGATTTCTGCCACCGGATTTTAAATCTCTGATATCTTTAAAAATATTGGTTTTAGCAAAATGTTTTCTATATCACATTTTATGTACGTAGAACATTTTTTATAAATTTAACTATTTTACCTTAAATGAGCCTTGAATATGGCTGATTGCTATGAACTGCAATGTAGTAACACACACACATATATATATATATATATATATAAAAACATACTCTCCGAATTGTGTACCTCCTTTAATTTTATTAATTTGTACTTATTATATGATAGACAAGCATTCACTCATTATCGTTCCGAAGTTCACGTAAATCTTTATACGTTTATATTATTCGTAAAGTCATTTTAGTTTACCGACGTTTTAATCACTAATTTCACTTTGTGTCAGTTGTAGTAGAAATTTATAGTCTCTAGTTTTTATCGGTATAAATATAAATGTTACTTAGTCGCCTCTGCTTTGTTATGGAAAAGAATAAATGAAATTAATAAAGTGGTGTTTAAATTTGACCGGTTATTTATTTTGATAATTTTAATTGTATTTATTTGTCATGCTATTTATAACAAATATTTAACAACTAATTTTTCAAAACGCTATGAAGTGGTAATTAAAAATTACATAATACATAATAAAGTAAAAAAATTGAGCTAATTATCAATGCTAAGTATCATATCACATATTTGAACGATTGCTAACAGAAAATTCACAAGAACTCAGCAATTTAATAAGTTATATTCTATTGCTACGAGGGAATTAATGAACTACAATAGTTTTATGGTAAGTAATTGGTAGCAAAAAAAAATTGTCAAATCTTACCTCACTCTGAAATGACATATAGATTTTTTTTTTTTTTTAACCTTGAAGTTATGCTTCCAGACTCATGTCTATATAAGCTTCATCTAACACAGAGTTGCAAAGCTCCCGTCCTCACGAACTTAGGTGGCCCACATTTTACTAAAATGAGGCCAACGTACAGAAGTACGTGAGTTAGGCATTGTTTATGTCTCCTAGGATCGTCGACGATCGGTTAACGGACCGGACGCCGACGGTCTGGCGACTAGTATATCGATTGCTGGGGGCGGTGAGAACCGACCTGGAACATGAGTGTATCTAGTATACGCGTGTGTGTGTGTCGCTGCTCTAAGCGAGGGCGAACTACAGGTGAGTGTGCTATCCCTACTTGTGTGGTGTGTGTAAGGTTGGATGTCAGGACCCCCGTTGGGTCCGAGTCAGCGACCCCTTCCTCGTCCAGGTCGAGAAGAACGTTTCGCGGTCTACGCTTTTGACTAGACGCGTTTGGATTGGCCTATACGTTGCTGCTTTTACCAGCAGAGGGTTGCTGTGGTTGACTACTTTATCAATGTGTTTGCGAGTTATCTTTTTAAAGTGCTCGCAGGGTGTCAACAATTCTGCAGTCGCTGTGTAAGTCTACATTTCGTTGGTACCACTGCGCTCCAGTGGCGCGCGGATGAATTTGTTTGAACTACTTGTAGTTGCTTTAGGAGTGTGGAGGATACGTGAGCAAAGTTTGGCATGCATAAGCCATGATTGGTCGTATGCATACCTTGCCTCAATAAAAGTTTATATTTGAGCGACATTTTACTGTTAGAATTCGTTGGGTGATAGAGTCTAGTCGAAACGAACAAAGCCTTTCTCTAACGTCCTGAATATGACTTTTTGAACGACATGTTGCAGTCGAAGGTCACGCCTAGGTATTTGGCCTTCCTTTCCCATGGGATCGGTTGGCCGTAAAGTTTTAGATTGCCCTAGTGTCTGGTGCCGGCCCGCGCTGTGGCCTTATCCTGACTGACATATAGATAGCTAACGTTGCACGTTTTGGGACTTAATTACTTCGAATAGTTGATGGCACAAGCGACCTCGACCTCCCCCATTAGGCTGATACATACGTAACCTTGTTAGAGCAAAAGTCTTTTGAAGTGGGTTCGTGCCTTTCCAATTTAATTAGTAGAGATGTATGTATTTACTAAATTTAGATTATTTCTCGGGTTTATAAGAAAATCTAACCTTAGTAAGGTTAGATTTTTGACGCAATTCAAAGATGCATTAGTAGTAATAAATTAAGTAATCTCGAACTACTTATACAGTATGAAGGTACAAAAACTTCATAAGCTATTGCAAAACCGAGGACATATTAGCTAAGAGAAGATTTTCTTTATTATTTCGTAGATAATTCCGTTAAAAATGTGAAGTATTTAATTAAATCCTAATTCCTGATTTAACAACGTTCATGAGAAATTGCCCTTAAAATATTTTGCTTCATAATCACTTATCAGCACTGCACTCCGTGCGAGACGGTAAATGACCGGGAATTTATCCCCCTCGTCCTGGTGAAGGTCCGAAACTAAGCGGCACGAATACCAATTTTACGTGACTTTAGCCGTTTTGTATTAGATATTTAATATCCTTCATTGTTCAATATTAATATAACTGATATAGTTTTAAATATGAAATCTGTAAGGAGACCTTTAAAAATGTATGGTAGTATAGTTTTTACATACCCATCCGACGCATGTCGGATAGTGTGAAATGTAAAAGGTCGTTCCACCCACGGACGGTCCATAAAAAACCCTAATGGAGAAGGCGTGCATTAAGGGAGACCCATGTCCAGCTGTGGACTAACACAGGCTGATGATGAGTATAGTTTAAGCCTTTTTTGCAGCAAAGCTCTAGTACGCAAACACTATTACAACACATTTTGTGCATCATGTTAATTTAACTGAGACCCAGCTAAATAGACTGTATGTAGGTATGTCACTTTTTCGTCCTTAAAAAGTTCCTTAAAATAGTTATTGAAGCTCTGCAACTTTTATCAGTTACATAAGATTATCTTGTTATTAGATTTTTTTCTTCAAAATTAGTTATCGTTCTTTCTTATTCTTGTGATACTCGTAAGGTTTTCGTTAATATAAACTCATTTTATCAAGCTACAAGCTGCTAGAGGATCTATAAGCTTTACTACTTGCCACGAACCTGTTAAATTTTCATGCAGCAGTTTCAACACTGTTTCGCATTTAATATTAGTTGCGTAAATTGTTCATTGAGTAAAACCCTATAGAGTGGCATGCTTCAGAAATATGATAGCTTATATGTCTTAAGAATAATCAAAAGAAGGAAGCAATTGAGAGCGTATAGATTTTTTTTATATATGTTACCTCGTAGCCTCGCTCTTAGAGCATTGATACTAGCTTCCTATTAGTCTCACTTTCTTTTAATAATTTTGTGACAATCAGTTCAATAGAAAATAAAAAAAAAGTACGGTTTTATGTTTTTATTTAGAGAGATTAAAGCCAATAAACCTGTTTCAATATGTCTGTTATTATAACGAACAGTTCACAAAAGCATAACTAGTCTGAAGAGATTAATGCAAACAAAACAAATATTTTCACTGTGATATCAATTCTGCTACAACAGGAATGTCACGTATTAAATATCCGTCACAAATCATCTGAAGTTTGAATTGGAGAGTAATCCATCATACGTTATCCCTTGTTTGTTCTGTTAATTTGAATTGTTATTTTCTCAGTTATTTTTTCACTAATTGTAAATTTTGATAACCATATTCTAAAGTAAATTTGCATTTGTACCTTATTTTTTAAATGGGTACATGTTCAAAAGACAAAGATAAACAGCATTCTAATAATTTGTTATATTCAAAATATTGTGACAATTTTTAACTACGTGAAATTTTGAGATATATTTTATATAATAACTATAGAACAAATGCACGAAATGAATGAATTAATCAATATGGTTACACCGAAATATTTTTATTTGTCGTAGAAATATTATAGTTTCGTATTGGTTTGTACAACATTGTCCGTACAAGGTACACCATTAGAAAACGCTTCCCCGTAGCCATTTTCCCAAGTTTTCGTAGGGTTGGCCTCAAATCCTTTCAGATTTACTTGAATTACAGTTTTTATGCAGAGCGACAGGCTGACTTTCACAACCAATAGGTATACTGAATTCTAAGCATGAATTAATTGTCAGTAAATTTGAAGGCATTGACTTCCTACAGCGACTGCCAAAGATAATCTTGACAACCGGCTCCGACTACTTAGCCATACAGAAAATAACAATAAGAATTATATAAAATAATGATTGAACAATTTAAATATTTTAACGTTGTTTCTCCTTGATTCAAACACATGACCGTCGGTTTATGATTAAAAAACAATTGGCGACGAAAAACAACATTGACATATTGATGGTACTATGTTCCCATTGCTTGTAGTGATTATTTTAATTTTAACAAAATGTAAAGGAACGTTTGTGTGTTTAAGGATATTTTGCTGTTATGAATACTTGATAGATACACACCCTGGTAATGAAGTGTTCACTCCAGTTTAGGTTGTTTAAATAAGACGTTCTATGCAAAAATTTTAGAGCACTTCAGAGTTTCTTACGCCGGTTCTTCTCAGGTCACAAGCTTTCATTTTCGAACTAGTGGTAGTTTATTTGACGATCAATAAAAAAGTGTTTGAGACGACATTCGAAAGTGGCCGAAGAAGGCTTGAGAATAGCCGAAGATTGGAAGTGGTGGCGTGCATTAGGGGAGGCCTATGTCCAGCAGTGGACTGACACAGGCTGATGATGAAAAAAATGTAATGCTTCCATACTGAATAAAGATATTGAACTATCGGGGAAACGAGGTTGAAGTAGATTTAGCGTTTGTAGACACAATAAAAGCATTACTAAGGTAGGCTCTATCGACACGGCGTGAACTGTCACTACAAGAAGTCACGATGAACGGTTGATCAGAGGTACTCCATTAAACGTTTGGTTGCCATGAACAAGACATATATTTGCCTTGTAGGTCAAACACGCAATGCTGTGCAATGCTTGTTTCAAGCCTTGATATACAATGAGTGAGCTACTTTACATCTAGTACAAGAAAACATAAAAAAATTATCAGTCTCTACAAGAAACAAGTTAAGGTGAGAAAATTATATTTATTCCTCTTATAACTCTTCAATTAAGTGAATCCGGATTTAAAAGTGGAATTAATTTTGTCAACCAGACTTTATCAGCGATAATGACATTTCGTTTAAAACAACAATTTTTACGGAAGGTGCAAATGACGAACTTTTTATTTAGCTTCTGGCCTTGAAAAGAGTTCTTGGTAATCGACCACATCCATATTGTTCGCCAAGTCTTAGACAAGTATAACGCCTACCAGAAAGAATGCTAAATTGCTTTCATCGAATACAATAAAGTGTTCAACTCCTTATACCACGAAATAATATGGAAATCTCTGATGGAGCAAGGAATCGAGCATAAATACATCTGGTTAATAAACAATGTAAATAGTCGTAGTACTGCGAAAGTCAGACGAGAGAAGAAAGGAAAGCCATTTAAAGTGAGAAAAGGTGTTAGACAAGAAGACCCCCTTTCTCCAAAACTATTATCAGGTTCTCAAAACAATCTTCGGGGGCTCAATTGGGAAAGCTTTGAAATCAATATTGACGGAGCCCTTCTTACACATTTGAGATTTACTGATGATATAGTGTTATTTGCTGAGACACCAAAAAATATAAAACAAATAGGCATGATGACAATAATTGAAAAAGGACCTACAATGTCCAGAAATATATACTGTTTACAATGAATGAGATATATCTGCAGAAATTAATAGAGAAGTAGGAAAAAAAGCAATTTTAAAATTATAATTTAAATTCCCCCTAAAACGCTTGTTAGTGTCATGTTACTGCTTGTGCAAGAATTTAATTATTTTGTGTTATTAAAGATGAATTCGAAAATGTATAGGTGGTGTGGGGTCCCCCAGTGTGAGAATACATCCATAAAAACTCTTAACAAGCTATTTGTGTTCGTTCCTCAAAATAAAACAATACGAAACAAGTAACTTAAACTTGCAAGATGAGATTTTTTGTGAAGATCATTTTGACGTAAGTTTTTACATAGTTTTTGTAGATTCGAGTATTTAGTATTTGGTAAAAATATTTTGTACGAGGTCTTAATGTAAAAATATAAACTATCAATTTCGAGGTTAGGTTTCATCGCAACAAAAACTCTCCCAGCATTATTATGTCGATTCTAGGCAAATGAGTGCTGTTTGCCTTAGTAAATCCTTGATCCATGATTCGTGTTATTTAATATTCGAATTAATAATATTTACACTCAAATAGTACTCGGTATTCAAACAAAAATTTAAAAAATAAGATGTTCGTGCGTATTGCGCATGCTTTTACTCAAGCGTGACCTCATGCATTCTAATTGGTGGCAGCCAAACATGAGCCTTAACCCAAAATACAACAAAAAAATTGGAAACCTGCTAGCATGCAATGCAAAAAGTCTTCATTTTCGAATGTTTTCAATATCGAAGAAACTTTAACTATGAAATTTTTAGTCCTGAAGAAACAAAATTAATTAGTTTGAATAAGTATAAACTTCTTTCTTTAATTTTAACTTTAAACAGTTAAAAGCGACACGCTTGACCATGACAACAGCAATCCTAAAGGATCCAATCAGTTAGGTCTTAGAACCCTTTTAAATTGATTGTTGACCTCATCATCATCATCATCCCCTAATGCACGCCTCCGCTTCCGATCTTCGGCCTTTCTCATCCAGCCCACACCGGCCACTCTGCGAATGTCGTCACTCCATCTTGCCGCAGGGCGTCCTGCACTACGTTTGCCGAGCCTCGGTCTCCACTCCAGAACATTCCGACTCCAGCGGTCGTCAGTTCTGCGGCTTAAATGACCAGCCCACTGCCACTTCACAGTTGACTTAATCACGGCTATTTATTAACAAGCTGAGAAGGATTTGGCCAATAAAAGTTAATTCATCACCATAAGCCTCTGTAAATCCACTGCTTGACATAGGCCTTACCTGTGTCCAGCAGGACATAGGGGAGACCTATGTAGTCCTTCCTCAGGCTGATCCCATATCGCAGGCTGATTATGATGATATATACATATGTATGTAGTTAGTTGTATATCTTAATCCATAGTCTCTACTAAAACGCTATGCTGCAATAGGCTACGAACTCATTCTCTAATAAACAGAAAATGTTCAAATCTAAATTAAATAAAATATAATCTGTAAAATCTTTTATTAAGTCTACAAATTTTTAAGAATGCGTTTTAAATTTTACAATACGTAATAATATTTAAGGGATTAATTCTCTTTAAAAGGAAATCAACTTCAAAATTATCAATGTTTTTTTAATAGAATAGAACCATTTGATTTGGGTCGTTATCATAAAGGTTATCACAACAGGAAATTGCCTTCAAGTAAATTGTTCAGGACAATAACAATGTACAAAATGAGGTACAGATTCACATTCTTAATTCTTTAAGCTTCTGAGAATCAAGCTCATGGCAATGGCAAATTTTTAAAACTGATTGAAGTTCTGAGATTTGCTATTATAGGTAATATAATGCGATCAGCTTAATCCATTATAAAATGCAATGAGTTCAATAAATAATCCTTTTAATATTATTTATTAAAATGAACTTTGTAACCTTATCAACTAATAGAATAATTGATTAGGTTACAAAGTTAATTAATTATGTACTGTATTGATTCTCATGCAATCAAGCACGGTTTATTAATTGCCAATTTTATGTATAATAATACTGCAAGTTAATAAATGTGAATCAAGCATATGCATTGAAAATGAAAAAAATTCTAATCACTACAGCAAAAAGTAGCTTCACTTGTGTCTGTATGTCAACGGATTTTGAACCGTTTTTTTTATAATGAATAAAATGATTTATAAGTGAAGACAAAAACACTTTGACAGACGACCAACACCCTATTATGACCGTGAACCGTTTAAAGTGCAAAAAAAATCCGTAAATACTTTAATTAAATCAAGGTTTATTGGCTTAAACGTTAGTTAAATTCTTTAATTAAAAAGTTTTATTGCAAGCTGGTTCATTGTGAAACAGTTTGTAGCAGTTTACAAATTAAATGCAAGTTAGAGCGTTTGACAAATGAAAGTTAGAGAACAACAAGTAGTTGTAAAAAGTTGTTAATACTTTTTGTTTTAAAATACCAAAATTGCAAATTTCGGTGAATCGATTTTAATAAACGTTGCAGCTACTGTTAATTCAAAGACCAAATTAATAAGTCTCACAGAATTTAGTCTAAAATTTAAACTTAAATAAATACAGATATATATCTAAAACTGCCTCCGTAGCCTAGTGGTATGGGCGTGTGCTTTAGAAACCGGAGGTCGTGGGTTCGAATCCTGCGGGGACTCAACAAATTTTATTGTTGTTTTTAGTTGGTTAGGGCAATTTGGGCCGATCACCCAATTGTCTGAAAGTAAGATGATCCATGCGTCGGATGGGCATGTAAAAGTCGGTCACCCACCAACCCGCATTGGACCAGCGTGGTGGGATAAGGTCAAACCCCTAATGGATAGAGTGTTAGGAGAGCCTATGTCCAGCAGTGGACTAACAAAGGTTGATGATGTGATGTATCTAAAACTTAAACAAAAAAACTTTTAGGAAATTCCAGATTTTTACGTTTTTAAAATAAACTAGCAAAATGTAAAAGTTATTAATTATAATCATGCCAAATTAAACAAATTATTTGTCTGACCTTAAGTAGGATAAAGTAGAAAAAAAACAACAACGCCGGTGCCGGAACAAACAGCACGAGTGCTCCATCTTGAGCCCTTCTCTGGGCGGCGGCACCCTCTTGCCGGCCACCCAGGGGCTCAGTGTCGAGAGGCAGGTTGCGCGCGTACGCCACTCTTCGCGCCCCTGGCCTTCTTCTGCGGATAGCCAGGGCCTCAAGGCCTCCCTGTCCCTTTCCGCGGCCTCCTTCCAGCCATCACGTCCTCGCAGAAAGCAGGACGGCGCCCCATGATCTTTCGCTCTCTGCATCCTGCGCACTACGGCGGAGGCGAAGGTCGTGCCCGACACTACGCAGCTCGGCGTTGCTCTGACCCAGGCTGGGCACTCTTCCAGCGCGTGTTGGGCCGTCTCTTCGGCACATACGCCACAGTAGTAGGCACTCCTCTGTAGGCTCCCTACCGGCCATGCTGCACAGGTACCTCCCAAAACAGCCGTTTCCTGGAGAACCGCGTCATGCGGAATGTTAGGGAGCCGTGTCTTCTTTCTAGCCACCACACACCACACACCATCACACTTAAGAACGGGCGTATGGCTTCTGTTGTTTGACGGCCGGCACTGAGGTGCTCCAGCCGCAGCTCCCACTCCTGGATTGCAAGGCAGCGCAATTCATCTCTGCGCCCCTTATTTCTTCCGGGCTGGCCTGCAGCCCGAGACCTCCCTCCTCAAGCCAGAAGAAGAGTGACGCGAGGACTTCTGCAGGCTAGGTCCCAGGGCAGAGAGCCAGCCATCAGGCACGCCACCTCGCCAGTAGCCCCGATCGCCCGGATCCCTAAAACCCTCTGGGTTCTCCTCTGTACTGCCGTACTCCCCTTTTGGAGGGTGTCGGCCCAAACGGACCATGGACCTAACTGACCCCGGCGTACAGGCGGCGACAGGAGCTGCTGGGTCCTCCGGTGTTGGGGAGCAGTCTGCCGAGAGCTGCCGCTGCTCTCGCCACTCTGAGGCGCGAGGCTCAAATGGACTAAAACTTCCATCGGCGGTCTAGGACTGAGGCCGAGATAGTTCATATGTGGGCGTCCGCAGGTGGCGCGTTCGAGGCCCATAAAGAATAGGGCCTCGGATTTTCGACGCCACCTATAGTCCTAAGCCGCCGGATGCGCCCAATATGAGCGACCCGGCGTGGCGAGAATCGCAGCCCTGCGAAAGTGGTGCGGGCAGTGACGAGGGTGTCGTCCGCGTAACAAGTGACGTCGACACCCTCGATATTACCGCCGCATGCACCAATCAAAACCAACGTTCTCAGAAGCGGTCCCAACACCGACCCTGTGGAACTCACACGACACCTCGATGGTCCGGGCCATCTCGGCACGGGAACTCGACTCGTCGATGCGACAGGTAGGCCCCGATCACCCTTTGCAAGTACGGAGGCACCCCGTGGTATCGAGCGCCTCCTTCATGTAGGCCCAGGGCAGGGTGTTGAAAGCGTTGGCGATCTCGAGTGACACCGCCAAAACACCCTCACCCCGAGACACTGCATCCTGCGTCAGAGACCTAACCCGCAGCACCACATGGACGGTCGACCTGCCCTTGCGGAAGCCATACTGCCACTCCGCCAAATCTGGACCGACGTGCTCCAGGTGCTGGATGATGCAGGTCGCCACGATTCTCTCAAAGAGTTTTCCCACATCGTCCAACAACACGATCGGCCTATAGGCGGAGGGCGAAACCACCATCCCTACTTCAACGCCAGGCGTCCTAACCATTCCCCGAGGGATGATAGTGTCGACAACTCATGTCGACGTTAGCATCCGCACGGAATCGATATGGACGTCGAGGCGTTAACCAATCTGCAATCCGACGACGGCTTCAAAACCGTCAAATCAAAGAGGAAGCGCAAGGTCCGCACCTCTTCACCCGCACCCGTCCTCCCGTCAAGGCTGCAAAGCCCAACGCTCCCACCACCAGCCTTCAGCAGATCGCCAAACCGTCGACCTCCCAGTCGACAAAACCCATCCCATCCATTCATCCCGCCGATCTTAGGCACCCCCCGGCCCCTCGCCCCGCCCAGCCATCCCTGCCTTCCCTAGGCATGACTCCCCGTAGGGAAACGCCCACCACCAATATACCTCCGCGAAAAGGAGGAGTGGGTCGAGATTCGCTCGGCCCTATACAACAACATTAAGTTTGAGGCCTCTGATAGCAATCAGGGGATCAAACTACAGTTAGAAAATTCAGACGACTTCAGAAAGGTGACTTTGTTCCTCAGGGAAAAAGAACACCAATATCACACATTCGCGCTCCCGGATGAGCGCGTACTTAGGACAGTGGTCAAAGGACTGCCTAAGGCAATCCCTTGCTCCGAGATAGCTTCGGCTATCAAAGAATTAAATATTCCCGCCCTTTCGGTACAACGCATGTTCCACCCACGCACCAAACGACCTCACGGTATGGTGCTGGTTACGCTAGAGCGCTCAAAAGAAGGAAAGCGCAGATAAGACATAGATCAGCTGTGTGGGATGGGCCGTCTCTATTTTGAGCGGCTGTATTCCAACGGCCTTCCGGGGCAGTGTCATAACTGCCAGTTCGGTCCCGCTGCGCGGTTTCGCCCACCCCGTTGCGTCAAAAGCCACGGCACGAATCACGGCACCGCCTCTGTCCCAGACCCAAGGACAAAGAAGTCCTCGCCACCTACGAACCTCCTGCGATGCGTTAACTGCCGCAATCCCGGCCACACGACCAACTACCTCGGCTGCCCTAAAGCGCCAAAACGCAGAGTCCCTGCAATCCGAGAAGCCTCTTCCAGTGCGACCACCCAACCTTCCAATAGCACCGCACTCCACCCCTCCGCCCTTTCAGCGCGCGGTTCCGCCCCGTGTGGCAACAGCCAGCGCCGGTGCCGACTCCGAGCGCACAGCGCCCGCCGCCGCCTCAAATAGCAGCATGCCAGCCATAGCGATGGCAGCACTGTCAAGAATTGCGCGTTATTCTTGAAATCACTTAGACCACTTTGATCTAGATGAATTTAATCAGGCAGCAGGTGCATTCGCCGCCGCCGCCGGCGACGCTATGCTAGGTTTTCCTATTTGTTAAATACAAGAATTTAATTAACGCCCTTAAGGCTTGGGTAGCGACACCCTAGCAGTGGCCAGACGCCACCTACACTTAGATTATAAGACAACACACACACTCTGACATCGGCCCCACCGGTGAGGTCGACCTTACACACCTCTGCTATATGACACTGTAGCTTAACACCATTTTAGATAGGAGCATTGCTGGAGTTTCTTAGCCACTTCTTCTCCCAGCGCCAACGCTTTAAGAGTGGTAGTAAAATTAGATAGAGCTCTTCGAGGTATTAAATTATCCTTTTAAAGCATCCGAATCGAGCCAAGGCGTCGGCCCACCTGGGCAGCCCTCGATTCAGCATGCTAACAGGTACCAGAAAAGTGACGGCCCAGCCGGGCTCCCCGTCTGGGGCCCTTGGTGCAGAATGTCACTAATGGGGAGACGCGCCTGTGGCAACGGGCCCCCCCGAACCCGGTTATGTTCTAATAGGTTTATTCCCCAGAGCACGACATCCATAAAAAAAAAACAAAAACATCGTTTTCGCCTAAGAAAGCCTACTGCTGAGCATTGGCCTCTTCCATAAGTCACCAAACTACACAATTTTATGCCACCTGCATCCACCAACTTCTTGCACATCATCATTGTCGTTTCTCAATCTCTTTAAAAATTCAATGCCATACAAATATTAGCAGCCAATAGTTCCGAGGCCAAAATTGATGTAAAATAGTTTACAGCTACAATAAGTTTCTACCGTTTTTGACATTCGCACAAAAATAAATAAACATATAGGTTACATATTTTTCAAATGTCAATTATACAACTAAATAAACTGCGTAATGGAAACATACTTTATATCCAAATGCCAAAACTAAGCTGATTAAGTTGCGTTGCAATATCTTAATTCAAGCCGCAATAAACTTTACAACTCCCCGAGCCTAACACTAAAATTGGTGGTGTAGAACAAACTTTCTTACAGGCTGAATTGAACTTATTACGCTGGAAGTTATGATTGCATTATTAAAGGCAACGAAATTGCATTGTTGTAATGACTTATAAGGGTCTGTGGGACCCGTCATATTTTTATTGTTTCTAGTTCGGCTAATACACGTTAACTTTTACCTTCCTCATCGATAGTTTAAGCTGTTTAATTATATGAGGTTTTAAATATACATACATTAATATGTACACAAGTACAAAGTAAATAAAAGCAAGTAAATTTATTTAATTTTACATAAAACGTATCTATTAAAGACTGAGAGACCAATGAAAATGTTTGTGTAATACTTTTATACTCAGATAACCGCTGGTAAAACTAAATTGAACTCAATTAAACTGAATTGAATTTTTATATTTCTATCTGTTTAAAAAATAAACATATAACCCAAATTAACTATATAATGATTCTTATAGTAATTATTGTGTAAACTCTTGTAATTATTCTATTTACAGTTACCATACATATTTATGAAATCACTGTCTGTCTATGAACAAGTTTTGCAAAAAAATAAAAAAAAAAATACAGAAAGGCACAAGTTTATTTAGCAACAAATGCGTAACTTGTTTTTGGTTTGATCTTTTAAAGATAATTTTTATTCTTTATCATTTACGTTTTTACTCAGCGAAATACAGTTTTAGATTAACATAGATCCCGCTTGAAATTATGATCTTGTTTAGTTAAATTTTCAGTTCGAATCGTGTAATTACAAACGAACTTTGTTCGTTATTCCCGGCTCTGATGTAATCAGTATAGTCACAAAATGAGAACTCTATTTAATGTTGTTATATCGAATAGTACATTAATTTCAAACTTATAGTTATCTTTTAACATTTTGACACAATAGTTAAAATTAATAACTGTAGACGGCAAAGTAATGTTTTTTTTATTTATTAATCACACTTGTTAAAATAAAGTTAGTCTTGTAAATATCGACAACTCTGTAATAAAATGTAAAAATAAGATTTATTTTTATTATTATTACTATTGCAATTTTTTATGCAATAAAAGTAACCTTTTTACAGAAAAATTGCTTAAAAATATTTTTAAAGTTAAAATTTGAAAAATAAACGATTCGTTTTGAATGTGTGGAATTCTGCGATGCGATGCTTTCAACGTTACATGCGCTCATCGCTGTTTACTTAAATGCACTCTTCCATTTAAATAAATAACGCAAAAATACACATTTCTGCATTATTTATGTCAATTAACATCCTTTTTAAACAATTCGATATTAAACGTTATTAAATAGACATCCACTCCATTTAATCCACGCTTAAAAACATTTAAAAATGTAAAAAATGTTCAAACTAAAAACAAAATTTAATGAAAATTGGGTTTAAAATCAATTTCAAAATTATTTTACTTGTAACACTGTAATATGGCACTGTCAGCTATTGAGGTCTACAATATTCTCTAGTAAAATGAATTTTGTCTAGGTTCATAAAACAATTATACCAATTATTTCATTACTTAGACTTTTCTAACAACAATAAAAGCAGAGAATCATGTTAGTCCACTGCAGCTCATAGGCCGCCCCTAATGCATGCCTTCTCCATTAGGGTTATTAGACCGTATCCCACCACTCTAGTCTAATGCGAGTTGGTAGGTGGACTGACTTTTTACATATACATCCGAAGCATACTTTTCAGACAATTGGGCGATCGGCCAAAATTGCCCTAACCAGGTAGGAAAAACAATGAAAATTAATTGAGTCCCCGCAGGTTTCTAACCCACGATCTCTGGTGTCTGAACACGCCCTTGCCACTAGCCTATAGAGGCAGTAAGGAATGAGTAAAAAGTATGGAAAGGACATCTAAATTTTGTTTGTAAAACAAGAAAGTGTCTTTACTCTGATCAGTATTCACTTAGTCGAGTAAAGTTGATGTGGTTTACAACACCGAAGAGAACTTTGTAGTTACGGTGTAAATTTATATTTTGATCAAACTGTCTTTTAAAATTTATTTGTGGCTGCATTGAGTTACGTACAAATAGTAATAAAACCACGGAGGCAGTAAAAGAGGTCTTATCTTCTTAATAAGGTGTTTCAACGGGTTTACAAAGCAATTTAAAAAGGAAACAAGCACCTGAATACCTGGATAAGAAACTTTCCACGTTAATGGTATCTTTTGAAACCTGAAAAATACTTTTAAAGCTGTGGTGTGCAATTCAGATTAAGAATTCAATCATCAAAAGGCTCAGGAAATAGGAGAATAAAGCTTTGTATTCGAGCCGGTTCAATTATAACATAAGTTAAGCTAAATTCTATAATCTAACTATAAAATTAAACTCAATTCATGTTACTAGTAATAATAGTTAATGGGATTAGTATTTTTCGCCTATTTTATGGAATCTTGTTTCGGCATTCTTTTTCAAATTGTATATTATAAGCAAGCTTTATAGTTTGCTTAATAAAATCTGAAAAAAATATATATCATGAACATAAACAAGATTTTTTAAAACTAATGAACTGTGTACAGAGCTGAGGCAATAAATAATTGACGAGATATGTGATTTTTTATATAGTTGTAATTTTATTATGATGAACAAAATCCTTAAAACGAATTTGTTCGCGAGAAAACTTAATTTTTTTCTATTTCCTGTAAAATTTCCTGATGTACAAAAAACTTGATAGTTAGAATTTGTTCTATACGTATCAAGTAATAAAAAAATATACAAATAAAAATAATCTGTTAGTTTTTACTAGACAAAAGTAGCCCAAGTTATTTCCAGCTACATCAGCTATTCAGTGAAAATCACGTCAAAATCGAACTAGTCATTCCAGAATTTTGCTAAAAAAAACAGACAGACAGACAGACAGACAGACAAAAAAAATTAAAAATGTTGTGAATGTATCGATCAGGATGATAATACGTACGTTTTTAATTCTGAAGATAAAACTTTATTGTATATGGCTGTGTCCGCACATTTTTATGTCACCGTACACAGCCGCAAATTGGTTATGCACTGATCTTCCGTTCCTTCCTCGCTACTTTTCACCTGCCCTCCTTTTTCCTTTTATTACTTCCTTACCTTAAGAATGAGGATGAAGGGTAGACGGAAAAACTTCGCCACACTGCAAGCGGCCAGCGCCGCCACATCGGCCAATTTGACTTCGGGAGTTCCTAGGCAGCGCTTCACTTTGTGAATAGCCAGCGCTACTTTCTAATAGTTTACGTTTACCGCGAACCCCAACTGCATCAACGAAGGCGCCTGCAGCTTTGCCGCCATCAGACGAGGCACATATCTTTCTGTTTACTGCATTTCCAATCCGGTTTTATAACTACGTTGTCCGACCCGGATAACGCAGTTGGTCCTTCGAACCGCATCCTCGCTTCTGGTTCTTAAATATAATCTACCCTATCGCTGTCACTCAAGCCAGTTAGTCTAATTAAAAATGGCTGACGAAACTAATGATCAAACGCCATCGCAATCATGGCGTTAACTTTTGTAATCCATTTATAAAAAGTTACACGCCAGTAACTTTAATCAGCTTTAATATTTCTATCACGATTCACTGTTTTAAGATCTTGAAGGTAGAAAAGCGTATTCAAAGTCTTAAGGTAAAATTCGTAATTGAATGTCAAAATATTATAAAATATACCTATCGTGTATAATATAAATAAATATACTCACAGATTTATCATGTAAGGTTCATTTAAACTAAAACTTCATTTGAAATCTTTATTACGTAACACATTGTGAGGAAATTCTTCGCCATCGTGTATGTGCTAAGGTGATTCTCACTTTTATTTTATAATCCGAAACAGGAAGAATTTTTTGTCATAATGTTATGCAAAGAGATTTAATTAGCGATATTCTTGCAAGTCGCTTCGTGAGAGATGAGGAAGAATATTAATTTATTAAAAAACATTTTCTTCAACGATATTCGATATTAGGATATAAAATTGCAAGCAATTTAGAAACAGATACAGTATTGCTAAAGCTTTTAAGTATATTGTAACATTAAACATTTAAGACTTACTTAAAAGATTTCCTCCTATGTAAGGTTCATTTGATGTTCTGTTTTATTAAAGCTGTGTTTATATTCGTAGATCTATCATAGCCATAGCCTGAATAGAACGATCCATACGTCAAATGACAAAGACGATCGGTCAGTGCATTTTCGGCGTATTTTGCCCAATGGACGCAAGAAAGAAACATTAGGAAAAAACACGATTATACAATGGCAAAGAATTATAAGAAATCGGTATGTGGTATTATTATTTTTCTTTTAATACTTTTAAGGTACTTTTACTAGTTCATTAAACATCATCATCAGCCTGCGTTAGTCCACTGCTGGACACAGGCCTCCTCTTATGTACGCCTCCTCCACTTGGGGTTTTTGAACCGTATCCCACCACGCTGGTCCAATGCGGGTTGGTGGGTGGATTGACTTTTTACATGCCCATGGATCATCTTACTTTTCAGATAATTGGGTGATCAACCCATATCGCCCTTACTGACTATGAAACAACAGTTTGTTGAGTCCAGAGATTAGTCAGAACTAACCGGAAAACAGATAGACGGACAAAAATAAAAATGAATGTTTTGTTATATATCACAAAGTAATCATTTAAATTTGACCAGCCATTCAATAGATTAGTCAGTACAAGTAGATATAAAGATGAAATAGAAATTGTATTGTTATATATGTATCGGATACAAATATTCCAATGTAATCATTTCATGAAATTTCAACCAGAAAAATATGACCGACCTCAAACAGAATATTTAAACCTCTAATATTTTTAAAGGTATTAGTTTAATCACAATGTCATGTATGATACGTTTGACGCGGAGAATTTTTTTATTTATTTTTGTGTATATTTACACCTTAAGTGAGCTTCGAATATGTGACATTGCAATTTTTAATAATATTTTACATTATAATGGACATTTTTATTATTCTTGAAACATAGATATATGCTCTCATATTCAACTTCAACCATTCTAAGAAGTACAATTACATAAAACATTCTTGAAGTGTATTTTAAGGGCTGGTGCCAAATTTTTAATTCTCATATATTTATTAAACTAGTCCCGCAGGATTTGAACCCACGATCTCCGGTTTCTATAGCACATGCCCATACCACTAGGCTACGGAGGCAGTATATATTTGTAAATATATGATATAATGATTTATAATTTCTAATGGAATAAAAAATAACAGTCAGTTCAGTGTGTTCAGTTAACTGTGCGTTAGCTACCATTTTATACGTTTAATTGAAATTAATATAATAATAAAAACTGCCCGGGTGGCCTAGTGGTAAGGGAGTGTGCTTTATAAACCGGAGGTCCGGTTCGAATCTTGCGGGTACTCAACAAATTTTCATTGTTGTTTCCTAGTTGGTTAGGGCATTTTTGGCTGATCACTCAACTGTCTGAAAATTACGGATGGCCATGTAATAAGTCGGTCCATCCACCCATATAGGACCAGCGTGGTTGGATACGGTCTAAAAACCCTAAATGGTGAAGGCTTTGCATAAGGGGCGCCAATGTCCAGCAGTGGACTAACACAGGCTGATATTATGATGATTAATTCAAATGTGTAATATAGAATATGTACATCCAGGCTTCAACTTAAGCTTTACTTTCTTCGTTGTGAATAGATGATGTGAGCGTATTTCGACGCTCTTTCATTACATTTAGAAATCGTATAACCCTTAGGTTTCATGAACAAAAGTGCTTGTTTCTAGCAAAATTGACGGTTATTAACCTGTTTCAAAGCAAATGTAAATTCCTCCTTACGAAACGATTCGCACACTTTTGCATCACGTTTAAAAAAATTACATTGTTTTCTAAATTTTGCGTGGCTATTCTATTCGCTAGAACTTTGCATTTAAAGCAAAATTTAGCTCTTGCCGTCCATTTGAAATAACTTCTTCAAGTTTCTTCATTGCATATAGGTAATATAAAAAGAATTTGAGGTTACTTAGCTGCAAATACAACAAGAGCGATAAATAGACACTTAACAGGGTAATGTACAATGTAAGTAATGTATAAATAATTAACGTATTCTGCGCAAAAGGAGCAAGCTAGTGACGTTGATTAAAGATTTTGTAACGCTCCTAACGAGTCTCATCTGAATCTTGATAAGGAGCGTGACGTTAGAACTATTTACTGACCCTAATTGGAAGGGTCTCATTGTTTGAGAACTACATTAATCAATCCGAACTTAGCATAATATGCCTTAAACTAAAATAGATAAAAATTATAGTTGATATCAATAATAAACAACACATTCATATCATATGATATGAGACTTCAAAATTTCCTAAACACGCGTCACTAATAGAATTCTGGTGATTTTTGATTATGACTAACACTGATTGTAAAGCCCTTTAAAGCAGAACACAATAGCTACACTAAATTGGCAGTTATCAAGTCATAGTAACTTATTCACTATGTTATTTTAAGATTGAATGTGTTTCTGTCGGGTCCGCTAGTATGCTATACTCTTATCGTAAAAGCGATATTTAATAATAAAACTAAGCTAGATTAGATTCGAATTAGAAGTAGATACCTGGATTTAGTTCGGTATATTATTATTTGAGTCATAAATAATTTTTAAATAAGATCACATTTATTGTTATTTTTATTATTTACGATTTCCATTTAATATAATGTTGCCAATAATACAAACATGCATTATGTGTATCATTACGATCGGAAATACACGGGCTATTGATGTTTGAATTATCAATTTCAATGGAATTAGTAGCGTTAAATTATCTCTGTTATAGACCATATAGTTAATTATTATTTATTCAATGTGATGTTCAAATAACTTTGTATATGGGTATAGTTATCATAATTTTTTCTATTTAACTGCAAATTATGTTTTATAATAAGTTTAAACATAAAACTTTGTTGCGTGTATATTGTATATGTAAATTTTTCAACGACAAGATAATTTTTTATTCGACTGTAATTTTTTTCGAAGATTGTCACACGGCAACGCAACGACAAGAACAAACAATTTATTAGAAATTAAAATAAACATTGAAAAACGTCCTGTTCCTTAAAGTTGTTGCCATCAATAAGATTTCAAATCAAATTCTGCAAATTTTAACATATTTTTTTTCTTTTGAGCATTTTAACAATATCGGAATATTGTCAACGACTTTGACAAAATACATGCACTTTTGTTTATGTCAGTATACTTAAGAGAACATTTCAATATCAGCGTCATTATGAGCGTAAATTTCTTAAATGGATTATTTATACATTAATAACTTTCTACTATTTGGCAGTACATCTTTTTTACTTCCTTGCGTATTTCGTGCTTAGTTAAATCGCATTTTAGTTACTTTCACTGTTTTATTATTCTGAACTACAACAAATAACAAAGTATGCGTCCAATAAAAATGTTTGCACGTAAGACACATTATTAACTCTGCTGAGGACAATGAAAAGGAACAAAAGGGTAATTTTTTACGTAGCCTCGGTGAGCGATTTCCTTCCTTGTGCCCTCCTAACCAGTAATATTTTTCACTGAGAAACGGCGGTAAAGGTATGTAAAGGCCTCTTGTTTCATCCAGATACAATTCAATCTATTTAACGATTTCTTTCTTAAACAAAAATATATATTTTTCAGTTTTACCATATAGCTTAAACACTAGTAACTCGTGATTTAACTGCCTCCGTAGCCTAATGGTAAAGGTTCAACGAATTTTCAAAACTTATTAATATACTTTCAAAACGACAAAAGAATTTTTCAAAACTTATTTTGTGTATATTTACCTTAAGTGAGCTTTGAATATGTGACATTGCAATTTTTAATAATATTTTACATTATAATGGACATTTTTATTATTCTTGAAACATAGATATATGCTCTCATATTCAATCAACCATTCTAAGAGTACAATTACATAAAACATTCTTGAAGTGTATTTTAGGGCTGGTGCCAAATTTTAATTCTCATATATTTATTAAACTAGTCCCTCGAGGTTCAGACCCAGGATCTCCGGTTTCTAGTGCAAATGCCTATACCACTGAGGCTACGGAGGCAGGTTATATGTTGTAAATATATGATATAATGATTTATGATTTCTAATGCAAAAAAAATAACAGTCAGTTCAGTGTGTTCAGTTTACTGTGCGTTTGCTACCATTTATATGTTTAATTGACATGCATATAATAATAAAAACTGTCCCAGTGACCTAGTGGTAAGGTGTGGTTTAAAAACCGGAGGTCCAGTTCAATTCTTGCAGTGTACTCAACAAATTTTCATTGTTGTTTCCTAGTTAGGTTTGGGCAATTTTGGCTAATAACTCAATGGTCTGAAAATTACGGATGGCCATGTAATAAGTCGTCCATCCACCCTATATAGGACCAGCGTGGTTGGATACGGTCTAAAACCCTAAATGGTGAAGGCTTGCTAAGGGCGCCAATGTCCAGCAGTCCATAACACAGGCTGATATTATGATGATTAATTCAAATGTGTAATATAGACGATGTACATCAAGCTTCAACAAGCTTTACTTTCTTCGTTGTGAATAGATGATGTGAGCGTATTTCGACGCTCTTTCATTACATTTGAAATCGTATAACCCTTAGGTTTCATGAACAAAGTGCTTGTTTCTAGCAAAATTGACGGTTAGTAACCTGTTTCAAGCTACATGTAAATTCCTCCTTACGAAACGATTCACACATTTGCATCACGTTTAAAAAAAATTACATTATTTTCTAAATTTTGCTTAGCAAATTTATTCGCTAGAACTTTGCATTTAAAGCAAAATTTAGCTCATAGAATCCATTTGAAATAACTTCTTCAAGTTTCTTCATTGCAGATAGGTAATATAAAAGAATTTGAGATTATTTAGCTGCAAATACAACAAGGCGAAAATAAGCACATAACAAGATATATACAATGTAAATAATGTATAAATAATTAACGTATTCTGCGCAAAAGAAGCAAGCTAGTGACGTTGATTAAAGATTTTAACGCTCTAACGAGCTCATCTGAATCTTGATAAGGAGCGTGAGTTAGAACTATTTACTGACCCTAATTAGAAGGGTCTCATTGTTTGAGAACTCACACTAATCAATCCGAACTTAGCATAATATACGCTTAAACTAAAATAGATAAAATTATAGTTGATATCAATAATAACAATGGAAATTTTTAAGTCTCATATCATATGATATGATCATATGATATGAGACTTCAAAATTTCCTAAACACGTCACTAATAGAATTCTGGTGATTTTTGATTATGACTAACACTGATTGTAAAGCCCTTTAAAGCAGAACACAATAGCTACACTAAATTGGCAGTTATCAAGTCATAGTAACTTATTTACTATGTTATTTTAAGATTGAATGTGTTTCTGTCAGGTCCACTAGTGTGCTATACTCTAATCGTAAAAGCGATATTTAATAATAAAACTAAGCTAGATTAGATTCGAATTAGAAGTAGATAACTGGATTTAGTTCTATATATTATTATTTAAGTGATAAATTATTTTTAAATAAGATCACATTTATTGTTATTTTTATTATTTACGATTTCCATTTAATATAATGTTGCCAATAATACAAACATTGATTATGTGTATCATTACGATTGGAAATACACGGGCTATTGAAGTTTGAATTATTAATTTCAATGGAATTAGTAGCGTTAAATTATCTGTGTTATAGACCATATAGTTAATTATTATTTATTCAATGTAATGTTCAAATAATTTTGTATATGGGTATAGTTATCATAATTTTTTCTATTTAACTGTAAATTATGTTTTATAATAAGTTTAAATAAGTTGAAATATAATTTGTTGCGTGTATATTGTACATATAAATTATTCAACGTCACGATAATTTGTTATCCGACTGTAATTTTTTCGAAGTTGTCACATGGTAACGCAACGACAAGAACAAACAATTTATTAGAAATTAAAATAAACATTGAAAAACTTCCTGTTTCTTAAAGTTGTTGCCATCAATAAGATTTCAAATCAAATGCAAGATTTTAACAAAAATAGCAGCATTTAACAATATCGGAATATTGTCAACGACTTTGACAAAATACATGCACTTTTGTTTATGTCAGGTATACTTAAGAGAACATTTCAATATCAGCGAGATTATGAGCGTAAATTTCTTAAATGGATTATTTACATTAATAACTTTCTACTATTTGGCAGTACATGTTTTTACTTCTTGACGTATTTCGTGCTTAGTTAAATCGCATTTTAGTTACTTTCACTGTTTTATTATTCTGAACTACAACAAATAACGAAGTATGCGTCCAATAAAAATGTTTGCACGTAAGACACATTATTAACTCTGCTGAGGACAATGAAAAGGAACAAAAGGGTAATTTTATATTTTTTTATCGTACCTCGGGTGAGCGTTTCCTTCCTTGTGCCCTCCCTAACCAGTAATATTTTTACGCGAAACGGCGCTAAAGGTATGTAAGGCACTCTTGTTTCATCCAGATACAATTCAATCTATTTTAACGATTTCTTTCTTAAACAAAAATATAATTTTTTTTTTCAGTTCTACCACATAGCTTAAACACTAGTAACGTACATGATTTAACTGCCTCCGTAGCCTATTGGTAAACGTTTTACGCTTTAAAATCCGGGGGTCGTGGGTCCTGCAAGATCGCAACTACTTTTAAAGACATCGCATTGTCTGTAAAGAACGATGATCCATGCTTCGGATTAGCATGTTAAAAGATGATCCTGCACCATCGATCTCTCTCCGGTTCTATTGGTGATTGGTTCCAACGGACTATGAGAGTACACGAAGAGGGAGTACGCCTGTATTTGCGCGTACACTCGAGCATTATAATGTATCCAGTGTAGATGGCTAATAATTACGTAATCTATATGCTTTAATGCAATTTGTCTAAAAAAGTCTGTAGCTAGTGGTAAGGGCGTGTGCTTAAGAAACCGGAGGTCGTGGGTCCGAAACCTGCGGGGACTCAACAATTTTTTATCGTTGTTTCCTAGTTGTTTAGGACAATTTGGGCTAATCACCCAATTGGCTGAAAGGTAACATGATCCATGTGTCGGATGGGCATGTAAAAAGTCAGTTTTTCCTCCAACCCGTATTAGACCAGCGTGGTGGGATACAGTTTAAAAACCCTCTAAAGGAAGAGCGTACATAATGGGGGGGCCTATGTCCAGCAGTGGACTAACACAGGCTGATTATGACGATGATGATGACATGCTTTATAAATATATCAAATATCGGCTGCCGTAGTCAGAATCATTGGAGAGGACATTCTTATTATTAGCAACGTTATTCAGAGAAACATTCTAAAACTAAATTTAAACAGAACCATTTTTAAAAGTTTGATTTCTGTATTGGCTTTATTTGTAATACAACTCAGCCAATTTCGTGAATCAGGGAAGTGACACAATATTACTATTTAAAAATGTATTTATTGCTTTTCGAAGTAGTCTACGCGAAATTTGACTTACTTTTTTTATACGATAGAACCAATCATTGAAGCAACCATTCCATATGGAAGTTTTGGTCTCCAAAATGGCCGTTTTGTAGGCGTCCCCAGCTTTTTCAAGTGATGAAAATCTCTGATCACGCAATTTATTCTTCATTTTAGGGAAAGTATAGACATCATTAGGGCTCAGGTTCGGAATGGTCTAATAATTCTATGTTTTCTTGCTCTAAAAACTCTTTTGTTCTGTGCACGGTGTAAGAATTCGCATCGTCGTGACGGAGGATGAAGCGACGGTTGCAGTTCTCATTACGGAGTTCCGAAACGACCTGTGGCTAACAAATGCTAGCGTACCATTCTGCATTAACCGTTCTTTGTCCCTCTAGAGGAATAGTCGCAATATGGCCAGTTTTGGAGACAAACGTGGCAACCATTTTTTTGCAACACTCCGTGAACGAACAATTATTGATGGCTTTAATTCATTTTTGAACGCCCAAACTCGTGACGGGTTTTTTGTTTCGGGTTCGTACGCGTATATATCCAGGATTAGTCACCTGATAACATGTTGTATACAGCATTTGAGGATCTTGCGTGGAATCTTTCGAGAGTTCTGACGCACCAAGTAACGTGAGCCGCTTTTTGCTCTTTACAGAGCGAATGCGGTATGCATCTGGGAAACAACTTTTTTACACTTGATTGTTATTAAACAACTTAAAAAGGCAAACAAAAAATGTCTCTATTATTGTTTTTGTATCACTAAGGAATAACCCACAATAACCATTTTTATCCTTTACATTTTATGGAATAACACATACATTATCTACGAAGTGATTTAAGGCAATTACATCATTTATAGCACACATCATTTACACCACTTAAGCAATTTCAGTGAACATTTCGAAGACACCTATCATCCCGCATTGAACCAGCGTGGTTGGATACGGACCAAAGACCCCTTATTATAGAAGGCGTGCGTCTATGCAGCGGACAAAACACATGCTGATGATGATGATGATATTATTCCGAAGATGTCACAGTTTTCAAATGCAGGGACGTAGCGGTTCAATGGTACCGGATATCATCAATGCATTCACGTGAAGACCAGTCGCGTCGCTAGTATTACAATAAATTAAAGTGTATTTTATTGAAACTAATGTTTAAGTACGAAAATGGAATAAGCGTATGCTACTTGTATATTCAAATAAATTAAAAGAATTTTTTTATAGACTACGCAGGCAGACACAAGCAGTCGGACTACCTCACGACGACGCATATTGATATAGGTAATACGTGGTAATAAGTGGTATCACCAACGCGCTGCCTACCGTGAGACAAAGGATGTTAAGCCCGTTTACCCAGTTACTACGCTGGCTACGGTACCAGTGGTGTGTTTAAATTACTGCTTTATGGCAGAAATAGTCACCACGGTGGTACCAACCCAGACGGTCCCCTGTAAAAAGAGGACCTACTACCTGCATAAAATAATTTAATGAATACGCAATCATATTTTTTTTTCAAATAAATTTTACAGAGAAACAATTAATGCATGGTTGTCTGGTAGGTATGGGTTTTTGGCATTGTACTTAAACATTTCATTAAAAAAAAGGAATCTTATATAGAAATCTACAGAATCTTTAAAGTAAAACATTCCCTTATCAATTTATCTTTTCTTTTTTAATCTGACATCAATTTTGTAATATTGCAGATTTACAGTCATATTGAAGTCAAATTATTGATACTTTTGGTAGAAATCTGGCCACCTTAAACACGGCCATTGAAGTAAGAACAAAGGGAAGCTTTGGACATGCCTAATTGTACCCACGGGGCAATAATTACAAGACTCTGTTCAACGAATTGAAACTTGTTCCTCTTTTATGTCTATGAACCTAATAGTACGATGGCTTTTCCCTCTAATTACTTGCACGACTTTGTTTGAGGAACTTGCTTAAATGGATTCTATGGATAGCAATTTAATATGCTTTTTTTATTTACTTAATATGCCCTTACTAATTTACTACGGTAAAACGAAAATATTAAATTTATTTCAAATACCATCTTAAGAAACGAGTTTCGAGACTATTTTTTATTTAAATAAAACTTGCATATTAAATCATGGACTCGGGGGATCGAATCTTTCGAGTGGTTTAATGAGCGATTGAGGCATATGGTTTTGCTGAGGTCTTATGTTAATAATATATTGTTGGGTATTAATAAGATTTAATGTAATAATGTATGTACATATTTCATTCGAAATTTGTTAATTAAAAGCATCAGGCTTCAAGATACTGAATGTATCTTGGTTCTCTTGTTTTTAAACTAAAGTGGGCTTGTTTCAGTTAGACAGTCAGTAAAAATGTCGGACAACAGCAAAAATGAAACTATGATAAATAGCCATGGTCTAAATCAACTGGCTGGACATATTCCTATCATAAATGATTTTTTTTTGTTTAATAATCAGTTTATCGAGAAAAGTTAATCTTAATTAGCGACGAAAAACATTACTGCTTACCGAATTCCAATGAACTGCTTGAAGTAATTTATAGTTCTAATATTTTAATACAACTATCTGACTTTCTTATGCAAACAAAAGTGCATAAACATTAATATACCAGCAAAGCCTTAACAGAATCATCCGGTATTGTCATAACTGACTGTCATTCCTTTTAAAGAACACTGTCTTTTGAAAGAGATTCCGTACTCGCACTAATCCCTTTCATTTTCCTGTCAAATTAAATAAACGTTCTTTAACAGAGAATATGCTCAAGTAAGACATCTGAGTGACGTTAATACCCTCTACATTTAACGCCATAAGTACAGGTGATTGGTTAAAAAAAATAGAAAAAATTTCATAACCGCTTTGATAATAGATTTTAAAATTTTCGCGGGTGATTCAATTGATGCATTCAAAGATATCACTTTAAACACATATTTCCATTTCAACTAATTTAGGAATATTTAAAGAAAACAGATCGTTAAGTTTATCATATGCAAAAATAATAACACTTAGCTTACAAACTGAAATATTTATTGACTTCTAGTTAACTGATTAAAGCATGTCTTCTTTAACTCTAGTATTTAAACTTTTAATGTATTTTGAATGAATTTTTCACCTGCAAAAGTTTATATTTATACATTGGCTTTATAAGGCGTATGTTAGCGTTTACGACAAAAGCTTTCCATCGAATACAAGGGATCACAAAGTTTAAGTTTCTGAAGACGATAAAGCATTGTTGCATGAGAATTATACCCATGTGCATTTAATATATAAACTGCTTTAAATTTAAGAAACTTTAGACAGTTTGTAGTGGTAAGGTATAAAATGTTGATAAACGCAAATACAAAATGATGCTTTTCAAAAAAAAATTGAATTATGTACAGGAAAAATAAAATTAAAAATACTTCCAAACTGTCTGGACATTATAAAAGTAGAGCGATATGAAATTGTTCTCTGTTGTGAAAACTTATGAATGATTTACTGTTAGGGCCTAGACCTATTGTCGTAACGCCTTTAAATTTATTGTATCTTATTAGTATCTTTGAGCTTTTTTTAAAATATTTGTCATGGCAAACAAGCTGTTGGGCCACCTGATGGAAAGTGGTCACCGACACCAATAAACAGCGGCAATACTAGGGGCATCATCAATGCGCTGCCTACCGCGAGACATAAGATGTTACGTCTCATATACTTAGTAAATATTCTGCCAACGAAACCTTTCAAATTAGAAAACCGTAATATTCTCACACTTCTGCTTTTCCGAAGTAATAAGTACGGCGATGGCACTGCCCCAGACAACCCCTATAAAAAGAGGACCTATCCTTGGAGAATAATCTAAATAATTATGTAAATTTTATCTCCAATTTTTACCATCAAGCCTGCTTAAGTAGCAGCCATGATTCTTGAGAATACGCAGAATGTGGTAGATGTTCAGTGTACCTTAATTCCTATAACCATAGGAAACTGCTAACTGCTGAGAAAATATTGTCCAGGTAAAGGTGCCGAAATAAAAGGAGCGAGTGTTTTGAATAGTCTCTTCTTGGATTAAGCCGTAGGCTTAAGCGAGACATGACAAAGATGTGATATGACTCGGGTTTTATCTTAAATATTTTTATTTATATACACTTTATACTCTTATTTAATTATTTATTTACCAATTTATTTGTAAGGACAATTTCTGCACAGATCACTTATTCAAAGGCGAGCTTCATGCCTTGGGCATTGTCTACCAGCTAATTTTAGGGTGGTTAAGACCTAATTAGATAGGTGCATGAGTAAAGGCAAAACAAACATAAATTATCTTAAAGAGTAAAAAATGAAGATCCAAAATTCTCAATTACTTATTTCTAATTTACAAAGTGTTAGTCAGTAGTAGTTGCATAATTAACTACTTTTACTTTATATATTTATTACAATAGTCATAACATGATTTGCACATTCTTTCATTAATGTTCAATAAAGTAAATCGTTGCTTTTTCTTAAGACATAATAAACAATTTTTTAAAATACTAAGACATCAATTATTGTCTGTATTTGAGTTCATAAATAAATGCCTGACCAATTATAGGTGTAACAATCTTGGCAAATGAACAAATTTTGTGTCCATTGGAGCAATTTATGGCTACACTTTTCGAAAAGATATCATGTCATTTCATAATCGGTCTCAACCCCAATCCGCATTGGAATAAGACTCCTGATTGACCAGAGCCAATTCCACTAGTAATGGACCTATCGAAGCTGATACTGTATCGATGGTGAATTAAAGCGACTCTGAAGGATTCAGAGTATTAGTTAAATTATGCTCTCTAATCACATTTGTTTTGTGTTATTATCTATTGTCTATAGGTGTACGATTACCAATCCAGACAGATAGTCCAGTTCAGTATGCATATAATGAACTAATCGTATAGTTGATTTATCAAATTTAAGAAGGAATGACGTAAATGATGTATAGATCTGTTTCTTAATAGAATCGTGGCGTTACTTTAAACATGTAAAATTTATGATAAAATATAAATCTCGCATTAACCGTGAGGCTTTCAAAATTAGCTTATAGAATTCAGGAAAATAACACTTGCTAGTTTACATAACAGGTAATACCTATCAATCATATGAATCATCGTATATTAGTTGGTCAAGTCTACTACCAGAGTACATAAGTTGACTTGAAGATGCTCAAATCATGAATGTACTCAATTTTAACTACTCCAAAGTAGTTGCTTAGCATAATTGGCAGGTGGTGTTTCAATCCTACTAACTTTTGGTATTTCTATTGAGAAGATATACATAAAATATAGTTATTGGCATATGTTTGTACCTCCAGAATCGTCAATGTATCGCTTGTAGCTATAAATTGTAAATAATGAAATTTAGTTATCAAAGATGAATGACTGATTCTAAAATGATGTAATCAGACCTTGGAAGACATTTTAATTTAGAGCACTATCCAGACCAAGTTTACACGCCAAATTAAGACCCTGACTTCTATAAACTGTATAATAATCATGTTTTAACTAATCCTTTTGTTTCTGACATTAGGCAATCAGGTCCAGATCCGTTCATCTATTCAGTTTTGACAAACTTACAAACACATGTTGTATTGCATGATTTTGTGAGTAATCTCCATCTAATGTCATACTGGACCTATATGTTAACTGAACACAAAGGAGTGTCCTCTGTCTTACATCAAAACGCTATTATTTCTTTTCGATTTGACCTGTAACAAATGGACAAATTTTGTGCAAAACAAAAACTAAGCTTGAGATTTAATGGATTACCTTAACACATGATTTAACAAAAAAGAATTGAATTTACATGGTTAGAGATACAAACAACATATCTATCTGCTCCTGACCATGGATCATTAAAGTTTACTTAAGCATTGTTGATATTGTACAAAGGCAGATATATATGTAAGTTATTAATTAAATAAACAAAAGCATTGATGAGTACATAATTAATATTCAAAATGGTTTTGTAAGATCTGATGTACTTAGTCGTTAAATATTCATATTCTGAACATATTGATCACATAATATTATAACAATCATTACATGTATAATACATACTTGTTCTCTTTTTACTTTACTTATGTTAAATTATGTAGATAGGATAAGCGTCTAGGTTTTCTAGCTGCTACAAGGATTAAGAAAAATTTATCTTGGCATTAGTATTTCAAGCGTAAGATCGATCTATAAATTATACTAACAGGAGTAATTTAGAACTATAATAGAAACAATAGCGAGTTATTTAGATTAAAATCAAATCGATTTTAGATTGTGTATTAGTTAAACAATTCCGACTGTTGATCATGATATTTAAAATCATGTAATAATACTTTTTAATTTAAGCTGATACATGCACTAATGTTTAACCTCTAGTTTCTAAACAAACTTAATATTAGAACAAATTTATCTGTGTCTGTATCATAGTGAGATTATAATTATCTAGAATATTAAGAATGGAGTAAAACCATGACTAATTTGTTGCCTGAAAAGAGTTATTTTATTTTACAACACTAGTTTAACTACATTTACAAAACATTTTTTAGAACATTAATTAATCATTAACTCACTTGAAAAGACAACATTTATAAGCTATTGCTGTTTAGCAGTTCTTATTTTTACGATTACCTATTTAATTATTACATTACAATATATTTTAACCTTCTCACAAACCTCTCTATCATCATTCTGTATTCAATAGACGATAGCTCAAAAAGAGAAACAAGTTTATAATATACATACCTATTAAATTCAACAGACATATATTTTATATTATAGAAAGATTTATCACATTAAGAGTAAATGTCTTTCTTCTTCAATTATCATGTTACTTTATAAAATCTAGAAATTATTAAATGTAACTTCACTTAAGTACCTATCTAACTTTGGAAATGACACATTAGTAATGTGTTTACACAAACTTTCATTACACATCCAATAACAATTCGTATTATATTGTGGAACGATCTATCATATGGAGTTCCTGTTGGATGCGATAACACTTGAAATATTACCGTAGTTTATATTTGCCGATGGAGTGGTTAATATACAGCTATTCAATAAAATAAATCATAACTTTGTGTATATGAATTGTTAATGTCATGGATAATTTTCATTTGCGGTTTTTTTGTGCTTAGTCATTTTAAACTTTCTGTTTAATTTATTTTACATTACGACTAATAGTGCTTACTTTTTGGTCGAGACGTCACTGTTACTTAAGACGATTCCAACTCAAATGATTAATAATTTCTTGCGGAAAAAATGTTGGTAAGAAAATTAATCTAATAATAATAACTAAAAATAATCTCTTGAGTAATTACGAAAGCTAACAGAATTTGGAATTTAAGCATCCTTAGGGTATGTTATATTGTATTAGAATCTTGTAGAAATAAAGTTGTTATTATTTTTTTTTAATGTTTAAAAAACGTTTGTGTGTAAAAGCATATTACTACTGTAATAATTACTTACTAATGATAACACACCCTAGTAATTAATTGCGTCATTCTCGTTCGTCGCTTCAGATTATTTTAAAATAAGAAAATCAAAAAAAGGGAGAAATAGTTACTTTTGCTAGTTTTTTTCAGGTCAGAGACTTTCATTTCCGAACCGGTGACAGATTAATTGTCGATAAATAATAGAGTGTATGGTTCCATATGGAATTAAAATATTAGAATTTGACTTGACCCTGGCGTGTAAAAGTAAAAATAATAATCCCTATATGTTTATAAATAACTAATGCGACCTTCTAAGATGAATAATGCAATTTTTAAGGATTGAAAAACTTTAATTACATTACAATTATTTATGACTGTATCCGACGTTTCAAAGCATTCCCGCTTCATGGTCACGGGACCCACTAAGATGTTGGGCGTCAAAATGTCAGCGTTAATTCGGCTAATTGTAAAGTAGTTAAACGCGATAAAACATAAAGATTGTATTATTTATAATGTATAATATTCGCGTAAGCAACAGAAAGTACGGGCATATATGTTACCGAGGACCTATCCACTTACTCTTTAACCTTCGCTTTCTATCAGATGAACGCTTCTTGACTCTAACCATTATGTAATAGATCCGTATTTCACTTTAATCAAATTCTTTTTGTCAACATAATTCTATACTATATTTTCAACATTTGCAAATCATATTAGTATGTTGCTTTTTAATATTTTTTATTACTTCATTTATAAGTTTGATTATATTACTATATACAATGTATATTATTTTATCCGATATAATTTATTTTTTTAGAAGACAAAATAAAGTACATGACCGTTAACAATATATGTCTGCAGTAGGTATCTTAACTGCCTACGTAGTCTAGTCGTATCGGCGAGTGCTTTAGAAACTGGAGGTCGTGGGTTCCAATCCTACGGGGACTCAATTAATTTTCATTGTTGTTTTCCTAGTTGTTTAGGGCAATTTTGGCCGATCACCTAATGGTCTGAAAAGTAACATGATCCATGCCTCAGATGGGCATGTAAAAAGTAAGTCCACCCACCAATTCGCATTGGACCAGCGTGGTGGAATACGGTCCAAAAACCCCTAATGGATAGGGGTGTATCAGGGGAGAACTATGTCCAGCGGTGTGTGGACTACCACAGGCGGATGATTATGTATATGGTTATCTTCGTCAGTGCACGAAACGTTCCAAAACTTAGTATATAAATATATGTATGACTTTTATTCACGCTTGATAAAGTAAAACACATAAATGTCCATATCGGAGTATTAACTTTTATATCTGCAGTTATGTGAACGTAAAACGTCTACGCCGGATGTGAAGCCCGTCTCTACGATACTGTTAGTAAATTGCAAATCGCTTGGACATTGCCATTGCACGGGAAATTAGGTCGCTACATGCTAATTGAGCTGTTCGGTCCTGTGTAAACATCTTTCTATAAAACTTTCTGTGGCTTAGGCAAATACTATACATAATTAGGTATAAAGTTCTTACTGACTTTTCCGCGTTCAATTTATTTATTTAGAAAAGCAATTATACGCGTTAAACGATGTTTTATTTATATATAGAATACTATTCGCGGGAGCAATAGTAAGTGTTATCAAAACTATTTTTTTTTTGGATATGTTAGTAAGTTTAAAATAAATGTGTTAGTACACATTTATTTTTAAGGGGCCAATACCACTTCAACACAAGCCGGTTAAATTTACTTATTTATTTCTTCATCATCATCAGCCTGTGTTAGTCCACTGTTGGGCATAGCCCTCCCCTAATGCACGTCTTCTCCATTAGGGGGTTTTGGAGCGTATCCCACCACGTTGATCCATTGCGGGTTTGGGTTCGGGTCAACTTTTTACACGCCTTCCGACGTATGGATCATCTTACTTTTCAGACAATTGGATGACCGACCCAAATTATCCTAATCAACCAGTAGAAAAGCGATAACACAAAGTCGTTCACCAGCGAGAATCGAACCCGCAACCTTCGGTTTATAAAGCAAGGGCCAGTACAGTTAGACCACGGAAAGGGTTATTTTCTAACTTCATCATCATCATCATCATCATCATCAGCCTTTGGTAATCCACTGCTGGACATAGGCCTCCCCTAATACACCCTTATCCATTAGGGGGTTTTGGACCGTATCCCACCACGCTGGTCCAATGCGGGTTGGTGGGTGGACCGACTTTTTACATGCCCATCCGACGCATGGATCATCTTTCTTTTTAGACAATTGGGTGATCGGCCCATATTGCCCTAACCAACTAGGAAACAACAATGAAAATTTGTTGAGTCCCCGCAGGATTCGAACCCACGACCTCCGGTTTCTAAAGCAAACACCTATACCACTAGGCTACGGAGGCAGTTTTTTTCTAACTTATTGTTATCAATGCTAAATAAAAATAATGAAAACATTTTTAAAATACACAGTGTTTGTTATATACCAATGTAAATACATTTTTTGTTTAATTTACCCTGATGAATGGTCTGTACTATTTATACAAGAATCAATTGAATTATAAATTGTTTTTGTCAGCCGACGTTATAAAAGGCATTTTAATAATAAATTGAAGAATTAAATTAGGACCGGTCGGTTAACTATTTACCAATTTCATCCTTTTGATTACAGTACTGGTCGAGTTTTAAACAAACCAGTTATGAACTTTTCTTTGGTAGATTGGTAATTGTATTAAACGAAACTAAATTCAGATAAAAATTTAAAACATGTCCTCATCTAAAATTATTACATTAATATAGTTCTCCAAAAAATCAGCAATTTAATGTCTTTTATACCAAAAGTTGTCTGTCGTCTCATCCTATCGTTATTAAATATTCGTGGTGTTAATTTAACCCTCAACTTTAAATAGAATATGTAGTAACTGCCACAGAATGATGTTATTTTCCTTTGTATCTTGTAAAACTTTGTACCAATCACAATGAATTTTGTTTCTCTATCATCAGTTACAATACTAACTAAAAAGAAACTCCCGGGGTTCATTTTAGTTTCCATATTTTAGAGTCTATATTTTTAGGTTGGCTGATTTGATTAACAGTTGAATCCAGTTTATAGTTGTAGACTTATAGTAAAAGTTTGTATATTTGGAATTTAAAGAAGGACATAAAAATTATATTCTTCTAAAAGAGATGGCAAAATCATTTAATTTATGCACTACTTAATATATGAATTTTCACCACATGCATCTTTGATCACTATGGCTCTCATGGTGGTAAAAGAACATATTTAATTCCTCGAACGTAAGGCATATAAAAATGACATCATTTTACTTTAACAATAACAAACATATTTTCAAAAGAAAACTTATCAAGTATCTCCCCAATTAAGAGCCGTAAAAAGAAATAAAAGCTTGAAATCGTAATTTTTTATTACACCCTGGTTGAGGATTTTTCGCCTTATTTTCCCAGCCAGTTATAATTTTACGCGATGAAGTAACATAGAATGCTAAAATTGTTACGGATTTTTGTTTTATTAGTACATTATAATCTGTTCTGCAGCAAACGTACTAGTGATTCTACTATTCTCTTGGTGATTTCATTAACGGATGTGTCAATTTGTGTGAAACTTTTACTACCAGATAGCTGATGTAACTAGAAGTTATTATTTCGTAAAAAGGATAGAATTTCCGAAATAAATACGTGTCAAGATACCTCAATTTGTAATATAGTTACTGATTTTTACGAAGGATGTTAAAACTACACATACAAACACAATTGTTTTTTTTTAATTTCTGTGTATCTGTGATTGTTGTGTATAAACGAAAAATATTATTACATGAGGAATTTTTTATTTATATAATAATTAATGATTTAGTTATGTTAATCTTAATAATAAAAAAATGCTAGCAAATTAGCTGATTTTATAATATAACCCACATAAAGTACTTCAGAAGAAGCACAAAATAATTTCACTGTAATATAAAGCTGAGTTCCATTTCATTATTATTAAATTTGGATCAAAGGTTGATTGCTTCTTTATCTTCCGAGAGATCGTTTTGATTAAATACTATTACGCTCAAAAGAAAGATTTACGCTATTTAAATACCGGTTTTCTTAAGTTTTCTTGCCTGTTTTCAGATTTGTCGTAATTAATAGAGAGATTAGTTTGTATTTAGTGTTAACTTTTGGCGACAATAAAGTTTTTAGTGACCCATGTGACCGCATGCCACCAAACATCGTGAGACTATTGGCAATTACCGAAAAGAATATTAGAATAATATTAATATAATGAATCGTGGCAATTTAAAGAACTAAAATTACATTATCACGACTAGTCTCAAATTCACCATCTAATATTACAGCTTATGAAGATCAACGCTAGACATCGCTGTTGTTATCACCTTTGGACTAAATCTACTCCCTTAGTACATATACACTATTTTTTAGCATTTAATTAATGGCATCGTTACAACATCGTTTGAACTTGTACTACCACTGTGTTGTTAGCGTAAGAAATGAATGTCAAATTACACGCTTTACCGAAAACTACTTAATTTCTAAAAAGTTCTGTTCAGTTGGATTTAATTTTCCTAATTTTTTAATTAGCTCAAACATAATTGTATACATGTTGATACCATTTTTTTAATTAAAAAACAATTATGAAACATTAAAGCTTTTTTTAAGGTGAGTTCAGAAAAGAAACATTTCAGTATCTTAAGCACGATAATTTAATAAGAAGAACGAAGGAAGTCACTAGACAAGTCTAACTGAATCCCAAGGATAGTAATCACAAGGCTCCGTTCTAAGAACTTTGTCTTGTTTCTTTTGCGTTTCAATAAACCTGTCTGTGGGTTGATTTCTTCCTTCGAAAGTTATGTGTTAAAAATGTAATCGTAGTAAATTTGCTACCTTTTTATCTTATTTATCGAAACACAATGCAAGATTTAAAGATTTTTGACGACAGTCATTGATTTCATTTAAAGAAATAAAGGATACCGGTAATAACACTTTAATATACACTAAGTAAGTATTTTTATATATTTCAGATTCTGTTGACAAAAGACTAATTATGAATATATTAGGAGTTATTAGTAATAAATAAAACATCTCCTGAAATAGTCGAAAATAAAAAACTGATAATAATCTAGTTTTGTATAAAACATCATGTCTTCCTAATTCTTCAAGTCAACAGTTTCCAAAGTATGATTGCCTTTATGATTATAGGAGAAGCTATAGGAAGTTGTAAAAAAAACCGTAAAACACTCATTTTGTCCCTCTTGTCTTGTCTCGAAGAAGCCCCTAATGCATATCTACTGTGGATACTCTGAAAATTTTTATTATTATGTAGTAATGTAAGAGGCAAATAAACTTTAACTTTAAAGGCTTAATTGAGCTTTAGCGGCATTTTTACTACTAATTTAATCATATGCTGTAAAAAGTCCAAAAGTTGTTTGATACTATATGTCAATTGGATTAACCAACAAAATTTTTGAGAAGTTTCAATTTAAAATACAAGCCATACGCTTCTTTAAATTTGCGTTTTATTTGCGTTGCGTTTAACGTATTGAATGAATATTTAATTCAAGTTAATTTGACAAATAATTCAGTTCAGTTGTTTGTTGACTCGTGGTTAGATAACTCAAACATCAAGACCCGCTCGCATGTTTAATATTTGCTTACTTCCTTTAGGCATCTGCATTTACAAGCAATGATTTAATTAATTTTATTCAGGTAATAAAACAAATTAAACAGTGTGAATGTGCCATAAATATATGTTATACAACTAACACAATAAAAAAATCATAAAATCTAATGCAACAACTTTCTTTTTTCAATATTTGTACTTTGCAAATATTGAAAAAAAAAACTCTTATCTTTAACTACTTTTGTATTTTTTTCCTATATTCATTATATTTTATTTCCAATAAGGACTCTTTCCAACGTCCATAAAATTCAAGGTATTTTTCGAATGTTAACTAATGAAAGGTAATTCACTTATAAAATGTCATTCATGATAATCAATATTAGCACCCTCTATTCATCCACTGCGGGACATAAACCTCTACTACTCGCTGCCACCTTGATTCAGGCACTACATGGAGATCGCCATCCCACCCAATCCGGGGTCAACCAAAACTCTATCTTCCCAAACGCGGCCTCCATTCCAGCACATCCATCGGCCGGCCCAATGCCACTTAAAAGAGCTAATTTTCTTACTATACCGGTGACTTCAGTTCATGGCCGGATTAATTAATTACGGATTGTGTCCGACAATAAATTCCGAGCATAGCGCATTATATGGAATGTTAAAAATCTATATCTTAGCATAATTTTGTGCCGGAGAGACCAGCATCGAAAAAGTAAATAATGCCATGCGTTTTCTGCATTAAATTCTTTTGCCAACTAATAATAAGATAACGCTAAAGCAGTAATTTACTCTGATGTCCACTAATTTTACCCGAATGCGGATTTTCTCAATTTCACGAACTATTTCTGAACAGCTGCATTTGATTAATGATTGACCATCACAAGTGTATGTGATCATCTTCACATCGTTCGACGGTTGTCTATCCATGATAGGCGTTCTAAAGCCAGAATATATTAACTTCTAAATGAATATACAACTACATTAGTCATTCCGCCTATTTTTAATACCTTAGCACCGAAAATAGTTGGAAAAATCGTTCGACTGATCAAAATCTTCTTTGATGTCGATTCATCTTCTTCAATGTCTGTGCCAATTTTCTATAGATATATTCTTATAGAAAACATTTTTCTATATTTAACTAAGTATTTATTCTTATTACGAAAATTTATTTTATTATTGCACTAATAGAAAGACTTCTGTTCGATTGCAGATCGATGTTTTTTAAAGTTTTATATTACTCTGTAAATAAACTGTCAGTGCATAAATGATCCTGGAAAGAAAAACTTAGAACTACGGCTAGGTTCATGAGCATTAAAAGAAAATATTTTATTATATATTTAAATAAACGCTGTACACTCAGACAATGTAATATTATTCTTATAATTATAAAAATAAATGAAATCATTAGGGTCTACTCATTAACCAATTAAAGATTTCTACATTATAATTATAGCAACTTGCATCACAAAAGACATAACATAATTTAAGTTTTTATTTGTTTGAATTCTCATAAATGGGCTTGCTCCTATAGTTAATTCTTTCGATTGAAAAATCCTTTAAAATGTTACAGCGTTGGTTCAATAACGTTATTGGGATAACTTTCACCGCAATCTCAACTCATATTACTCAGGTACTTTATTTTCGTTAGCTAAAATCACATAGAAAAAGTTTTATGCGAGCGTCAAATTTATAGAAGCTTAGAAAATAAAATTAAAAAGTATACGTGCGCGATGAGAAAAACGAAAACTGGGCTGAAAATCTACAGCTTCTTCTGTAATGATGTTAATATATTGAAATTTTCTTCAAGCATTACATGTTTCTTTAAAGAACTTATATTAGAGTATCACTTTTTTTATCTGGACAAGATGTAAACTTTAAATATTAATAAAAAAACATACAACTCCTCTGCCTTATAAACTTTTTAATACGTCTACGTTAAAGATCAATTGCCTTGGAATTTATATGGATACAACTTTATATTCTAACATATTTATTGACCCTTTAACATTAACACCGTTAAACATATTTATTGGCAGGCAACATTCATGCTTAAATAAAAACGGTTAAGAAAACAAGCTTAAGTTTTGTGAAATATTAATTCGAAGACATTAAAAAATTGTTTAATATTGTTTAATTATTATTGATATGATCGTCATTAAATGACGACGTCAATTATATTAAAATTTATTTACTCAGAATGAAAAGCGTACAAATGTTTAAGACGAGTGGTAGAAGTTGAAATATAACTTTTCATATTGAAAAGATTTTTATATTCATAATTTTCGTAACTATTTTATAAAATAGGCAGAAATATATATCCATTCTCAGTTATCAAAAATTTTAACGAAATTTAAATTATTACGTCACTTTCGAAAATAGTGGCTTATAATAATTAATTAGAAAATATCTTTAAACTATTTATAAAGCTTTTGTTTCAACATATTATTAATAATACGATACGACATGAAACAAGCATGATCGAAAGGTGATATAGATTAATATTCATAACTCATTGCAAGGCTATTGCTTTCGGCTAAATTACACTACGGCGCGTGGCAGCCGGAAGTTACCGACCCGATAATGGTATATGCGAACTGGATATTATTGATTGCATTAAAGATGGCAGTTCTTACTTCGTTATATGCCTCTAAATTTATCTGTAAAATGTAAGCAATATCAATTGTGTCAACTTATCCTGTGTTAAAATGATATTATTATCGTTAAAAGACGTTCAGGGGTACTTTAAAGGTATAGATTCGCACTTTATTGTAGCATTGGGACTGAGCACTTGCAGTCCTAAATACGGTGAAGATGAGAGGCTGCTGTACTAAGGAATATAGCCAGTTTTGTATGCAGCTGTTAGTGAATTGTAGACGATGTTTAGACGCGCCATAATATGCGGGATATGGTCGAAGAGTGTGGATGTGCTGTAAGCGAGTTACAGCTAGTATTATTAACGTCCATCAAACTAGTGTTGATCAATTTTAACATGTATTAAACAATTCGCAAACCTAGATACAAAAACAATGTGCATATACCTGCAATTACTAAAAAAAATTGACCCAATACGAGCGTTATCCTTCATTTCCCGACTCAACGTACCTCATAATGGCCTCATAATGTGCTATGCATAGGCTAGATGCCTATCCGCACTTACCGCATCTCATATTCAGCGGTTTGTGCCGCAGGTATTAAGTTCTTGGCATTGACGTGACTGTTCTGCTGTTTGACAACATTGAATGTGATATACCTGCCGTAATATTAGATACGTGTTTACACTGCAATCTCAAAGAACCTATTTGTAATATGCAGTTGATATAATAATACGGTGCTTCAATTTCAATAATACTCATCTTTTGGGTTAAACAGAGATACAGAACAAAGTTAAACTATAAATTATAAATAATGCGGCTTAGATGTTTAAATACGACAGTATTTTATTTTAATTATCATATTTCGCAATTCATACGTTTAATTTTGTCTTCATCCATTGCTAGTTCTAGTTTTGTATTGGTTTGTAACTAAACACTTATTAGAATGGATTTAAAAACTTATTATAATAATTGTGTTAAACAAAGTGTAAACCTATCGTTTTGGGGTAATTTACAGAGTTTTCAGAATTTAATTAATCAATTGACGTAAAGAGGCTAGAAATTAAGGCAAGAAAGAGGTCACTTTCTTGCCTTCATAAATTCGGAAAACTCAGTAATACTGTGACTCAGTATAAATTAAATTAGACTCCGAAGCGCGTGTCTCACTTTTTAGCTTTTACGTGACTTCATCATTGCCGATTGTGACTGGCACCGCCTTTACGATGAATTGTATATCAACGGCCTCCGAAAAGGATATATATGAATTAGTAATTTAATATTTTCGGGATGATATACTTATGTTATGATCCTTGATAATTTATATTTTTAATAACAATTTTCAATATGATATGCTTTACTATTCCTAAAAGAAAATAAAAAAAAAATTAAAAGCTTATCGTTATAACAATAATATAACTGAACTGTTTCTTAACCAAAACTAAGCAAAACATGTACTTTGAAACTTAAATGGCTGATAAATACATATAATTACTTTTGGTTAGCTAATAAATATATGTTATAGAGATACAAACAGACACGAGGAAAACAATTAGGTCAATTGAAAAGTTCCCAGCCGGAGACATAGATGGTGCTACTAGAATTGTATGTGTTTTTTTGTTAGCCCTAACTCTAAAAACATTTGCGTGTATAAAGTTTGGAGCTTTTAGATTATTAGTTTGTGAATTAGAAAATTTTAGTGGAGCAACTTGTGTTGTTATATAAAAAAATTATAAAAAGGAATTTCGCGTGTTGGTGAAATATTACTCTTTTAAGGGTAAAAATACAGTTAAGGCAAAAACTTGGCTTGATACAGAGTTTCCGAAGGAGGCCCAGATAAATCAACCGAGCACCAAAGGTGGTGAGTGCAGTGGACGCCCAAAACAGACACTATAAACATATCAACTGAACGTCATAATATTCACTTATATTTCGGTATGAGAAAGCGCTATGCAAAAAGAGTGCCGCACGAGTTCACTTTGACCAATAACAAACACAAGTTGATGATTCAGAGCTGTTTGAAGATGGTGGAACGTAATAAATTTCTGACGATATAAGACATGTCTCCGTTATTTTACTAGAAGTCCAATCCTTTGTAATGACCCACCACATATAGACATCTTCCATCACAGTTTTAAAAAATTTAAGAACATTATATGCAACTCTTATGATGATATGGAAAACAACGTAATAACCTAGCCATTCTATTTATTTGAGCCTTTTCTTAGTTATAAATTACTTATTGTTCTGATTTATTCTAGTTATAATATTTTGTAAACGCACGATTTGTAAATGATGTAACTGTATCAATGCTGTGTCACTTAATATGGCACCGTCCGTTTCTCTCTTCAGCTTTTGTTATAACGCAAGAGTTGACAACTATAAGATGTCAAAGTCAACACTGGAAAGTACTTATTGTTTGACACACGATGACGTGCCTTGTAATATAAAACACAGTGGAAATAGGAGTGTACAAATACAAAGTGTAGAAAAAACTTAACAATCACGTGTGGTTTTTTTAAAAAGCCGTAAAACATTTTCTATTTCGTAAGGATAATAAATCCATGACTGTGCCTTTCGTGGTGTACGAAAACGTGTTAATTTATAAAATGTTTTAACAGGTTTGCCTATTTTTTTTGCTTATAAAACGGAAATAAGAATTACATTAATAAATATCATGACAGATATATAATTAAAACTTATAATAAGTGTTTTGACGCCCGTAGCAACGAACAACGTCTGTTATATCATGGGGAAATGCCTACACATACCCGCCTACGCGGGGCAAGGACGTAGACCGCCCATGCTACTTCGCAACGACTAAAACAACCACGTTGTTCCTTTGTGTGCTTTAACTGTAGAGTAATAGGGGAGTTGTTGCAGTATTCTATAATCCCCTAACACTGCCCGAGGCACCCCCATATCTTGCTCATGGCCCACTCCACTTCAGGGAGAGAAACTTGCGCGCTCTTAATCGCAGGCGGCTACTGTATAGATAAGCAGACTCGCCCGAAACTGTTACACAGAAGATCTCAACCCTCGCAAGGCTAAACTTCCCACCCCCAGCGGTGGTCTCGGTGATTGGCTCTGCCACTAGCAACTTTTCAGACGCAGAAGAAACCAAGCACGCCAAATCGCGAAGGTTACGGGTACGAAATACCGATATTTTTCTCTCCCTGCGATTTCTCATTGATTGCAGAGGACATGGTTTGTAAAGTGCCATCAACCCCTTACACCGTACTCTCGTGGGCGTAAAAAAACGGGCTTCTCCAGGTTGGAGCTGCCTCCACAAAGCGGCTCACTTGAAAGGCAGACCAGGTTCCTCTTACCTTCCCCGCGGTTGTACCAGGCCGCAGGTACTGCCCCCCGAACAGGTTCTCGCTTTGTCGTAGCGGTGGGGCTCAGTACCTGCGGCTTAGGCCAGCCGCGGGGAAGCTAAGAGGAACCTGGCCGGCCTGTGTAGTCGATCTCTCCTCCTTCTGCGGCCGAAATGGAGCTAGCTGCGGAGCTTAAAATCCGAGCGGCTGGGAGTATCGTCCCTGCCTGCGTCCTAGCTCCTCTGAGTATCAGACTCGGGGGAGCCTGTTACCTAAATACAGGGGCCAAGACGAAGAGCGCATTAGTTCCGACGCGCCCAGTGGGAGGCAGATAGCCGTAAGGCCGAGATAGAGGTGCTACGGCGCCTAGCGCTAGTGGGGTCGCAGAAGACTGCCAAGCGTTCCTGTGACCCCATCTCGAAGGCGCCAAGTAGGAACAACGTGGTGGTTTTAGTCCGTGCGAGTCCGACATAGCCCGTCTTTGCCTGCAAGGACGGGTATGAGTAGGCATTTCCCCACGGTAAAAAAAAGTAATAAAGGCCGCAGGTACTAAACCCCACCACTACGATAAAACGAGAACCTATCGGAGGGTAGCGCCCTAAGGCTTTTTGACTGTGTATTATTTTGAGTGTATATTACACTGATGAGTACAAGTAATGTTTAGACGATGAACTAACTACAGTAAAACATTGATACATATAACAATTTTTATGACATTGCTTTTGACTAGTGGTAACAATTAGTTACCACTAGTTCAAGGCTTGTAAAATTTTAATTAAAAGTAATATATTCCGTTGTGGTTTGACGGCTTAAAGATATGAAAGTTTAAATGTACTATTAAAACGGCTAAAATGCCCAATTCCGCTATTAAGCAAGCGGTTTTTATAACGAATTTCTTATTAAAAACATACGCATCACAAAGCCATTGTATTCCGTGTCACCATGCTTTTAAAAATATGATTCGAGATATTGTTGACAGAGATCTCGTTTTATTACTGACCTAGGAATATATATTTGGTTTAAATTAATATTTGGTTTTATTTATGAATTTAGTAACTGAAATATGAAAACAAAATAATACAAAAAAAAATCTTCATTATATAAAACAGTAGATCATCTGCGACCGAGGTGTTACTGAAAATTGCTTAACCTATTTGTTCAACGACGAAATACATAATTATTGTATATTATTTTTACATAAATTTTAAAAGAAACCTTGTGGTTTCAATAAAATTTAACGAAACGGTGTAAGCTAATATTTATTAAAACATTTAATAAAACAGAAGCCGTTTATCCGGCAACAACAACAACAACGGTAGGATTGATTTATTACAATAAAATTAGGGATACCATTCCCGAACTCAATTATCCAAAACTCAATGTAGATTCCGGACGAATTTATCAAAATGTTGTCAGTAATTGTCGCCAAAAGTTAATCTAAATTTCGATCTCTCAGTTATTCAAACAATCTATTTCAAAATATAAAATGTTTGTTAAATTAATATATAATAGCTGCATTGTTTTAAATGAAGAATATTTGGAATTCATGCAAACTGTTACTTATAAATAATTCAAAGAATATTTTTCATACTTTTAAAACAATATAAATTTAGTATCTTTTAAAGCAATAAAGCTGTTATCTTATTAAATATTTAAGTTGCGAGACAATTTTTTCAATGTTTTATGCAAGACACTTTTATAATTAAAATGTGTGTAAAACTAGAATACCACTTTGCCTCATAATAATTAATTTGAATCTTTAGACCTAAAAAATATTTTAACATCTTTCTGCTGTCTTATTTTTGTATTTTTCTTTTTTAGGTATTTCCCCTAGTTATAACAGGGTGGTTAAAACTTTATCCGGATTTAACGGAATAATAGTTTTTACGCACAGTGACTGGCATCTCAAAGTGAAAACAAATTAAATAATGTTCATACTATAACGGCTATCGGAGATGACCCCGACCGACTTTTTACATCCCCACACCACATGGATTATCTTATTTGTCAGACAACCAGGTAACCGGCCCGTATTTCCAGCCAACCAAAAAATGAGGACAATAAATATGTTTGCTCCACAGGATTCGTATCCATCTTTAATTTGTAAAGCATGCCAGATAGCAAGCAGGCGTGGGTTCAAGGCCACTGGGCCATGACAGTCTTTTTATCATATTAATTTATTTTATTTTCAGTACATTCAGGAAGCCCTCAAAATAAATAATAAACAAACAATATATCCTTGAATACACGTACAAACAAAGTAATCGTTATCAAAAATATACATGCAAAAGAAAACTCAAGTATTTCTTCATTTGAGGGCCATAAAACGAAATAAAAGCGTGATTTTCTCATATTACATTACACCTTTGGTGAGAGCTTCAAGTGGAAGACCCACTTGACGAATAATCAATTAGGAAATTTGAATGTGATGATTGTAATATTAGGGATTCAATTATTTTGTTTAGCTACTTATTAATCTGTTATAATAACTATAATACGAAGAAAACTACTAAAAGCAAGAAAAAAGGGATTAGTTCAAATTAATCTCATAATGATTGAAAATGAATCGTGTTATGTCCAATATGTAATATTTTAAATTTAAGGAGAAAGTTAGCCTTTCATGACTCTATAAAAATATGTAATAGTCAAAGAAAATTTAAACCAGTTTATTAACATCACATCACAAGTACTTTTTTTCAATTATTTTTATTTATTGCACTCCTCCTTATTACAATTTTTTATGTCCAAGGCAACATTTTTATAATTAATAACTCATTTTAGTGTGAAACATGTTGATTTACGTCTTTTAATAGGGACAATTGATTTATTAAATACGGGGATAACTGTTTGTAAACACTTACACATAGTCATAATTTTTAATTAAAAATGTTATTTTTAATGACAAGTAGTACAATACATTCTTGTATCGCTAAATTACAAGTCAATGTGTTATGCTTCTATATTGAATAAAGATATTTGGCTTTGACTTTGTCAAATAAAAATTACAGTTACAAACAGAAGTCAAATTACATTCACAACATTTTACAGCTGAATTTACGTCTAAATTTCTATGGCAAGAAGCAAGTGAGAGACGTCCAAATAAAACATGTTCTCGATTCCTTAAAATAGCTCGAGTCTATAGATTGTATTTGTTACGAGTCTATAAAGAGGCCTGAAGTATTCATCAACGTCGGAATAAACGTTTATTTTTACTTTTGGAGTTGTCTGTTATTGAGTAACTTTCCTATAGCAGTTATTTCATTTGTTTCTGGTTTTCTCACGCTTTATAAATAGTATGAACTTTGTGGTCGGTGATTAATCACTTTAAATTACTGTAATAAATGAATGGGCTTTTTTTATTGTTTATTTTTAAAATATATTCAGAATTTAAAAAATAATTCGGACTATTTTGTTGTAAATGCCTCTTTTGTAATGTTTCTTAATAACGTAAAACAATGTAAAGTGATATTCTAGGACGTGTATTATTAGGGTAGAATAGTTTATAATAATTTAAATTAAAGTCTCTTTATTACTTTCTAACTAATATATTCATATATACTTTGAAACAAACACTCACAATTATATAAAGGTCATATTATTGAAAAACCTGGAGTTAACATTCCATTACCAGAATCTGTTATTATTTGAAAAGTCATTTGCGTTTACCTTTAACACACATACGTTCTTTTACATCTTTTTAAATTTATGCATGCACCACGCTGGTCCAATGCGGGTTGATGAGTGGACAGTCATTTTACACGCCCATCCGACGCATGGATCATCTTAATTTTCAGACAATTGAGTGATCGTCCCAAATTGCCCTAATCAACTAGGAAACAACACTGAAATTTTTTTGAATCCCCCCAGGATACGATCTCTGACATCTAAAGCACACGCCCGCAAGCTAGTAAGTTATAACTATTCCATCTGTTATTAATGGTAACCCGCTATCAGTCATACCCACATAGGATAAAGCCTGAAAATGTGTCTTTTCAGCAATAAGAATGAATTTCATGAAAAATTGACAATCCTGCGCTATTGACGAGGGTCTGAATAAGAATTATTCACGACGATTGGATATAGTTATATCCATTTCATGTATAAAATTTAACAACACCCAATGGTATATAAATTTGTCTGATACTTTACGTCGCTCTGTACTTGAACCAACATCTTGTTTAATGTCAGCATAATTAAAATTTTATAATTAATAGTAGTAAAAGAAAGAAAACGAAATAGAAAGTTATTGGACGGCTGAATGTAGTTTCTGATAATTGTTTGCTGAAGTCCCTACTAACTTGAGGCATGGAAGGCACCGAAAAAGTCATACCAAAGGCATTTACTTTAATTAAAAAAAAAGAAAACTAAGTGCTTTTTCTAGTTTAAATTAAAGATTATTAATAAAACACTTTTTCCGTCGTCATCTTGTTCTTTAGAATATATTTGGAAACACTACCACGCGTTGCTTTGGCTAAGATTTTTGTTATATTACATTGTAGAAAACTGTTTCCTGGGAATCGCAGCGATTTATTCCAAAGATACTAATACTGAAAAAAACATGGCGGTTGGTTTTTTTGCTATCGTTACCGTTATGATGAAATTATGATTTACCAACAAATAAATACACTGGTATTAAAGGCTACAGAATCGGAATTTAAAGGGGAGAACATAAACGAGTGATATATGTCATTGTTACTTATATTTTTTAGGTCCACAATCAAGTACGTTATTTTCACAATACTGATTTGCGATATCAAGAATTTGTGCAATTATTATTATTCAATATCAAAAATATATTACAGTATATTATGAAAGTATTGAAATTATATTATTTATAGTTTGACCTACGCGTTCTATCGCAAGGGAAAATGTGATTGCATTAATAATCAGTGTTTTAAATTGATCGCTTTCACCTATGGCTTTTTAAGATTTAGTTCATCAAAAAATATATATTTATAGTAAAATTTTAATTATACCTATGCACTAATGTACTACAAAGAGTTTTTATTTAAATAAGAAAAATACTTTTAAAAGGATAAGCCACCATAAATTTCATTAATAGCTTTTTATTCTTGGTTTTCTCTAGCGACAACCTTACAGATATAAAATGTGTTGAGTAAGATTCTCGGTATGAAATTGTTTCTGCAAAATAAGTTTGTGTTATATAATGACTTAAATGTACAATGTTTTTGAAATTGTCCTGAAATAAATGTATTGCTTTTCACATATTCTTTTTTTTCTCTAAGTGTTTGTAATACAACAAATGAATGTTAGTGAATCAAACCAGCCAGACAGCCTTAGCTTCAAATATTGTTTTAGTAACTGACTGTTCATATTAATATAATATTTAAAAGTATTAAAATACATACAATATATATGTGGGATTTAGGCTGGAAACACTGTATTGTTGTATGATTAGCATTTATTTTACACACTCGCCTTATTGCGTCTGTACATCTTTTTCTTTCCGTCTTTCTGTCTGTCTGTGTATATATATATATATATATATATATATATATATATATATGTGGGAAATGTAGGCGGTTATAATTTAATTAATAAGTATTTATTATCTTTACTTTATTTTCTTTTATTATCTATGGTACGAAAAAGGACGTATATATATATATGTATATATGTATATAGAAAATTAATCAGCTACCCACTATATTGCAAAAATCTTTTTTAGAAACAGATTTCCAGCAAATGATTTTCTGCAAACGAAATTGCTTCGAAAACTCGTTCTAAATTAAGTTCAAATTGCTGCTGGGAGGTTAACAGTTTAGATATCACAATGAGTTTTAAAAGCTTTAAAATGAGTTACGATTACTCTAAAAAAATACGATATTGCTGAAATGTCTCTAAAAATCCCATTTTAATAACTAATGATATTTAACAAAAATAGTTACAGAAGTTTAACTAGTGACAGTTCCATCATTTTAACATATTTATTTTTTATTCGCTATTAATAATAATATATAAGTCATAACTTTTATTTATTTGTGGGTTAAGACAGACGATTGTTATTTACCAAAAATCGTTATGAAAAGTTGTGGTCATGCCCACGATTTATATGAGTAAATTTTTTTTGTACTTGAATTGAAGTTACCTGCAATTATGAATTAAGAACTAATCATAATTAAGAATTACTACCCAGCACTGACAAAGTCGTAAATCAAGCCATAATATTTTTACCTGCGCTCGACACTCCGTAAGATTAATAAGCGTCATCTTCGTAGCTATTTTGCCAGAGCAATCTAGGATGTCGGCTTCTAATCGCTCTAGTTAGAGCTACCGCCATCTGTCTACGACTCAAATAGAAAACTATTTGTGTTTAATAAACTTATTCGTTGTGAGTAAATGTGAAGAACATTAAAAGACCAGTTTTCTTACGAATGCCAAAGGTGGTCTTGATAAGTGATACCCAATTTTTGCATTTACTTTTCAATTGATTGCGTAGTCGGCCAGTAGTAACCTAATAAAAAAAAATATAACACTAGCTTATTTTCTAGCCTAGATTAATATAGATAACCTAGATTCGAACCAACGAGCTTTAATGTTCATTTAGTTAATAGAGCCAATATCATTATCCCGCGGGTGTGGCCATAAGTTTTGATGATTCTGCAACCAGAATGTAGTTGTTTATCTCCAAAGGGATGTTTTCTATGAAACAATGAGACCCCAAAATTTTGATTTCAATGACATACACATAAATTTTAACCACCTCCGTAGTCTAGCGGTATTGGCCCTTGCTTTATCCTAGACCGGAACCCAGTTGTGGGTTCGAATCCCGCTCGGAAACAGCTTTGTGTTGTAGTTGTTTCCTGGCTGGTTAGGAATTTGGTCCAATCACCTAATTTTCTAAAAAGATGATCCATGCGTCGGATGGGCATATAAAAAGTTGGTCTACCCACCAACCCGCATTGGAATAGCGTGGTGGGATACGGTCCAAAAGCCCCTAATGGAGAAGGCGTGCATTAAAGGAGGACGAACACAGGCTGATGATGATGATGGTAATTTAAAACATAGACATTAATTATTGCAGTACAAAATATAATCGCGTACGTCTTAATACCATCAAGAATACCTGATATTCAAAAGCTGATTAGAGTATATTATTTAATTGGGAAAATTACACGCGGCCAATCTTCCTACAAAATAAAGGAAAAATTTTAAGGATCCAATAATATTGTTATATATTTTATTGTAGAAATATGTTATAATATGTACAAAGTATAACTATTTAGAGTCTATAATTGGTTATCAGAATATGTCTTCACAGTCAATATTTAAGTACCAAATGTTTGATAAAGCTTTAGGTAATTCGCAAAACTATCTCGTAACTCCTTAATTATGTTAAGAGAAGCCTAAATAGAAAATTATGAACTAGATGAAAGTTTGATGCGAGTCTTTGATTACTCTTGCTGATCGTTAAACTAATTTATTAAGTGCAAATTTAGTAAATTAACAGCTCTCATCAGCATATGGATATTGTTGAAGAAATGTCAATTATATTAATTTTTTATCATAGTTATCTAATAAATCAAATATGTAAGTTATTTCGTCTCGAAGTTCAAGTAATCCCTTTGAATTTAGGTAAGACTTGTTTTTAATTTTAAGTAAATAAAAAAAATATGCAACATAAAACTTCTATGTAAACCTACGTTTTTTTTTGTTAAATCACAATAGTCTTTATTGATGGGTTAAAGTAAACTAACTCACCTTATTATATTATTTGTTCTAACGTTTATTTTTTTCCTTTTTTTTTTCTTTATGGCATACGCAGGCAGACAGCGGGCGGGCCAGCTAATGGGAAGTGGTCACCGACGCCCATAGCCATTAGCAATACCAGTGGTATCGCCAACGCGCTGCCTATCGTGAGACATAGGGTGTTAAGTCTCATTTACCCAGCAATTACGCTGGCTACGGTGCCCTTCAAACCGGAACACGGCAGTGTTTTCACACTACTGCTTCTGCGCAGAAATAGCCACCGCTGGTGGTCTTACCCAGACGGTCTCCTGTAAACAGGGACCTACCACCGGTTTCTTTTAATTAATTTATTGAAAAAATTATAAAAAGTAAAAGCTTAATGATACATAATGTTTTTACTTATTACTAAAAATAATATCATACAAAATGAAACTGTGAAGACTGTTTAATCTAGATGGGCTACTTAGGTTAGCAGTATGATAAAATTAATTTAAGCTAACATATTTCAGATGTCTTATACCCATAAATATAATGGAATATAGCAAGTCTGAAAGTGTGAAAGTTTTTCCACAAGTACTATTATAACTACAAATTTTATAATTTAAACAAACTCGAAAAGCTGCTCAAGCCAAAGTTTAAAAATGGCTATAGTCCAGTTTTGCCAAGAGCACTTTTCGAACTTGCCTGAAATTATCTACCATAAATTTTCGCACTTCACATAATTTACTTATCTACACAGTCAAGAATAAACTACTATATTGAATGAGTATTAATAGATAAAATAAACTAATAGAAGAAAAGAAAGAAAGAAAAGTATTTATTTTGTACATTTAGTATTTTTTTATGGCATACGCAGAACGAGCAGTCGAGCCACCTGACGGGAAGTGGTCATCGACACCATAGACATTGACAATACCAGTGGTATCGCTGACGCGCCTGCCTACCGTTGACATAGGTGTTAAGTCTTGTTTACCCAGTAACATACGCATGGCTGCGGTCCTTCCAACGGAACGCAGTAGTGTTTTCACACTACTGCTTCGCGGCAGAAATAGGCACCGCGGTGGTACCACTCAGATTGTCTCCTGAAACAGGGGACCTACCACCGTAGGTCCCCTGTTTAGTAGTCAACCCAAATTAATTATTATTAAAAATCATTACCAATGTTAAACATAATGAACCAATATATAGAGAATAAAAACCACTACTTACATATCACTTCACATCACATCATACATACATACATTATCAGCCTGTGTTAGTCCACTGCTGGATGTAAGCCTCTCCTAATGCACGCCTTCTCCTATAGGGGATTTTTGGATCGTATTCCACCACGCTGGTCCAATGCAGTTTGGTGGGTGGACCGACTTATACGTTTCCATTCGATGCGTGGATCATCTTATTTTTCAGACAATTAGGTGATCGGTCCAAATTGTCCTAATCAACCAGAAAACAACGATAACACCAAGTTGTTTCCGACCCACGACCTCCGGTTTCTAAGTACACGCCCATACCACTAGGCTACGGAGGTAGAGGCCAGAGAGAGCATATGATAATGAGCGGGTATATCTTATATAATTCTTAAGTTATCTTGATGATCTGTCTGTTTGAGTGACGAAGGAACAATTTCTCCTCCTTTCATGGGCACACGGCTGATGTGGATCGGGGATAAATTCATTACAAAGTTTACGACATTACTTAAATTTCATTTACAACGCTATAAACCCATTTTGTAGGCAAATAAATGCAATAGTTGACTCAAAATGCAACCAAATAATAACCATTTTAAACATATGTAACATGAACATCATTTAATATAATAATAAAATTTTAACAAAAAACAAACCGACTTCAAATCGATTGGCGTGACATTAAGCTATTAATTGTCCATTTGTTGAGCACATAGTTAATGTAAATTTCAGACTTATTCAGTTTTTTCATGGATGCCACTGTCAGAACTGGACCAAATTGCTATGGGACCAAACGGAAAGCATCAGCTTTCAAATAAAAAAAATCATCCAAATCGGTTTACCCAGGCGAAAGTTCTGAGGTAACAAAAATAAAAAAAGCATTCTTCTAAAAAGGAGGAGGTTCTCATACAGACGACTCCTTTTTTTGAAGTCGGTTAAGAATGTAATAACATTCCTGATCAATGTTATGAGGTGTGTATACTTGTTCAAAGTGAAAATACTTTTACATAAAACTCGTACGTTAGAGCTGTCGAAGCTGTTAGCATAATTTATCCGGAATAGAACCTGTCAATATTGGCTTAATCAAGCCTGGGTGAAGCGTGATTGCTTCCGGAAGTGTCTGTTACAATGGAATTGGGGCATCGATCTTAATTTGGCGGACTCCGGGAGTGATGACTAACCGCCATGGTAAATGCATGACAATTTGGAAAGTATAATATTAAATGCTTAGAGTTTAATTTTGGCTGGACTTATTTCGGTTATTACAGGTTATTTATTAAAAAAATAACAAATTGAATATATAACTTGTTTCCAAATATAGATTATAATACAATAATAGTTTGATTATAAGCTTATAATCCAATTGGAAACACGCATATAAAACATTAGAATTTATAATATTAATATTTTATACGCGCATTTTGTAAAGTAAATGAGAGCAGAGCTTGGTGCTTGTACGTCTGTAAAGGAAATCAAAGAAATAACTTAGTCATAGATAATTTAAAGAATATTCACAAAAAATCTTACGCATTGATATTTTGTGGCAATATAGTAATATAACAATTTAATTTAAATGTCGGTATTATCATAATCATCATCATCAACCTGTGTTAGTCCACTGCTGGACATTGGCCTCTAAGGCACGCATTAGCGGGTTTGGACCGAATCAAAACACGCTGGTCCAATACGGGTTGGTGGGTGGACCGACTTTTTACATTCCTTTACATGCTTTTTATATAACTGCTCTATGCACAAGAATTTTTTTATGATTTAAGAAATGCTTGCTATGCTACAAGAAAGAAAAAGAACATATACAAAAAGACTGTCGCAACAGGATAATTTGTATATTCAAACAATAACGTTAAGTGATTGGCCCAGTTCCAAAACGTTTCTTTTCCCTATTATAAGATTTATATTATTTTCTGCAATTTCCTATCCGGAGGTAACATTTATATCACTAACAATAACAATCGAACATATAACTTCGGCATGTATTCGTCATGATTGTATTTAAGGTGTAAAATCTTACAGATTAATTAACGTCATCACAGACATAACTAATCAATAATTACAGAATACAAACTGTCACCAATTATTAAGATAAGTTCTAAAACTATTGAAATATAATGAGACATTGTGAAAGCCAGATAAATGCATATATTTATATTATAGAGTTTCATTCCAAAAAATATATTAAAGAAATGTTTATCTCCTCCGTCTATTTTTCTTTCTATGACAAAGTACTGGCGTTTTAAACTATACAAAAGTTGGCACTACAGTTTGTACCGCTATGCTTCCCAGCGCACATCCTAATCACATTGGCATGCTTATATTATGAAAAGCAATAACTGCTGAAACTTCGCCTAGAAGAAAAATTGTTTAATATTTTCTACCTTAAATTATAATAAACGATATATAAACCTAAATAAAACAAAATTTTAAGCGCTCACTTTTGTGAGACATAAGAATAGTTTTATTATATTAAAGATTATAAAAGTTTATCTTACTAAAAATGATCGCTAAGAAAGCTTATGAAATAAGTACACTACCAACTGTTTCGGTATTTAAGAATTCTTCAGACCTGCATAAGCTTTCACTTATGTTGATAAAATTGCAGTTTATACTATGTTATATATAAATATGTTAGAAGGCTAATTTAATTTAACCTTACTGAAGCAGATGAGCCGGAGGTAGCTTACGCTTTCATCGTTGCTCAGTCAGCCTGTTAGAGCCCACTGCTGATCATAGCTTCCCTATAAGTTGCCAAGAGGTATGATCCTGTGCCACCAGCATCTACTGACCTCCTGCACATTTGCACAGGTAATCACTCCATCTCGTGGGGGCCATCCGACACTGCAAATGGCTAGTGACATAGGCTACCACTCGAGAATCGATAAGATATATATATATAAGATACCTTGCGCTATTACTTTCAAAAAGATAAACTAAAGAGCACCTTATTAAAAAGACATAGTAAAATATAACATAATACTGTCGTCATGTATATACTTGGTAATTGTAGAATCATACTGTTTATAATTAAGTATATATGTATTTGTATGTATATATATATATTAATTATCTATATACGTATAACATATGCATATGTATCTATATCATATTATATATTGTTTTATTTATAGGTATCTTTATATCTATGTAACTTATATTTAACTGATCTTCTTTTTATTTTATCGGTGCACCTCCCACTTATTATCTCTGCACACCTTAAGGTTGACTGGGAGAAATGCTCATGGCATTAAGTCCGCTCATGTACAATTAGTGCTTAAAGTTAATAAATAAAACCTTCTACCCTCAACGGTTTCAGTATTGAGCTTGTGGTGGCCCATTGCCACTCAGCTTGCTAATCTCTGCGCGCTATGTCGTACCACGGAGAAATACGAGCAAAGCTCGCTACCTACCTCGCTGATCTACTCGGAGCTTCCTCATGCGACCGGCATTGAAGGACCATGTCTCAGTGCCGTAGGTCATCACTGGCAACACACATTGGTCAAAGACCTTAGTCTACAGTAATTAAGGGATATTGGATAGGCGTTTTGGATTAAACGTCATTAAAATTGTTAATGTTCACTTTGTTTCCTCTGATTAAGATCTGGTTTGTACTACTTACTAGTAAATGAGACATAACATCCAAACATTTAAGGCAAATCCTAACTATTAGGTAAATAATTTCTATAAAAATGGTTACAACGATAAGACGAGCGAGAAATTGAATTGACCTGATGGCAGTAATGTCCGCCCATAATAAAAGCAGATGCCAAATATTCGCCCAATGCAATCGCATGAGATGTTATGTCTTGTTTACTCAGAAATTACGCTTACTACAGTACCCTTCAAACCAGTAGACAGTGATATTAAAACCGCGGTGGTACTACCCTGGACGGTCTCGTGTGAAAGAAAGACCAACCTTAAAATATTTTCAATTGTATCACATCATGGAGTATAAAAACAATTAATAATCGCAGCGTATAGCATCTAACGTTAACCAGTGTGTTTGATGCAAGTAGGAGTGTTATAGACATCGCAAGTCCACAGTCTTAAGAAGTCTTACAACGAGGATCGATCCGTATGACTCGTAATTGATACACAGAGATCTGTATTATACGCACGTAGACAAAGATATATAAAAATAACAAGGTAAGTAGAAATAATCCCGACCAGGTGGGATGCCGATCTCCGCGCAGTAGCCGGTTCAAATTGGCAGCGAGTAGCAGGGGATCGGCCGTCTTGGCGTTCATTGAAAAAGGCCTATGTCCAGCAGTGGACGGAGAAGGGCTGCTAATGATGATGATGAAGTAGAAAAAGTAAATGTTACGATTAAATAAATTATTACGTCAGTATTTCAATAGTACGTTTTTACTCAAAAAACCTTCATTGCAGCAAGATTAAATATAAAAACGGAAAGCTAATGAATGATAATTTTAAAACGTGTGAAGTGCGCGGTAGAGCAGCGTTTTCAGCGTAATTAATATTTTTTGTATGCAGATGAGTCTTATCATACTAAGCAACCATATGAAATGTTGGAAATATTTTTACACTCGTTTAAACGCTAAAGACCTTAAAAGTTTTAAACTACCTCAACTTATTTTTAATATTAAATTTATATTTTATAATCTCTAGTTTGAAAAATAAACACAAAATGGCAGTATGCTACTTATATGATTCAGATACTCTTACAGGAAGCGCCGATACGCTTTATATATCTGTTTTATAATAAACATTTTTTAAGCTTAAAATAGTTCAAATCTTTATTGATAGCTGAAATATTTTAATTATTTTGGCATTCCCATTATATTTTAAACTACAACTTTGTTTGCAGATTACTGAATGAAAAACATTGAAGAGATTTTTTCAATTTATGTTCTCATATTTTAAAAATAAAAATTCTTGAAAAATAAGGTTGAAGGCGAGTTTGAATAAAGCTTTTCAGTCGTTAAATCATTTTATTCCAATTTTAAAATATTGACAATCCATTAATTTTAACATAGTCTTTGACTTATTTCAAAGATTTTCCACCCTTCCAAGGGAAAGTTTGGTTTGCAATGGTTTTTTTCCCATCGGGAAGAGAATTTTTAAAGTATATTAAACTTTTCGGCTTGTTATAAAATAAAATTGAAAAAACCAACATTCACTACGAATTTTAAAAAAGGTGATCAACCAAGAAGATAAAAAGACAAATTTTATGATTTCATTACATTCTACGAGAATAGACTATATATACAAATAATATACATCTAATCTGCAGGATTCTAAAATATTGTTGTGAAGTCTGGCGGCTACATTTAATTAACTGATAGAGGGAATCCAAAACGTGTTATATGTTACCGGTTTAAACAATTCGGAGCTGGAATCGAAAAAAGTTTTAGGACCATTGTAATTAAAATTGTGATTAAATTTATAGCAAAAAATTAAAGCAAAAAATTCCAGGCTAAAAAATTTTTAAATTAGGACGCCCAGTATTGCAGCTTCAAGAATGATTTTACATACTAAACCCCAAAATTTAATTAATTTAAGCCCTTATCAATAGAATTATCTGATGGATATAGTCTGAACCAATTTTATTTAGAATAACATGATTATGTTTTTGTTATGAATTTGAAAAGCCGTTCAATTAACGATTTTGTTTATTGTTATTATTTATTGTTCGGTTTATCTCAAGGATTGTTATTTTTAATATTTTTCTTTCTTTTGATATGGCGGTTAACTACTTTTGTTAAGTTCTGAATATTTAATTATCTCTTATTAATTTTGTTTTTTTAGTAAAATGGACCATTTTATGTAAAAAATACGAAATCTATGGTTTCAGGTAAGTGTATAGAGGCAGTGTCAGCTGATATTATTATAATCTTCTGACTGTCATTCATTTAAAGAACATTGAGAGAACGTTTGTTCCGCAGTAATCCTTTTTTTTCCAAAATGCAAAAAATTTAAAAAGAAAAAAAGGAAAATCAGACATCTGAGTGAGGCTTATGCCCCAATTATTTAATGTTATATTGAAGAATGATTTAAACCTCCGATCTGAATCCACTGTTTGAATTCTCTAGTAGGTAAAAAATAAAATAATATTTTTACTTTTGATATTTTTAAAATATTCGCACATATCTTAATACAAACCAGCGACATTTTTACAAAAAATTACTCAGCAATTTTGAATACATTTTTTTTTTTTACGGATGACCACGTTGGGGAAGTTAACCGGCTCCAACCCGGGGGTGGGGTTTGAGGGCTGTGCAACCGGGTGGCACAGATTCCCTTTCATTCTTGGTTTAGCTCCGAGGGACCCCTAAGGGGACCCCGGCCCGGGCCGCCCTTTTCTTTTCCCAAAAGCGGGCTTGACCGAGGGTGCCCCGGGGGGCCAAGCCCTTCGGCCCGGATCAGGCCGCTGGTCAGGTCCGCCCATACCCGTTGGGCAAAATTTATCGAGGGCGGACTGCCCGGGAAACCTCGGCCTGATAACCCTTGCTTTTAGGACTTATTAGGTGGAAGATTTTTACCGCCCTATCTGGTTGGTGAGGAATCGGCCTGGACGCCGATATCTGGTTGTACGGTATAAGTTTTTCCCGACGGCGGAGGGTGTTGTGTTGCGTAGAGGTTTAAACGTGGCTTTGCACGATTGTAGTTCCCATCGTTTGGGAACCGCCTTCGCGTTTTCCGGCCTTCGATGGAAGTCGTTTTTAAGGAGTGGAAATTGTTTTCGTAAGGGGCGCTCCGAACTAGATCGTTTGGGTTTGGCAAGCCGAGTCGAAATTTCGGAAAGTTTTTTTAGGTACTGGTTTGATAAGGATCCCAGATCCAGGGGGTCAATGTTGGCAGGTAATATTGGCACCAGTGGGCCCTGCGCATGAATCTGTTTTGGGACCAAGTTTGTCAAGGGTGATTGCTTTGATGTGTAAAGACGGACTGGGCATAAGGTTAAAATTGGACGTATGGCTGTCTTGTATAACAACACCCTTATTGCCAGAGAAATTCTTTTAGGATTTATTAGTGGAAAGAGTCGACCCAAGACGTTGTTTGTTTCTGACCCGCGAATGTGGGGCCTGTCAAGGATTTGTCAAGATTACCCTGAGGTATTTGGTCTGTTTGGACCCAAGGGGATAAACAAAGAGTCGGAATTAAAGGAAGGCACGGATCTCGTCGCGGAATGAAATGGCCGCGCTTTTGGGATTGATTTTATTTCCATTTCCGGAACCATTCCCAGGATATTGGTGGGATTGAGCCCTTTGACTAACTAGGAAGAACATCTACTGGTTGAGTATATGCGGGCGCCCGAATAAGGCGGTGTCTACAAGACGGGGGGGATGTCGTTATATAAAAGTAAAAGATTTCCCAATACGGAGCCTTGGGGTACGCCGGCACGGGACCGGTCGGGGTAGGATTTGGTTCCCTACGCGGTATCGGAACGTTCGATTTCCCAGGAAGTCTCGAGATGAGTCCGAGGTTTTGTCTGGCCGCCGAGTTTATATAACTTGATATGCCCTTCGTGCCAACTTTATCGAACGCCTTCGCCAAGTCGAGGAAAAGGCCCGTGGATGGCCCCGTATTGTTGACTTTAATTTTCCGTGATGGGTGAATTTGAGTGCAAGGTTTTGGCCCGGAAAGGGTTCAATAGGGAGCCTTTAGATTTATAAAATCTAATAAGGGGCTTGGAAAGTCGTTCATATTTTTCCGAAACCTTAGGAGGCTAATGGGAGAAAGAACTGGAAGGTGGTTTGCCGGTTTGAGGAACTTATAATTCAGCGTCCTTCCAAGTGTTTAAAAACCCTTGGAAAGAGCTTTGCCCTTGGAAATTAGGACTAGGATATTAATTAATGTTCCGGCAGGATTTTAATGACGGGTTGTTTATTCTGCCGGGCCCGGGCCCTGAGGTTTGAGATTTTTGAAATCGACTTGACTTCGCTTCCGGTCACCGGTGGCTACATCGCGAGGGGAAGGAGTTGAGTCAAACCGCCTGACCTTCGCTCGGCGTCGACGCTGAGGTTTTGGCGGGCCAGGCCTCGAGGCCGTCGGCCAGGACATTCGGCTTTTTCTTCATCAAGAAACGCCAGAGGAGCACGGTGTTAGGATGGGATAAAGGCGGCACGGAGGGGTTCCGATTCCGCCCCTTTAGGTTTTTGGGAAGGCCACAAGGTTTGATGGGATGGGAATGTTGTTAATTTGATCCCAACCGATCGAATCAAATCGGAAAATTAAATCGAAGGGCAATCGGCAAGCCCCCTTGCGTCGCAAGAGGTCCTGGATGTTATTTAGCAAGGCCCAGCGTTTCCACCGGGACTTGCTTCGAGGAGGCCTCGACGAAACATTGGAACAAAGTTTGGCCGTTCGCCCGCCGCATGAGCAAAGGAGATTCGCGGGTTTTAGCACCGTGCGGACTTGGAATGGCATCAGGTGCGGCGATAGGCTGTCTCCTGAGATTTGAGTTTGGCCAAAATTATCGTTTTGATTGGATGTTTTGGGAGTCAGGGGTCCCAGTTTGAGGATGATCAATAGATCGGAGGTTAGATCTTCAGACCCCTATACCCTAAAAGTGAGATTGACATTTTTAAGGGCAAATATCACATCCGATCTGTACCTACCGTTGGGAAGGTGCCGGTTTCAAGCGAAAACGAATGAAGTTGGTAGTTCCAGATAGGCATTAGGTGCCCACCGGAGTTGGTTGTAGGTTGTTCCATCGGGGTGTGCTTATAAAGTCGCTCCGGGAATGACGACGCCTTAGGGGAAATAGCTCCGAAATCCGGATTGAGTTATCTCGGAAGAGCTTTCATGGTGGGGAGACCGGTATTGGGTGATTGGGCCCTGTCATGGCTAACCCACAAAACCGAGGTTTCCAAAGGGTGTTCGTAGGGTCGATTTGCCACAGGCAGGGACTTTTTATAATAAATGAGCGTGCCGCCGTGGAAGCGCCGGACCCGATCATTTTATGCGAGAAGAAGGGCTTGGATTCCTCTTCCGGCTTTTGAACGTCTCCTGCACCAGTAAGAATGTCGAGTCGTTTTCGCGTAGAAAACCGAGATTTCGGTCTTTTGATCCGGAAAACCGTTTGCGTTGAAAAAATGAAATGGTTAACTGCGCGGGGTTTTAGACGGCCCGAGCCGTTTTCTATTTAATATGGGCGTACCATTCATTAACGTCCCAAAAACCGACTAATTGTCTAATTTCCGAAGTATGGCAAGAGGGTCTGAAATTTCCCAAACGACGGCGTCGAATTTGGGTAAGCATCATTTCCGCGAAGTCGATCTGTCCGGCTAATTTTCCGTTGCTGCCATTCAAGGGGCTAAAGGTTGTTGGGCTACGCGGAGCGCTTTGGTTTTGGGTGCGGCCCCGGGGCGCTCGGCGCTACCTGCGGTGGTTATTGTTGCCACCGCGGGTATTTGGAAGGGCGCGGAGCGCTTTGGTGGGGTTTGGCCACGCCGGAAAGGGTCGGAGGGGCGGGAAGGAAGTGAGGGAGGCACCCAAAGGCCTTTGGGACGGATGAAGGTGTTGGTGGTTTGGCTTGGGTTTAGGCAGCCCAGAAATTGGGTAATAAAGTGCCGGCAGAAACGGAGCCGGCGGCCCGTAGTGGTGAGGCCTTCATCTCTAGGTCTAGGGCAATCAGGGGTTTGCCCTAAGGCAGGACGGGCGAGGGCGGCGGACAGTTACGGGCCGAGGGTTCAAAACCTGGCAGGGAACACGCAGGGCCATTTGAGGTGGCGCGGGAATGGGTAAAGCGACTTTGGTTTGGCTAAGTGGGTGCAAGTTCAAACTTTTTTGCCCTCGGTGAGGGCGTTCCAGGGTCAGGAAGGACCCATTAAACGGTTTTTTTTTTGGGCGAAGGGAAAGGCCGAGTAAATTGGGATGTTTTGTCCCTTTAATGAAATTGGTGATGTCCTTCGGGATCTCTGGCAGTCCTTTGACGACTGTTAAGCTGCGCCTTCCGGGAGCGCGTATTTGGTAATTGGGTCGTTCTTTAAGAGATACGACGTAATCCTTGACGGTGTTTGTCACCGGTTTGGTGTTGAAATTTAACCCCGGTTCCGGAGCGGCTACTGTAATTTAATTTTGGACAGCGGGACCGGTAGTTCCGCTCCTTATTTCCTTCGGACCGGAAATATTTCCGGGCGGAGGTTTCATCCCAGGGATTGAATTTGCGGAGAAGCAGCAGATGGTTTCGGGAGAAGCAGCAGGTGGTTGCCTTTGGATGAGGCTTGATTTTCGTGAGGGGAATGGATTGCCGAGGCGGCTTTTGGCCCTGGTGGCCGATGTTGGGGCCTAGGGGCCGATAGCCTTCCTTACGCTTTTTGGCGCCCAGGTGGGGGGTTGGTGATGTGGGCAGGAGGCCCTGCTCTTTGCGCCCTTTTCCAAATAACAGGCAGGAACCCTCCTGCCCTTGTCTCGGGTGACCGGTTTGGGAATGATCCAGCTCCATTTCGGAGTCTGGAGTTGGGGTGAGGGGTGAGGGGGATAGTGTCCGGAAGGTAGGGGGACAATTTTTCCGACGGGGGTTTCGTTGAGGGCGAAGTTTATAATGGATTTGGCCCCCAAAGGGTGGTGAAATTGCGGATGGGCACGTACCGGTCCGCCGGCGGACGATTCTTGGTCCTCGAAGTCGAGGCCTAGTCCGGAGGGTGACCGAATCCATTTTATTGCTTACTTTGTATGATTTTTAATTTGGATAAGTCAGGCAAGCACCCCCGGTAGGCTGGGGTTGTGTGCCCACCCTCCCGGCCCCAGTGAGCAGGGGAGTTGCCTTAACGCGGTTTGGGAAAACCCAAGGCTTTAGGAGCGCCAGGTGGAGGCCTCACCGCTGCCCAGGCAGCAAGGACGTTAAATTATTTCGTAATACATCGGATCGTTAAATAATTTTATAAAATAATTTTTTATTTATTTATTGGGAAATGTCTTCAATTGCTGAGAAAGCTTTCCCCGGAACCCACAAACTCCGGTTTCTAAAGCACTCGCCCTTACCACTAGACTACGGAGGCAGTGAAATTTAATGAAAACTTTTAATCAAAACTTCATCTTCAAAGATTTTTTTGTCGGTAATTACTTTATTGATAATATATCTTATCACAATTAAAAGTACATATATCTCTTAAATTTAACACAGTTATTAAAGTTAGGACAGATAAAACAGTTTGATGTTCAGATCAATTCTCAACTTCCTGCTCGTTCTTACAAACAGTCCTGATTGTTTATTAAGTAGACGGACGACAGTAATTCAGTTCAACCCAGTTGGCATGTTAAGTATTTGAACTCTTCACGAACCATGAAGTAAAACGTTGCTAACTATGAACAACGAATGTAATAATAAAGTAATAAAATATAAGGTTATTTTTGATAGAAAAGCTCTGTTTGTAACTACGAAAGTTGAAGCAAAGTGATTATATATCGGTTATATCTAAAACTATAAAACTTTGATGACACTGTTGTTTAATTTATAAATTAGATAATTTTATGTTAATACATCAATCAACTTATTAAATTTTCTGTTTAATCAGAAAATTGTACATTTAAATTGCAGAGTAAGCTTAAGTAATCTAAAAAATGTAAATCTATTTCATACAAATAGACCAAAATTTTAAAGAATTCATTGTAGCAATTTGTATAAAAAAAAACTGTAATTTTTTTCTAGCCATTTTTTATTATAAATTTTATAAGATCGGCGTATTCCATAAACTTTTATATATCTAAACAACTATTTCAGATATATATAAAGGCTACAAGGGTAAACTGCGTTGGATGGGTATAATGAATGTAAATGATTTAAAGGCACCAACACTATAACGAGTGATAAACATGGTTTTGACAACCGGGACTTTTTACTTGTTCTAATGCAATAATCATCTGTAACATAGATCATCCAAATAACAGATAATCCGGTGAAACCAGCCAATATTGAGCTATCAATATCATCATCAGCCTGTGTTAGTTTACTGCTGGACATAGGCCTCCCCTAATGCACGCCTTCTCTATTAGGGGCTTTTGGACCGTATTCCACCCCGCTGGTCCAGTGCGTATTGGTGGGTGGACCGACTTATTACATGCCCATCCGACTTTTGGATCATCTTACCTATCAAACTGTGCTATCTAATCGGTCCAAATTGTGCTAACCAACCCGAAAACAGCAGGAATCGAATCGACAATCTTCTGTTTATGAAGCAATGACCAACACCATCATTTAATGGAGCGGTTAACAGTCACCTTTATTATATCTACGTCAAAATACTTTATTTATTAATATAGAGAAAGTTTTCGAGGCTTATTTATATATGTTACAATGCATACTACGTTTTTCATGACTTGAAATTAATCACCTGTATGATATTTTATTAAAGCGTTGTACCGTCGCGAATACGGAAAAAAATCTACCCTTTTCAACTGTATATAATATGTTGTTATTAATATCGAGTCCACCTTTTTCCCTTTGAAAGATTGCTATGCCTTATGACTGAATAATACACGCGTAAAATACAGTAACAAAACCTCGAGTTCATAGATCGAACAAAACTGACCTCATCTATAAGGTTTTTTGTTTAACCAAACAAACAAACAAAGTAACTATATTTTTATAATTTTATACGTAAGGACACAATCAGGATTACACTTTCACTATAAATATAATAGGTGATATGTCTGGTCAGCCTCAATTATATCTAACTATGTCTACATATTACACTATCGATACAGAGACAATTGCAATTGGCTCCAATATACTAACAAATACGTGATGTTGGTTAATTTTCTTTAATTAATATGGTAATTTTTCTTAACTTAATTCTAATATTTTAAATACATTATTCTTAACTTATAAGTAGCTGATTTAAAAATGAAAAAGTTTCAGTCATGCCTATTTTAATTATGTTAAAATAAGTCTATTGTAAGCATCAACGCTTCGATTGTATTTACCTATCCATTTAACTTAAAATAATGACAATTTTTTTGCTCATCGCTACAATTTTACTTAAGTTATTACTACTTAAATGTTTATAACATAATTTTATTTTTATATAACAGTTAAATGTTGTTTAAGACACATTAAAAATAGGTATATAGCTATATAATCGTAAGCCATTAAACATAGTTTAAAAATGTATTAAACTATTGAGAAGTTTATAACTATTTAGCATTTTATTCCGGTGGCTAATAATTTTTTTTTCAAAGAGCTGATGTGTTTTTGACCGCTCTAACCGGTCTTAAAAAAAACTGGCCGAGATTTCTGACTTTGTGGTAATTGCACCTTTTCTGTAACAATTTTAAGCGATTTCTTATTAAACATTCAAACATTTATTAGTTGCACAATACGTAAAAATAAATGTTTCAAAGAAAGTCTCTTCAGTCTCGAATGGTTTCTATTGTGTATAAACAGTGCGCATTTTCAGAATATGATTTCTTTGTGATTTTATCGTTGTTCATGTGATAAATGAAATCATTAAAAATAGATGTGTGTTATTTTACAAATTTTACGTTGAATTCTGACTAACCAATGAAATACATTTATAAAATCAAGATAACAAGAAATTTCATACATGTATACTTTTTTTAACTGCCTCCGTAGCCTAGTGGTATAGGCGTGTGGCTTAGAAACCGGAGGTCGTGGGTTCGAATCCTGCGGGGACTCAACAAATTTTCATTGTTGTTTCCTAGTTGGTTAGGGCAATTTGGGCCGATCACCCAATTGTCTGAAAAGTAAGATGATCCATGCGTCGGATGGGCATGTAAAAAGTCGGTCCACCCAACCCGCATTGGACCAGCGTGGTGGGATACGGTCCAAAATCCCCTAATGGATAGGGGTGTATTAGGGGAGGCCTATGTCCAGCAGTGGACTATCACAGGCTGATGAATGATGATGATGAATACTTTTTTTATTTTATTTGATCAAAATAATTAAACTCTAAATACAAAGAAATAATATAGAATCAATTATAATTGTTTGGTTAAAATTTTGATGACGCAATTTTTTTTTTTTGTATAATCGTGAAAAGGAACTTTTACCGTTTCAATGGAAATTCCTATGAAGGCAACAAAATTCAATTATTTTTGTGATTTGTTACAATACATACCATGCTTATCTAATGCAGTGATTTTATTATTTCCGTAGTCACGGCTAAATGCGAAATTTGAAACAAACAATGCAAATTTTTGTTAAAACTTGTTATTTAAATCGCCGGTTCGTAAAGCATGTGCTTGTAATGTATAATAAGACAACAGTTGTAGTAAATAAACTTTTATTTTTTAAATATATTTTGAATCTATAACACTTTCTATTTTGGCTTAATAAAGAACATTCATCGTCGTCGTCGTTTCAGCCTGTCAAAGCACTGTTGAGCATAGCTCCTCCATAAGTCGCCAAGAGGTACGATCCTGTGCCACCTCATCCACCGACCTCCTGCACATTTGCACAGGTCGTCACTCCATCTGGTGGGGTCGTCCGACACTACGATAGCCAGTACGAGGCTGCCACTCGAGAACCTTTCTTCCCAACGGTTATCGGTTCTCCGAGCTAAGTGGCCGAGCCCATTGCCACTTCAGCTTGCTAATTTTGCGGGCTATGTCGGTCACCATGGTTCTTCTGCGGATGGCTGCGTTACGCACTTTATCACGCAGAAAATACCGAGCATAGCCGCTCCATAGCTCGCTGAGTGACTTGGAGCTTCCTCATACGACCGGCAGTGAAGGACCATGCCTCAGTGCCATGGTCATCACTGCAACACACATTGGTCAAAGACCTTAGTCTTTAGGCATTGAGGAATATTGGACGAGAGGATATGTCGCAGCTTCCCGAACGCTGCCCATCCGAGCTGGATTCGTCGATGGACCTCGGCATCGAAGTTGGACTTACCTAATCGGACTACTTGTCCCAGGTAAATATATTCGTCAACAACTTCGAGCACAGCACTCCCAACAACCACCGGCATAGGCATGACGCATGATCGTTAGACATAACTTTCGTCTTGTCCATGTTCATCCTAAGGCCCCGTGTTGAGACCCTGTTGAGGTCATTGAGCATAGCATTTAGGTCCTCCAGTGACTACGCCATGATGACTATATCGTCAGCAAATCTAAGGTGGGTAATACACTCGCCGTTGATGCTTATACCTCGTCCTTTCCAATTCATAAGTTTGAAGGCGTCTTCCAATGCAGCGGTGAAGAGTTTCGGGATATAACATCACCCTGTCTTACACCTCTCTGCAATTGGATGGCTTCGTGCTACTAGATTGTACTCGGAGGACATCGTGGCTTTGCTGTATAAACACCTCAGAACCTCGATATACCGACTGTCAATTTGCGTAGCTGAAGGGCCTGCAGCATGCCCAAATTTCGACAGAGTCAAAGGCTTTCTCATAGTCCACAAACGCCAAGCATAAAGGCAGATTATACTCCTCGGTCTTCTGTATAATCTGCCGCAGCGTACATTATGTCTATGGTCTAAAGCCTTTCGAAATCCAGCTTGTTCGGGTGGCTGGAAGTCGTCTAGTCTGGAAGCGAGACGATTCAAGATGACTCTCGAGAACAGGACATAAACGCGGCTCAGAAGGAAATCGGTCTGTAGTTCTTCAAGAGGCTATTATCACCTTTCTTGAAGAACAGCACCCCAAACTTCTGCTCCACGCTTCTGGCGTAATACCATCCTGTGGGACGAAATTAAAGAACCTCTGAAGGACTACAAGTATCGGTTCTCCACCCGCTTTCAGAAGCTCTGCTGTAATTCCGTCCTCACCAGGTGCTTTGCCGTTCTTAAGTTTTGCGAAGCCATTCGTATCTCGCTCAGACTGACTTCTGGGATATTTTCGGAGATGTGCCGGGTATGCTTTGCTCTTGGGTCGTCACTCGCTTGATAGCGGTTCCGACGACGATGTACATCTGTCCATAGAATCTCTCGATCTCACTCAAAACTTCTGGTCTACCGGAGATGACTGCCTACTATCGGTCTTCAACTTGAGTTAGCTGGCTTTGCCCAACAGACAGATCTCTAGCGAAGACTTTAGAACCTTGGTTCCGTTCAATCGCCTCTTTAATCGACGTGTATTAAGATGCGCAAATCATCGCTACATTGGAGATCTGTCTATTTAGCTGCCTTGCCTAACATGTCAGAAGAGACTGTAGCCGCATCTTTCGTCTTGTTTCCATAAGGTTCAGAGTGTGATCAGAGGTTTTTGGGTTCTAGGATTGCGGTGCGCCTTGTAGAACCTAGTACCCACAGTACGGACGAGATTTCCACGAGCTTAGCGTTAATTGTCGTCCACAGTGCTGCAAAGTGTCTAGGGCATTGGACGATTATTAAGCTCACGAAAGCTTTCGGCATTTGGAGATATGGGCACGAGACGGACGTGCGTGGCTGACTTTATCAGACGAGACCTTTCAGCAGCCTGATGTTAAGATTTAAGTGCCTCTCATAGTCGGTGATCGCTGCCGGTTTTACCTAATGCGATCCCAAACATCATATAAATATTTGGCGATTGGTCGTCACTAATAAAGTCAATCTCGTTTGACGGAACCATCGTGGTGCTGATCCAGGTCCACTTCCTGTGGATGCTTCTTTTATAGAAAGAATTCATCATAAGAGTCCTTCTTTCTCCATGCAAGTCATATGCTGTTGCCATTGAGGTCCGTTGCGTCATAAATACCACTCTGGGACAGCTATCGTCCTTTCCTTTTGCCTAAATTTGCGTAAGATGTCCCCATCAGCACCATATATTGAGTTTTGGGAATGTATGGCTCGTCCTCATACATTGCCTCACCATCATCAGTGTGTCGATGTTGGTGCATATACCTGTATGACCTGCGATACTTCGATATTCTGAGTATAAGGTAACCCTTGACGACACTTCCGATTTCAACAATATTGCTGATCAGAGACTTGCGGACGATAAATCCGACACCTTCTGGACAGTTGGTCGCCTCGCGGTGATAAAACAAGTTGCCGGATTCAGGATCATGTATCCTCCCCTACTTCGGACTTCGGATAATCCATTATATCCCATCGCAACTGTTTACTCCTCTTCAGCTCCGTTATTCTCGTCGGTCTCAATGTCCGTGTTGTAGTTGCCAGGTCCAGTCGTCTGTTGTGTAGCAGAATCACGGGGATCCCTGCACGCCCTGCCGTTACCGAATGACCGCTCGCAGCCAGATAGCAGAGCTGCCGGGGACTGGGCCGACATCATGCACACTTCATTGGGGGTTTTGCCATAGTTGCACGCCTGGCAAGCGGGTTGGTAACCGCAGTCATTTCAGATCCTTTGACCTTCAACGCTGTCCCTGATGGTCTCAGGATTTTAGGGATCTGAGGGATGGTTATCCGCCATCTGTCGAGACGCCACTGAATAGATGTGCGTAGTAGCTTTATCCTGTAGTCGCTCTTACGACACCCAAGGGAAGAGATGGGAGGCTGAATTCTTATGCCGCACACACAGCAGAATTAATAAAAAACATTCATAGTGAAGCAAAGAGCTGACTAAAAACTACCGCTGCCTTGTGTTTTCTGCCACAGAGCATTGGACAAGAGCTTATGTTCCGGTTTGAAAGAAATCGCACCTATTGTTGTAGTTAGGCAAACAAAACAAAACTCCAGGAGTCTTTACTAACTGGCTCCCTTGTAGTTTTGCAGATTTAGAAATGTCATTTCTCTCTCTTGTACTTATTTTGTACAGATCATACATTTAAATCACTACCAAATTATGTTAAATATAGGCGTATAACAAGATAAAAAATTCCTATTCACTCATATCATCTTATCTCATCATCAAATTACCTTAACCTTGGACTTATTTCCTTTTAAGTAGATCTTTATACCCTCATCTATTATAAACATTCACTTTGGGTTAATCTCTTTACTGTATTTTATATGGTTTCCATTGCTTCTTTTGAATGAAGCACCAAGTTCAGACGGACGTACGCAATCGTACATATAAGTGAAACACTATCTATCTAAAATAAATAAATTATAAGTCTCGAAAAAAGCACTCTCGACCCTAAAATAGCGATTGTTACCACGAAGTGGGAAACATTACTTAATACCAAAACACAGAAGCAATTGTACGCTTTTTTGCAAAACCGCCGATGTTGGTTTTTTTAGTACTCTACAGGAAATCATAAATTATTACGTAAACTAACATCACATTAAAACTTGAATTTTTTTTAAATTTATTTTAGTTAATTCTTGTTGGTTACAAGTCTGGTAATTCAGCTTTAAAAACACAATTCAATAAACCTTTAGCTACAGTATAATCATGTTCGGCACCAGAAGTATGTAGTACAGACAAAAGACAAATAAAGTAAATATTAAAGAAACACTTTTAATGATTTTGTTTTCAACGTTGCATGCGCTACATGTCCTTCCAAACTTAACACGTACGTGAATACATCGGAGGCCAGAGGATTTATTGCGCTGTGTGCATTCCGCATTGTCCATGCCAAAGCGTAGACTGTTTTTAAAAACTTTGTGTAACTTTTTTAATACATGCTGATGACGTTATAAGTTTTCAATATCCTTACGAGTAACGAGGGTTTAGGAGTAACGGATAAGAACATTAAGCATTCAAAGAAAAGCTAGTTATACACTTAGTAAGGTGTACTTTATCCACTTTTTTAGAATAAGATTTCTTCAAAATATAAACATACGTATATACATATTTAAGTAATAGTTTAACTAATAGTATTATGATAGCATAAATATTCTATCGAACATTATGGTGATATAAAGATATTGCAGAACGTTCAGGTCTAGCAATAATTTTACCAGTAATTTTATATTTCATATTGTTTACTGTGGTACTCGCAATTTAAGCATAAGAAAACAAAATACTTTTAACTGTTAAGCAAAAACATGTGAAAATTTACATGACACTTTGCTTAATGCAGTAGCAGATTAGATTCGACCAAGATATTATTTGTCACCTTCCAATCTTATTGAAAATTTAGACACAGCGAAAAAAATATATTATTAAAGAAGTTTTTACACCGTTATACAAACTCTCTATTTGAGCGAAAATACATTTAACCAAAAAGAAATCGTTTCCTTCAAATGCCTTTCAGTTACAGTTGCCAAAACGGCTAACTCGGCCATTAGCTAAGTGGGTCGTCGAAGACCTGAAATGGGCAAAGGCTCGTTACACCACGTACATTGCGTTCAGTTTATGTGCAAAAGCCGTTTAAGGCGTAAAATCAGATCGCAAAAGGAAACAACTGTTTCGTTCGATTAACACAATATTACGGTGCGATAAGTGCTATTACAATTTAAAAGTTTTATATTACAAAGCTTTTAGCATATTGTTACATTGAACTACTTTATAAAAACTAGTTTTAAATTAAGAGACAACTCTATGACCGCTAAACTATTGTTTTGTACAATAATTTTGTAAACAAATGCATAAAAATTTATTAAATGAAATGTTTACATTTGCTTACTTAGCTTTAAAAAAAGGCTTTCATTTTAAACACCTTTTAAGCTATAAACTGGAATATAAACTTGAAAAGCGTCTGATTTTGTCTTCCAGGTGGTTATTAAAAAAATATATAGCAACTAGGTTCATTGTGTTCAATAACTTTCGTTATATTATTATGTACTAATTTGACAGAGGTCCAATCATCTGAAATTGATCATAGTTATATTCAATATAGGTGATTCTAGGAGAAAGTCATTTGCCGGATTGAATTGAATAATTTTCATGATGAGTTCTGTTTAAAGATAGATATGTAACTCCATATCAATCTGGAAAAGAAACTTTCTCGCCTATGTGATTGTTTGTTTCGGTAAAATTCAATCGCACATGTTTTTAGTCTCTCCATGCTGGTACTTTATACTTACTTAACTCTATCATATAAATATACAGCTTGATTTCTATTTAAAATCAAAGTTATTAGACAAGTTTCGAACATAATTTAATCGTGTTGTTAATTGACGTCACCAAAGACACTTTGTAATAGTATAAACATTTTATTGTCAATCTAAAGGATTTTCATCCTTGAAGCTGTTTTCACAATTATAGTGTGGTCGGTTTTAAAGCAAACCAAAATCATAACATTTCTTGACAGCTACCAAAGATGACAGGCACTTTAGCAACTGGGAAGACCTATTTGTATTCGATAGACATTTGACGATTCCTTGGACCTTACGGGTCAATTGCATGATCAGGACATAATGCTATACAGATCAGGACATAATGCTATACAGATAAAATATATGATGCTATAATATTATACTTGTCGACTTGAAACAGTGCGTCCTATATATATTGAAGAACTAGTTGAACTGCGTTGGACACCGGTGCAGTCTGCTAGCACATTCGGCTTTATCAACCTCATAAAACCAAAAAGACCGAGCGGGTAAGCGTAAATGTCGCATCAATTGTTATTTTACAGGACAAAAGTAATAAGTTAAATAAAGAGCAGTATTGGTAAGAAACTCAAACTTTGAGCCCACGATCTCCACATTCTTTTTTTAATTTATTCTCAAAAGAATTGATTTATGCAATAATATAATAAAAAACGTTAATTTCTGTAAATGTGAATAGATTGACGTTTTGAAATAAACGTTCACGTTAGGTCGTTATCGTGTGATACCACATATCACAACAGAAAAATGTCTTGAACAAAGATCGTTACAGTATTATATTAGTGGTGGACATAAAAGTTTTGTGTAGAACTTACTAAGGTTGCAATGTATTTTTAATTATCTAAACAATATTTGTACCCTTACACTAATTTAAAAATCTGTATTTATGTTTTGTGTATTGAATTATAATACAATAAACATAAACAAACAGCAACCGTAGTTTCAATATAGTGATAAACAAATAAAAAAGTGAAAATAAGAAATCACAAATCTCTATGTCCATTTAAGATTCATACATCAGCACATAATCACAACAATGTGGTTATGCAGTCTTAAAGTGCAAAACTATAACTTCTAACTTGGGTGGTTCAGCAAAGGCAGTGAGGAACTTAACAATATGCCACAAGTTTTTCAGTGAGGCTCGGGGAGTTGTGAAGTTTATTGCGGCTTGAATTGTGACAAATTGCAACCGACTAAATCTACATTTGCAAGGCTTTAGTAAGAATTTGTGTTAAATTAAGGATAAGAAAGTTTTCTATTTAAAATTAATAACAAACTATATATAGGATATCTGTTATGACTGTTATGATATAAAGTTTAATAATGAGAGTTCAATCTTAACTTAAGATTTTTGTATAAATAAATATTGTGATCATCATAATTATTGGCTAATTTTAGAGCTTTTACTTAGGTTTGGATTTTGAGCTATCATCCAAAACATATTCGAAGGCAGTATTTATATTAATATGCTATATTAGCATATAACGTACATTGTATTTGTCGTAGAAATAATATTTTTGTAAATATTTAGGAAGTATGTTAAAAAGACAATTTAAGAATTATCCAAAAATAAAAAATCTTAAAAACGCCTTGCTTCAATTAAGACTTATTATTATTGTTTCCCATACATAACCAGAAATTTAGGCAAACAATTTGTTTTACAACTGGCATACAAGATTTTCAAAGATCCTCTCAAAGAAGAACAACATTGGAAAATGTACGTAAAATATAAATGTTACAAGTATCTTTTAGTTGAGTATGCTATATAATTGAACTTTGATAAAATAAGAACCAAAATTATTAATTGAAGAAGTTTAATTGAGCTAATGGGTTGCGGTTCTAATTATCATTAATTTAGCCCGTTAATATATACGATATCATTATGATACATATTAAGTCGTGCATCTCCTACTAATGGAAGCAATATGATAGATTCAAATCGATATTGGAAATACTTATTATTAAATGACTTTACAGTATTTTAGATCTCTATTCATCTATACTTATTAAATAGACTTCTTAGTTACATGCTTTGTAATTATATTTTTTGTAACAAAAAATTTTATACTAAATAAATAAACATTATTTTCTAATAAGCTGTTTAGTATTTGGTATTCACCTGCGTTTTAAAATAAAACTATAATTTCAGTTATGAAAAAGTTTAACAGTAATCATTACAAATTCAGGACAGTAAACTATTACAAATTTGACCAGACTCAATCAACCATTACAATAACTCCATTACACGTGGATTTGATTGCAATTCAGTTTGCACAATCTGTAATCTAATTCTATGCATCACTGGATATGTTTGAAATGATACCATTAATTTCGGACTAACAATATGCAATACGATTTCGCTGGAATCGTATTGAAATATCTTTGGATACATATCATATCATACATACATATCAGCTTCGCTAGCCGATGACGTCATCGGTGTCGAAAGCTGCATCTCAGCTTCGTAACTTATTGTGTAGTGACCTTTCGTACTAAGTACTTTTCTAGTTTTTTATTTGTATTCGTACATTATACATATCTGGGATACGGTACAAGAACCCCCTAATAGGTAGGGGTGTATTAGGGGAGGCCTATGTCCAGCAATGGACTGTCACAGGCTGATGATGATGACGATGATGATACATATCTGTACATTACAGCAACATTTCTTGGTAAGGTTGATTGCTTCGGGTTTATTATTGTATTTCACCATTTTATCTTTGTAAGTTTTACAATTATTTAAGTTTAACAAGTGCCCTTGTTTACACAAATTTCAAGTGTAATTTAGCTAAGCTTAATAGCTTAATAGTATATAATACTGATTTTGACTCAACATATGATAAAAAATTATGAAGATTAATGAAGATGGTAAATAAGAGGGATTTGTGTTTTTTTTTCTTTTTTCAGACTTAAACTTACTTTGAATAAGATCTTTGTTACAAACTATATGCTTTACTCGTTTGCGAAGACATAAAAGAACACGCGTAAAAGGTCGTAAAACAAAAAATATAAACTATTAATTTCACTGTGTATATGATCTATGACTCCAAAATGTTCAATACATTGATTATTCGCTTTGTAAAATTCATACATTAGTCGTATGACACAGAATATAATTCTAAAAGTAATTTATTAGAGTGCTCGCTCACAACGGTTGTTTGTTTGACGAGGAATTAATTTATTTGATGAAGTAATTTAAATTGTTTTGATGGAATATTAATAAAAGCTTATGTTTTTATTTACTTTAGTTTTTTTTTGCTTAAATTAGGAGCTGGCTTCATAGCAATTTAAATGTATTTGTTTTTTAATTGACTCGCGTTTTTGAAAGCTTGGCTTATTTTTTTCCTTGTACTTATTGAATGTAATAAATATATGCCATACAATGTGTATAGCAATTATTATATCCTCCAAATCGATTTTGACTACTGGCAGCCGATCTATTTTACGTGCCAAACACAGAAGCGTTGCCCCTTCCTTTTTACTTTCATAGGGACGGTTTACCGACACGACCGGATAAGGTGCAGAAACGAATGGGACAGGGACGTGCAGGGCATTATCTACCTACGATTTCCTTCGGAAATTTCCCGCTCATAAAGTGTAATAAAACTAAGATTATATTTTGAAAACGACATCATGTAATGGTTTGGTATAGCATTGATGTTGTAAAATAATCACATGTAATTTTTAAAATGAAATAAGAAGAAAACACTTCATTTACTGATTGAATTAATATAGGTATATAAAGAATTAAATTTTCTTTTAACGTAAGCCTGCATGATAAATAATTTTAGTTCCAGAATTGGTCTGATTAGTGCAACAAAAAAGCAAGTTAATACTTAAAAAAAATTACAAAAGTCAAATTGCTGCACTATACATTTTACTACTAAAAATGATCGTTCTTATTCATTGACTAAAGCGCCCTGCCTTTTTTCAGTTGAATGGTTCGGAGCTTTAAGCTGAGGAGAATACTTTCGGTGAAGAAGTACTCAAGAAAGATACTATTTTATGTCAGTGATTCACGCAACATCTATCTGAAAAGTTTTATAAGAATACCGTTGCTCAATTTCTTATTATTTTCGATAAAAATTTGAAAAGCATGACAACGTTATTGTAAATTAACTGTTTTGCCATCATTGTTAGGTTTGAAGTTAATCCTCATGTTCCTAATAAATCTTCTCAGTGATAAAATAACTGAAAAGAAGCAGAAATCCAATTAAAATATACTTAATAATAATTTAGGACTACGGAAACCACTGTCTGACATAAAACCTGAAGTAGAAAAAAATGGGACAATCAGAAATTTTGTAAAAGACGATATGTGATATTGTCTTTAAATACAAGAACAAAAATAGTTTGCAGGGACGCACGAGTCTCGTGAATGTTATGATTACTAGATAAGTTGTAACCAGGTAAAATACTTTCTTGTAGATACCATACTTGTGCCGAATTTTAACCGTGTGGGCTTAGATTTGTTGGTAATAACTGGCATCGAATCCGATGAATGAACATATGAAAAAGACTATCTTGTTGATAAATATTTAAATTAAGAACCACGGCCCCGAAAATATATACAAAAAGGTTAGAATAATTATCTGAAATAAACAATAAAAGAACAAATTCAATTAAATCATTAAAAAAGAAAAGTGGAAGTTAGCTAAAGGAAAAGTATGCTTTTCGAAGGAAATTTGCTGCTCGACTTAGTTATTTTAAACAACGAAAAAAAATTATTTTGAAATATTTCATAACTAATGAACAAAATATTGTTTTCACATTTTTTCGTTATTTATATATATTCCTACTTTTTTACAACTAACGCTTTCAAAAGCAGCGAAGTAACACAAAATTTTATTTTAACGCTATAAATGATCAAGAACACAACATACGATACACATTACACGGTAAAGTAACAATTAAAACAAAAGAGAAATTCAAGACAAAGCAGACAAAGGTCTCTATTAAATAGGTAAAACTTTTACGTATTATTTGCCCGATTGGTTCCTTCATCCGGACAAGCAGAACTTTTACCCTTAATTGCTGAAGCGTAGTCAAAGTCCTTGTACAATAGGATTACAGTATTTGCTAAATGGTTACAAGAAACTTTAATTTTTGTTTGGTTTTTGATGAGAGTGAGATGAGGAGTTAATAATCGTATCCTTTCATAAAAATTAAATGTTATGGGTCAATTTCATTACGTTTGTAACATGCCAAAAAATTTGCATTTTTTTTTGGCCATAGATGTCAAGGTTTGGTTTATTTGTTTTAATTTTATCTTAAGACTATATGATTCTAAATTTTCAAGTCAATTTGAAGAGTTGATTGGCCAGGTGATAGAATTTGCAAACATTTTTTTTAGATATTGACAAAAAAACCGTTTGGGGGGTGTTCACATTGGATAATAATATTAAAACAACTCAAACAAATTGGATATTATTCAAACAGAGTTTTTGTTTTTGATAACACAATGAACCAATCAACTCATATGAATCATGTGTTACAATGCTGTATTATTTTTTAGAACAATTTACTTGACAAAGACTGATAAATAAGCTCAAAATTTCTTATTACATTTTTGTAACCAATCCTAAATTAAAATTGATACCGTAGGTGTTTTTCTGTAAAATATATAAAGATTTTACTGCAAACTTAATGAGATTTTAAATCAAGTTTTTGTTTATCGAATATATACCAATAATTAACCTTAAAACATTGTGATTTGTCACAAAATATTTTTATAACACAGTTATTTCGAAAGAATGAAATTAGCCTAAATTACGAGCGTTACGTATCAAACATGAAAATTTTAGTTTATTCAAGGATTGCTTTAAACGACACTCATCAGCATATTAACATATTATACTAGACTTTACAACTTCACATTTCGAAATAATAGTATTACTCTAGGTTTGTGCTGTTATTTGGAATTATTCATTAAAACACACGTTCAAGAGCTTTTTTCACGAGTTTTTATTTATTTTACATTCGCGGTACGGTAAATATATCCATAAAAAGAGATTGTTTAATGCTCAATTATATATCGCCAAAAAAGTAAATTAACCAGTAATTATTTTCTAGTATTTCTCAATTTAAAAAAATATCAGTCACGTTAACTTCGTATTACGCTTCAAGATTTTAATTATAGATGATATATATAATGTATCAGCCTGTGTTAGTCCACTGCTGGATATAAGCCTCAGCTAATGCACGTTTTTTTCTTTAGGAGGCCTCTTGCTATTAATTTAATGTATTTTCGTCGTCAAAAGAAAGAATGAGTTATTTTATAAATTGAAATTTAAAAAACATTTAAAATAATGTGTTATTTTTAAGAAAAAAATTATTTTATTGTCATTTCAACCGTTCTATCTTATTATCGTTGTCTCTACAGTCAGAGCACACAGTTTATTTTTTAACCTTCTACTACTCTTTCGCTTATACAATAGACATTTAAAAGTCATCGGAACGAACGTAATGCTAAATTGATGACTATTGTGATAGGCTACGTCTTAACTAAAGCCAAACAATTATAATGAAGTTAGCTCATACGTTCTTAATCTATTTTTAATGACCCAAGTCCAATCATTAAATCATTATTTATTGTTGTTTTTCTTATTATACATTTATAATGGTATTTGTTACATAATTATTATATTTTCATACCTGGTGGTAAAATGTGGTCTTTTTTATAAAAGATCGTCAGGGGTACAATCGACAGTCAGTACACCTTTTGTAAGGCATTTGTAAGCCAGCGTAATTACTGGGTAAACGTGACGTAGCGTCCTATGTCTCAGTGCATCATATTATTAAATAAATGAATTAAACTATTGCTTATATTAAATGAGTATTATTTTCTTTCTTTCGCACTTATAACTATCGAGATAATAAAACATTAAACAGAAACAGTTTTTCTGTATCCAATTATAGCCACAATACGACGAAGTTCAAAATTGCAATTGAAAATATTAACTTTACGATCGTTTTCAATCTATATATAAAAGGAAGTCGTGTTAGTTACACCATTTATAACTAAAGAACCGCTGAACAGATTTGGCTGAAATTGCGTGAGGAGGTAGCTTAGAACCAGGAATAGCACATAGGACACTTTTTTTCCCGGTTTTTGAGAAATTTTAGAATTCGTTTTCTAAACCTTACCGCTTTGGGCAATTTTAACTTTTCAATGTAACATTATGACATTTGACGTTTAAAACAAATGCTTTGAAGGAAATAATTTTATTGGTAGCAAATACATGTAAAATAATTAATTTATTATTTCCCTCAAAAACGATGATATATATTGAATTTCTTGGTTTTCATCACGGATATTTCGGAACAATCATATCTAACATTGAAAGTTCAATTTAATACGGAATTTTGGAAAGTTTGCATGGAGTAATATGAATGTTACTAACATATCTAATGGTTTACTTGGTTATCGGTACCATATGTATGTTTATTTGAATTTGCGTTTTTGAAAATGCCATTAGACGTCGTAACATAAGTCGTGGAACTCACAATGCTGCGAGTATAAGATATACAAGAGCATGTCAAAGTGATAAGCAACGCGAAGCGTGGAGTGAAGTTGAATGGAATCGTTAAATTAAAAATCAGTAACATATAAATGTTGCGTTTAACCCGAATCAAGATGCATAGAAATCGCGTACAAATCAAAAGAAATTGTTGCTATTGGACCAATGAACGTTGTATGCCCATATTGTAAGGCATTTTAGTTTAAAAGTGAAACTCCTGGAATGTGTTGTGAGCGGTTAAGACAAATTGATGCCATTGGTACCGACACCAGAACCATTACCTCATTGATTTTTTTGCAAATGGGCCAGGTTCAAAACATTTTTTGACTTATAAATACAATGATTGTTTTAAAATAACGTATTTGAGTAAAAAGCCCTGGATATTTTGTTACTACCGATCACATTGTATAGCAAAACATCGAATAGTCTTTTTCTGACCAATTCCTTTCCAGCAACGTTATTAATTATTGTGGTTCTGATTGAGTCAACAATCATTTTTAAAAAGTGTTACAACATCACTGATTGGATCCGTGGGGATTGCAGTTATATTCGTCGAACTTTTCGGTTTAAATGCAATTGAAAATATTAATTTTACGATCGTTTTTCAATTTAATATACCTTAACTAACTTAAACCAACTTAAAACCAAAAAAGTAAATACGTGAAGTATATATTAAACTATTAAGTTTTAAAACCTTAAAATTAAAAAAATGTCAGCCTGTTTGTAATCTATAAGTCTTACATCGAGACCAACGCTTCCCTCATATTTAGTATAGTATCAAGTTATTCAATCCACACAGAAGTATTAAACTTACTCTTTAAATACGTCATACATTTCCACTGTTTCATAAACTGGAAGATATATACATATAAATAACTATCATTAAACATTATACATAAAAATTTAAATACTTAGTAATGTCGGCAGTTTCATTTGTGAAATTGCTACAGAATTACCAAACATTTTTTCCTCTGCTTTTAATAAAAATCCACCAAAAGAATATAAAAGCACTGTTTATTTAAAAAAAATTACATATCCTTTCTGAAAAAGCATATTATTAAAAGACAAGTACACAGACGGATAAAATAAAAATTGTGCTCCTTTGTTATTAAACGAACCGCCCCTTTCGAAGAACCCTACGTCTGCATCCGCTATTCTCCACAATACAGTAGATATGCACAAATAACTTCGTTATAACCCTTACTAATGCAGTCGTGGAAACAGACAAAATAGTCCTAGTCCTGTACGTTTGCCATAAAAAGACAAGATGAGACATTTTTTTTGCGATCAGTTATCGACCAAGTCTGAGAGGGGTGACATGCAGAATGACATGGAGTGCGTGATGAAAATACACTAAGTAACTAAAAATGTGAATTTGGTAAAAAGTTTTTACTAACATCCAACAATTTGGAGCGTTAACTATTTTCATATGCTTCATTTCTCTGATAAACCAACGATTTTTTCCTAGTTTTATGTCAAATAATTAGGTATTTCTGTGAGATTTATAATAAATAAAAAAAAAAATTTCAGACTGTATCTACGATTAAAACCGCACCCTTATGAAGTAAATAAAAACATTAATCTAGAAAGGGTCACCGATTATACTAAGTAATAAGTTTTACATATCGCACAGTTACCATGTTTTTTTAAAGCTTTCTTAAGCCTACTTCCAAGTTAAGAATTTCTGTTTTCTGATTAATATTATAAAACATATAATTATAATCCATAATTATTAATTATTCATTAGACAACCACGGAATACTAAAGCTCTAAAATAATATAAATAAAATGTATAATAAGAAATTAAAGCAGAAACAATAAAGCTTCGATGTAAATTTATTGCAGCATATTTTTGAACGCTTTGAACATTAGCACAAAGCAACCATTATACAAAGGGAGCATTTGTAAATTAAATATTATCAAATGTGTAATAGTACCTGGACTTAATTGCTTTTTGGGATATTATCAAAGGGCTTCCTCTTTTTTTGTTTTGAAGGAAAAATATAACGACTTATTCAACGATACCATTACCTAAAGCTCGTTTATCATTTTTACCGAAGTAACCTTTGGATGCATATGGAAATTATGAATATGAAAATTATAACATAAATATGGCTAAATGATTAGTTAAACATCTCCTTAATATTAAACATGTTTACGCAAATTCATATGTAAAATGAAGTAAATTAATTAGTATTTTTTAACCAAATACAATTTATGGTTAAAAGTTGTTTTTATCCAAAATAACTTTATACTATATGACAATGATACTTTTTTACAACAAAAATCCTTCAAATTAAACTTTATTAATTTTACAAAGGGTTGTCAAAAAACTATATGGGTTAAGAATTATCATAACATTAATGATGTTTTAAAATAATAATCTGGTAAGATATTTCTAGGTTTCAATATTGCATTATATTAAATTTTAAAATTTTATCAACTTCTATATTGAATAAAGATATTTGAATTTCAATTTGAATAATAAGGCATCGTTATAATACTTGAAATATAATAAAATACCTTTATTTCCTCTAGGAAACCAAATGTATAATATAGTCCTTTGAAAAATCGATGGTCAAGGGGGTATCCTTAAAGAGGGCAATTTCACGTGTATTTTAAAGGCACATTATAATATTTCAAAATCGCTTTTAACGACCTAGTTGCCCAAAAGTAACATAAAAAGAATTATAATAAACAATTTGAAAAATGTATGTTGTCGCGTTGGAAATTACATTAAAAAAGTAGTAGTAATAATAGTAATAGTAATAATGTAATAATTCTAAACTTTAATGGACGACCACAATTTTAGATATTTTTTTATAATGAATGGATACGAAAGAAGAGGGCTTTCAGAGCCGCCTTTGAGCCGTCGAAACGCTCTTAAGGGCACCAACTGAACTGCCTTTCCGGCCAGTCAAGCGGGTCACCCATCTTTCCCCCACCTTATTATCCTAACCAACTGGCTTGGAGTTCAGGGCCCCAGGGCTCCGGCCGACCCCGCCAAGGGTTTAACACGTCCCTCGTTGGAATGTGAAATGAATTGGGGATTGCGAGCGTAATTTCGAAAAGGGGAGGAAACCGGAGGTTTTGCGTATCCGGGGGATGCATCCTTTTTTTGCTCAGCTAAGAGCCATCACCAGCCGTCCAAACAAAACCTTTGGCAGATCGAGTTCGGTCCATCCAATCCGTTCTTTAGATACTGAACCGAACGACACGACGGAGGTCATTCCAGCAACCCATCTGACGAGACTACCGCAGGGGAGTAAGGTGGTTTCAAAGATGCCAACAAAGAAAAACACGGATACCACTGTTATCGCTGCGGGCGGTGGAATCGGAAGAAGGCGGAATTACTCCCATGGATTGGAGCAGATAAGGGAGGAACCAGGCGACGATCCTGGAAACCGCGTAATGCCTCATGAAGATCGCCCACGTCTCCCTCGCATTACCCTAAGCAAGCGGAAAACCTCGCCAATGTTGGGGCATTAATGAAAATGGCAACTTATTTAGAAGCCAGCCCGGGACTTTGTGATACGACTTCAATCGTTTACGGCGCTGCACGACCAACCTGTCGCCTAGTTGGCGCCAAACCCCACTACTAAGTGGGCCGCCGAACTTTTGATACCCCAGGTGGAGAAAAGGATAGGGGACCGTACCGCAAAAGCAAGGGTTTAATCGCGGGGCTCCTTAAGCTTGGGTCTGGGAAAACAACCGGATCGTGCAACCTCAATTGGCGCTTGGTGGGACTAATTTTAATCTGTCCCAGCCGGACCATGGATAAAAGGGGCTGGCGGACCGCTCGATGACCCGAAGCAAAGTTAAACCAAGCAGGGCCAGAAAGCGAATTGGTGATATCCGAAGGTCAAAGCGGTTTAACCAAATCGTCTTTTGATAGTAATAAAAGAGGTTCTAAACCCTTGGAGGGTGACAAGTGATAAAGCAGGCCAAAGATGATAATGGCTGAAACGGTTTTTGCAACCTTTGGTCGAGCCCGTTTCCAAGGAAGGCTCTTGGACGAAAATCTTAAGTTGAATGTGAGCCATTGCACCCATGGATCCACCATCATTACACCAGACGACGGGCTTGCATTTTAAAAGCCCCGAACGGAAAAAGTCTGGGACTGAACCGGGCTGGCATCACTTCTTGGCTTAAGGGATTCATGGGGCTCACCTTTCCTTGCCTTGAATTCTAGGATGCCACGACCAAGTCTCTCCCGTTTCTTTACTACAGGGTCACTTTCCTTGGTTCCTAAAGATAAGGTAACCACTGACCCAAATTGCCGCCCATCCGTGGTTGATTACCATCTATAAGTTAATGAACCCAATTTGATTTGAAAAATTATCCGACATTTAAAAACCCCGGATAATGTCATGGTTTCAGAATGGATGTTCAAACAGGTCGTGGGCCCAAGGAACCACCCTCATGAACGGATCTGGGCAAAAAGGTCAAACCAACCGTCACCTTCTCCCTCCTGGATGAATTACCAAAAGGGCCTTAGTTCGGTACCTTATTCATGGCTTCGAGGAATTTGAACTTACAAGATTGATGGGTACAGTAAAGAGACTTTCCCAAAAGGAGGGAATGGAGACACTTTTATCCAGGCGAGCGGATGGGCTGGAAAGACAAATAAGTCGTAGGGGAATCTTCCAGGGTGATTGTTTGGAGCCCAATATGGTTTCTCTCCTTGAATCCTCCAACACCGCTGGAGGTTTCGGGTGGGGATTTAAGCCGGGAAGAGGACAAAGGGACACTTTTTTTGGATGATCTTCCAAATTATTCCCCAATCGCTCATCTAAGGAATTTTAAAGATTACATGTGATTTTAAAATTAATTACAATGGAGTTGGGAACGGATAAAAAGGGATTATCCATGTTGAAAAGGAGGTCCCCACCCGGAAGGGGTCCCATTTAACCTACAACCAATTAACTTAAGGACCCCTTCCGAAGCTGGTATACCGCTTCCTGGGCATGTCACAAACCCGGTGGCCGGCAGGGCGGTGTAAAACAATCAGTTCTGAAATTTCTGGACGCCTTGACAAAAGTGTTAAATAGCTTTTGTCAAGGCAAAAATACACGAAACGGTTGGGTTATGCCCGTCTTCGTTTATATTTGAATTTCAGGTGGTCAAAGAGGGTAAAACCTTGGGACAGAAAAACCGCAACCATTTTGACGTCCCGGGATACCACCCGAGATCCGTCAATGATGAGGTTGTCCACCTCGGGATGGGTGGGCGGGCTTGGCGCCCTTTAAGGCCATAATTGTGCAACCTCCTAAGCGTCCTGGGAAATCGGATGGTGAACCTGCAGGCATCATTGAAGGATAAAAGACTTCCCCATCCAGTCCGAGCAGTGGGCCGCAGTGCTAAGCATCTCCGACCTGGAACTTGATTGAAAGGAAAAACAACAAACTAATTCTAAAAGCTCTTCATGAACCTCATTGAACCTTTACCACCCGAAAACTGGCACTTTGGTAATCTCTTCCCGGGAAAACCGAGGGTTTCCCCCGCCTGTGTCAAGATCCGGGTTATTAAAAACCAACAACTACAGAAATCATCCTTAAGGATGGCACCACAAAGTTTTCGAGCTTGTCGCCATCCTGGGGAGACCACCGACATGTTATCTCCGGTTGTTCGCCCTAACTGTCCCGGCGCAACGGCCAAATGGCCGGGATACTCTATCAAGGCTTCCTCGGTACGGTCTCGTGGAACGGGGTTGGTATTATAAAGTATTCCACGCCGGACGCCGTGCTCGAAAGAACCCAGGCTCTAAGGGACTGGTCCATCATCAGGACCAGAACGGTATTGGCTAAGCCGATTTGTGCCGGTCCGCACTGCCAAGGGTATTTTTGGCGACATCCCTTCCCATTTGACAAGGAACCCTCGTAAGCCGAAACAGAAAAGAAACGAAAATATCTGGATTCCCACCCGGGTGACTGGGTTGGGTCGGACCCCGACGAAATTATCCTATACTGTTTCCTTTGAAACGGGTTAATCCCATGAGCCTCGCAACCCCTGGAAGACGGTTGGGACCCGTCCGTCCGTCTAAAGCTCAAATTCAAAAAGCGGTGTTCGGACACCGCTCCGCAAGCCCTCCGGTTCCCCTCCCTTTCAACCCAACCTTCAAGCCGTTTGGTCTCCCCTGCCAAGGGCTTCCGTCTGGCTAAATTTTATATATTTATTGTTTTTATAAAATTATTGGTAAACCAATTTTTATTTTTGTTTATAAAATTTCCTAGAATGGAAAATCCTTTAAAAAAACATAATAAAGTATTAATGTTTAATTGATAATATTGTATGGGTCCTTATACGCTGTAACTACCCTTTAAGTGGAATCAATTTTTTCTCTTCCATTGTTACCTTTTAAAAAAAAACCAACATTTATTCTGTTGGTATTCATAAATATATAACAAAAGTTGATGAAATTTACGAAACCCGAACTAATATAATATTAGTAATAAATTGGATAACAGCTTTGATTACTGGAACCCATCGGTTGGTTAAAATAACTATTATTGATTGGGCCGCAAGTTAACAACTATATCTTCGCGAACAAGTTTTTATACAGTACTATTGGAAAAATGAATAATTATTTGCTATTGTTATAAATTACACCTTAACATTACGTCGATAAAAAATATGGTACATAACATTATTCACAAAATTAATTAAAATAGGCAATTTCAAGATTTCGTGTCTATTTTTTTTTATATTAAGATTTTTAAAATTAAACGATATACGTCAATAAATGATGATGTTAAATAACACTCTCTCTAGAGTAGTGAATTGGTTTAGTGTAACTAACTTACTATTAAACCCAAAGGACCAAATTATGAATGGAGGGCAGGGCGTAGTTGAATCAACTGTATTTTGGAATAACTTTTAAGATCAAAACTTAAATTTTACCCCATATTAATGGCTATCAAGTAAATTAAGCTCTGCAGCTTGCGCGTGGAAATTGATTATTAACGATGCGGAGACCTCGTTTTGGTACATTTCAGTGATTTTCATAGGTATTCCGTTTTTATAGCACTTGTACCGGGGGAAATGCGGCGGAATTAATACAAAACGTGCTATTCGTGCAGTCTATATCCTGGGCCCCAAAGAATCATTAAGAAAATTGTTTCCGAAATAAAAATAACGACCGTTGTTCCTCAATACATATTTGAAAATTTAAAGGTCCAAAAAATAGGATGATTTCCTTAAAACATTATATTGCACATGGCATGATCAAAGGAACAAAATAATTTAAATTTTTTCCAACAACAGACTTGCGAAGAAAATTGGGTCCTTTTATGGGACATTTGTACATTTTTGCAAAAAAATCCCAATTAAACGCTCAAATTTAACTAATTAATAAATTTAAAAGGTAATAAAGAAAAAGGTTGTTACCGATATTAATAATTTTTTTAAATATAACACTGCCTGGAATGGAATCTCCTCCAGGTCTATTTTCAAAATTCATTAATATTTGCCTCTTAATTTTTGTTATTTTTAAAAGATGGATAAAAAATAGCCCGGAGTTTCTATGGATTCTTCTTGGGTCCCAAAATCTTTTTCCAAACCAGTGGTAGTATGTTTGACAATAATAGTGTAAGGTTTAACTTCTATATTGAATAAAAGATATTTGAATTGTAAATTTTTCAGATTTTTCAACTAGTTTATTGTCGTTGACTTTTATTTGGGTCCAATTATATTATAAGTTTTTTACCAAAGCTTTTTTGTTTCCTATTTTTTAATCTTTTCCCCCTTACAAGTTATAATAATTTTTAAAATAAAATAAATATATAAAAATCCAAAAAGTTATTGATCAACAATAGAACTACAAAAAATGCTGTATTTATAATCTTTTGATAATTTCAGAGGGCACTACTCAAAGAGAAGTTTTCTTATATTAACAGCAAAAGAAAGTAGATCAAACGTCTAATTAATTTCGGTAAATTATTTTGATTTTCGTTAAAGTTCCAGGGCTAATGTAAAAAACAAGAACGATTTTTATGGGCTTTAAAGAAACCTTTACTAATTTTTTTGAAATGGTTGCCGTTATCTAGGCTTTGGGCTATTTGTCGCGTGGAATGTGTTTTATGATAAAATTTAAGATATAGGTTCATTAAGTTTTGACATTCTGGAAACAATAAACCTAATTAAAGTTTTGCTCAAGGAACAATTTCCAATTCCCTTTAAATTTAAAGTCGTTACAGTTTTGAAATTTCTGAATGAAAAATTTACATTTTTCGACGTGAGTAATAAAGTAATAAATGTTCTAATAACGCCACTGTAGACTGAACTCTTTTTTTAACAAGAAGAACAGATCATTCATTTTAAAAATGATTTTTACTTTTAATTACGTTTTAATCTAACCAATATTTAAATCGTTTTTGGGGGATCCTGACTGAAATTACGAATATTGATTTGACTACGTTCCTTATGAGGTTATAAAACAATATTTTTTTGTTAAGAAAACCCAAATTAAAAGTTTTTGATAATAAAGGTCTTTTGTAAATTTAGCTATTTTTTACAATATATTCCAAATGGATTCATAAAATTTTTATAAAAAACAGGTAAATTGGATATAAAGTAGAGGTTCTTAGATTTTATTTGTAAATAAGTCTTTTATTTCTTTTTCATAAAGTAATTCATCCTTTTGTTTGGAATTATAATTTGAACACATTTTATTTTGTTACATGAAAAGATGGAAACATGTCAAGGAGTTACGTCATTGGCAAAGTAGTTTGAATCACACTTTATTCGTCGGTAAAATGAATAATTTAGTCAAATATTAACATCTCGAAACTAAAAGTTTTTCAGGTTAAATTAACGCCCAAGACGCGGCCAAACAATTAAACTGACTAAAAAAAAGATTTGACCTTTTAAATCCGCAATATATCTTTAGATATATACCAATATATATTAAAGCGGGCGTAGGGATGTAACCCCACCGCCCCCCGGCCGGCGGCGCCGGCCTTACGGTAGATCCGGTTTTGGTGCAACCGTCGTTAACCAATCCACCTGCTCAACGTGGCAATTTGGGGCATTACTTTCGATGGACCCAACAAAACCAAACGGCCCCTTGGAATTTGGGTAGTCCCACAACCCAAGGCCCCGGTAGCGGCCAGGTAACCAGGGGACTTAAAAGAACCCGGGTTCCAATCGCTATCATCAAAACTTGACCTCTGCTTACCAACGGACGAATGTTAAGACTTGCGGAACACCGGCTGACTGGAGGTGGGTGGGTAAAATCCGGTGGCACATTTTGGGGTTAAAGTGAAGTCCGAAGACCAGGAAAAGGATACCCGAACCCCGCCATCAGGTCACCTATTGTACTACCTGAGGGGGACCATCCTCACGAGGCCGGCGTGGACCGTCCAACCCCTTTGTTGAAACCATTTCCGCGGTCTCTTCTCCGAGATGGTGGCGTACCTTTGCTTTAAACTCACTAAAAGGTTAAATTTAAAGTGAAAAGTGAGGGCCAACTTCAGCACACAACCTGACCAGGGTGGAGGCCCACGAAGGAGGTCTCCCGGGCCTTGCATAACCCCCAAAGGCCCATTGGTTTGTTATTATGGGGGATTTTAATGCCAAAATGGTGTACAAACCGGGCGTTCGAATCGTGTTTAGGACCTCAAGGTTCGGCAGTCCAAATAAGGGGACAAATGCTGGGCCAACTTCCCTCGAAAAGAAGGCGGTCCCGAATTGCCGAAAGGAATGAGATGAATTTCATCATGACCACCGGGCTTATATTCGGGGATTCCCTGTGATCAATAGGTTCAAAACCGGAAGGGATCGGCATTGTTAAGAACCCTGAACGGGTTACCAGCAAAGGCGGGCCCGGGTTTAAGATCCTCTCTGACCCGACTTCCGGACAAATCGTGAGGGATCGCCATAAATTCAACCGAATTAAAAAACCGATTTGATGCCCCTTAAATGTCAAAAACCAATGGCAGTTGACGAGGGGCGCTGGATGCCATAGTGGATGCATACCGGGACGTGGGTAAAAAAGGTTTTGCGGGAGGGTATTGGCAGTGGAAATCCAAACTCCGGTGGACGCTTGATCTTATGGGAGGAACGTCGGGTGAACAAACCCGACAGTGAAAACTTCTTTCGAAACAGATCCGCAAACTAATACGAGAGACCTTCGGCCTCCAAATACGCAACGGGATAACGGAAGGATTGAACAGAATGGGGTCAAAGGTTTTTGAGGGGCTTCAAGAAATCTGTCCGAAGCTTAAGGAACAGTTCCGGCTCACGCTTTCTTTAAACCTGAGATCTTATCGGAATGAGGATTTCACGCAAATTGGTAAAGGTCAAAAGCTCCTGGAACCGAATACCTTGTTAACGACCCATGTGCTAGACTTACTTGGCACTTTTTCTGGTGAGCTTCCTACCGTCCTTTAACAAAGTTAGTCTGGCTCAGGCATAATTGGGGTGAAAGAGCTCCTGGGGGATGGAATCAGGCCGAACTCTTAAAGGGGGAGAGATAACCCTGTTCTTAGGACTTCAAAAAATATTTGTCAATTGGAACAAATTATTTCAATTGAAAAACAAAAATTTCCCAAAAAACAAGGGTCAAACCACAAAACAGCATTATACTTAAATTTGGTTTAAGTCATGAATTTTAAAAGTTTTAGATTTAATTATTTAAGTATTAAATATAAAAACGATTCAAATAAATGGGGAAAGATGAACAGAATTTTACGACACAACCAAGGTGAACAAAACATGATTCGGAAACATTCATAACTCAATACGGGGTTATCATTATGCCCGTAAAATACCAGCATATTGCGGCCAGTAACAAACCCAAATTTCCAATCGGATAACCGTTACTGGAAAATGGAGTTATAATTAATTTTGAATTGATATTTGAGATTTACGACCTGATTTAAATAAAATTGGGTTCTAAAAGTGTTTTGGCCGTAACGAGGTTTTATTTATTGGAGGAATTGCGCAGGAATTTATAAGCAAATGTACAATTAAACAGGGCACTTCTCTTTTTACCGTTCATAGTTTGATGGGACGGATAACCAACACAACCGGGAAGGGATAGCGGTAGACGCACGACCAACTTTTTAAATGCCCTTTATGGATCGGTACAGACAATCGTGTGATCAATCCGTTGGTTCAAAAACTGGAAACAACAAAAAAAAACTATTGATTAGTTTCCAAAAGGCTTCCTACTTGGCTTATGGAAGAAGAGGGACTTGAAATGGTGGAAGACAGAATAAAAATTAAAAATAAATAAAATTTTTGAAAATACATAGTAAAATTTTCCAAAAAATATATGAATTCAAAGTGAAGCAGTAGTATTTAGATGACGCATCCGATAGGCGTTGCGTTTAATTTTTGTGATGTTTTAACTATTTATTTTATTGAAATAAGGTCTATGAAGCTTCTCATTTACATAAAATGAAGTTTTTCTTTAATGTTTACTCCAATAATCAATTACGAATAGACCTAGTTAATACTAACACCAAACCTAGATTTTTATTTGCTGTGTCATTTTGGACTTTTTTTTGTGTAATTTGCAAAATGAAATGGAAAGGCGAAAAAAATTTTTGTTCCAGTAATATTCAATCAATTCAAATGACCTGTTTATTGTCCGCTATAAGGGTAATAAGAATGCTACTTTCAAACAAAAAATTAGTTAACAAAAAATGTTTTTATTGTTACCTTACAGTTTTTACTGTTTTTAGTGCTAAAACCATTTTGTGACAAAAAAATTAAATTTCAGGCAAATTTTTTTGGTAAAACGTTCTTCCAACAAATAGCCTACTTCACTTTTGTTACAAGTTCATTGCTCAAGGCTTATGGGTATATATTGCAGTGGATTCAGCAATTTCTAGGCAGTTATTACCGATACTTTATGACCGAAAATTGAACCATTTATTTGTGTAGCCAGAAGTTGTTAAGAAACAAAATTGACAGCACTTTAAAATCTATATTCCATTGTTTTTAAAAGTAGATTTTATTGTGATACTTTAAATTTCCTGGGGATTTCCATAAAACTAATACAATATTTTTATAATTTTTAAACCTTTATTTTTTTTTATGAAATTATTACAATTTTAAATTAGAAAGGTTTCAAAAAAAACAATAAATTTTCCGTTTCAACCTTTATAATTTATATATACATACTAGCAGACCGCCACGCGTTGCTGCGGCTAGCTTTTACTTATTTTACATTGTAACAAACAATTTAAACAAGATAAACGAAAAAATATCAGTCCGAGGACCACCATGTTTTTTATTAGATAAATGTCATTTGTTAAAAAAATAGTGAACTCGATGATGCTACGTTAAAACCTGAATACAATGAAAAATAAGCAGTGGTATAAAAAATCGACTGTAAGGATTAATCAAAATTTCCTTCCTTGTTGATATCGTGCAAAATTCAAGGGAAAGGTTCGTTTTAAAAATTATTATTATTTATTAAATTGCCCATGGTGGGCAATTATATTTTAAAATCAGTTTAGTTTTTTAGGAGTTCATCCCGGACAAACATCGTGACACGAGATTTATATATATTTAGATATATATATATATTTGGTTTGATCCACCCACAGATAGGATTTAGTACTTAATAACAAATGAGGGCACAAAAACAGAATATTATGTGAAATGATGCTTAAATAAAAAAAAAATATTTATTTTTAAAAAAATTGGTACGTGTGAAACCATCCTCTTAGGCACGAGTACGAGTCAGTGACCACTATATGAATTCCTTAGTCAAATGGTAAGGAACTGTATAGTAACAAAATTAATCGAAAAGTTATTTACAGATATTTTTCCAGTTTTATGAGATGTTTACTCCAAGCACATACATTCATGAAGTCCATTATAGTCGGCAGTTTTCCCTCCTTTTATAAAAGCGGGCTTTTGTAAATTATGCGACAACTCATTGTCATACTTACTCCACTAGTTCAAGCGCGTGCAAATAGTTTTATTTTTTAGAATCGTACCAGATGAAATTTACCTCCGACTAATTCATTATCATCATCATAAACAGCTTTTAGCAGTTCACTGCTGGATATAGGTCTTTTTTATTGAAGTCGACATTGTTGGTGTCCATTAAAAAGTGCTCCTCATAATTGCCACGCTTGACTGGGATTGTCATTGACCAATTTTTGTACCCGGGATCCTTCTTTATTTACTGAAGGGCTGATTCCCGTAAGGTCCGGGGACCAGCCTCCCATCCCTAATTCCGTCAATTAACTTAACAATGGCTCCCCTCCGAAGTGGTAAAGGGTGGCTTTGGAGCGAGGCAGGCCCTTGCCGGGACCCAACAAATTTGGAATTGTTGTTTTAAAGGGTTAAACCAATCCGGGGCGGGATCACCCGATAGTCTGTAAGACCCATGTATCGAACGGGCATTGAAAAAGTCGGTCCTGCGCCTAATCTCTCTCCGGTCGTTTCCAATATCGGTCCCATCCTGATCCATAAAATATTTTTTATGAAATGTTCGTAAAATTAAACTTTGCCCGGGGGTTTTTACAAGTGAAGTGATAGTATTTTTTTGGCATAATTATAATATATAAGGTAATTTTGTTGAAACCCTATAGGAGGAGATTGAAAGATTTTGGAAACCTTGTTAAAATATTTTAAAAATTCAAAAATATTTTAAATATTTATAGCCTTGGCGTTATTTTTAATAATAAGCTTTGGGAAAAGTAATTTAAATCCATTCTGAACTTTTCAAAAATATCCATCCCTAAAACTTGTGGATTTATAATTATAAGTGAATAGTTAGGAAAGTAAGGGTTGTGCCTATAAACTTCTGTCCTTAAAATATGAACATCTTGGCCACATCATCCTTACATCATCATCTCCGCTAATACACCCCTTTATCCATTGGGAAACCATATCCCAAACGCTTGCCCAATGGGGTTGTTGAACCGACTTTTGCATGTCCATCCGACCATGGAATCATCTTACTTTTCAGGCAAGTGGTCGGCCCAAATTTAACCAATGGGGAAAACAACCAAACGAAAGTTGAAAGTTTTTGATCCCCGCAAGGTTGGAACCCACCTTCCGGTTTCCTTTAAAGCAACCACGCCCTCCACGGCCGGAGGCAGCTTTTTGAAAGGCCAAGTAACTGAAATTTTTCCTTCTAAATAGTACCAGCCAAAAGGTATCTGAAAGTATTACTGTCGCCTCGGTAACTTTATATATCTTTTACGTCATAGATATGATAAATAAATATGTTGCCTCACTGATTTATCATATCTACGAGTCCGGAAATCGAATATCGCTTACGAGACAAGTTCCTAATTGTTGATATGCGTGACTTTTTATTACTTTTCCCTTTTTTGTGTCTTTCTCGAACCGGCACCGATTTACGATGAGTCTTAAATCGAAAGTTTCCGAACGATTCATCAAACTCACAATTGGCCATCGATCAAAATCAAAAAGGTTTTTTTTATTATGTTATCTTATTGTTCTTACTTTTTTTATGACTTTTTAAGTTGCGAATATTAAAGGTCGAGGAACTTGCATTAAGGAAAGATATTCGGTTACAGGCTGGTAAAAATATCCTTATCTGAGGGGTGGTTAGCGGGTTTGGTGGCGTCTTAACGCTGTTATCCCTGCCCCAGGTAATCCTGGTCTTCTTGTTGCTGTAACGAATAAAAAAACAATACAAAAATGATAAACGAACTGCAACTGAAAAAATTTACCGTGTTAAGAAATTACTGTCTTACGGCAAAAATAATGGTACCGTTACTATACTAATCAAGTCAAACCCCTGATTTAATTCCAATAAAAATCCTATTCGACCAAAGAAAACAAAAATGGTTGTATTATATTGTACAGGGACCGTTTTGGAATTGGTACTACCCGGGTCTATTTTGCTGCAATGCAAAAGTGAAAAACCCTGTTTCCGGTTTAAAGGAACCAAAGGCCAGCGTATTTTTAACCCAGTAAATACAAGACATAAAATCCTGTGTCTCACGTTAAGCAGAGCGTTGGTGCTACCTGATGGTATTGCCGATGTTAGTGTGCGTCCTCTTTACATCAGGTGGCAATAAAAAATATCTCACGAAAACGTTGCCCTTCGATATAAAAACATAAAAGAAAATACCGTATCTAAACCGTAATAACTTATTATTTACGTTGCTCAATACAACAAAATTATAACGTAAATGATGTGTAAATGTGTCCACGGTTAAACATAATTTGACAACAACATACAGACAAGGAACATATCCTAGTCATCATATCGGCCATTCACGGGCAACAGGGGGACAAGATTGATACAGGGGATGGTTGAATGGCAACCCTTCCACGGGTAGGTTTCTTTATAATATGGTTATTACATAACATGTATAATACAAACTTTATTGTCCTCTTAGTATTTTTCAAAAAGTTATAATTTAATGTATTCGATACGAAGGATGAGAACGTATTTCCCTTTCCAAAACTTCTTCTTGGCTTTCCGTAGCTTAAGACATTTGGGGATATGGGTCTATCTCCTTTTCAAAATATTTAAATCCATCCGCAAAACGGTGTAAGAGTTGACTATTTCATTGCTCCATAAATTAATTGACATTTTCTATTCTTTTAAAAGACCCTATCTTTTGGGTTATAACAGAAACGGCTTTTCCAAAGGGAAAATGGATAGGTAAATGATTTTATAAATATAATTTTGGGGGTGGTAGGTCCCCTTTTACAGAGGTCAGTCTGGGCAATGTCATTGAGGTGTTTTTTGGAGCCACCACCGTGTTTTTGATTTAAGGGCGCCATTAACCACCGACCCGGTTTAACGGAGACGCAAAGGCGAGGATTTGTAGCGTCCAAAAAAAAGGGAATTAAAAAATAGAAAAATAAGAACGGCATAAATATGTTTGCTTTGTGTAACGTTAACTTAAAATTTCACAATAAATATATACACTACATTTATCTAAGCTTTGACAAAAGAATTTATTACAAAAATAAGTTCAAAAATTTTCAAAACGACCATTTATGACTACAATCATCACCTAACAAAAATTAGGTAATTTTGGAAGTGGTTATCAACAGTTTACCTTAAGCGGGGACAATTTTAATTAAAGGCAACTGTTTCATTTAAGGGTTAATAGATTTCGAAAGATGCTTTCCTGTTGGTTAAAGGTTATAAATTATTTAATTGGCTTGGCATAATTTTATTTTGTAATGGTAGACACTAATAAAACAGTACCGTATTTAAGGATGATATTTTTGGTATTAATGTTCCCTATATATTTTGCGACAATCATTTTAATCAGACTTATTTCACTTTGATCAATATAAGAAACTTTAATTATTGTTAATCATTTAACAGAGTATGCGATATATGGAAGTTATAAATTAAATTTAAACTTTTCTATAGGTAAAATTTCAAGATGATTATTAATATTATACACTTGTCTATAATCCTACCTTTTAATGTTATCTAAGATTTTAAACATACATTAATACATAGGTGTTTTGTTTTTACCCAAAATTCTTGTTAAAAGAATCTTAATTAAACAACTTTTATTGGAAATTAGTACTAAGGAGTTTTTGGTTTTTTAAAAGCAACCTGGAGTAAATACCCAGTGCTTATTTCCGCCGGAAATTTGGTATATATTTAATGCTTCTATCCGGTTTGAAGGGTACCCTAGCCAGCGCAATTACAGGGCAAACGAGACGTAAATCCTGTCTTAGGACTGCAAGGGTAAACATGAACATTCCTCATCTCATATCTCGGCAAGCAATACGAAAAAATAGCCGGGTTAAGTGTTGTGGAAACTAATTCTACCGTTCGAATGAACGTGAAAGGTTTATTACAATACAAATATTACTGCAACATTCGTGTGTAAAAGTTAAGCATGTGAAAATATTAGCACAAAGATTACAAAAATGTTGACAATTTGATGATGAGTTTAAACGACGTAATTTACACGGTGTACCGCTTTGACGAAGATGATTTAAGCCAGTGACATTGACTAAAGATATCGTAATACGCCTAACGACCGTATCTTGATGACGACCGTGATTAACAACTATTTACTGGTCTTGATTTGAAATGGTTCAATTCCATTGCGTAAAATTATATTATTAATTCTCTACTTAAAACTGTCCCAATAACCAAGTAAACCAAAAGTGGGTAAGTTTATTAGGATGTGGAAAATAAGGAAAAAAGTACTTAAATTTCAAAAATGCCTTGGTGGGATTGAATTTAATTCTTTCCAAACCAGGGGCAGAGTATTCGATTCATGGGTAAAACAATTCTTGCTGTTGTTTCCACCTTTAACTATAATTACGAAGATGTTTCCTGGGTTTCCGACTATCCGCAGCAAATGGGCAATATAAATTGGTTTTAATTTGATTTTAATCCCCATACTTATTTGGGGATATTGGTGTCGAATAACATCGATATTATATTAATTTTTATTGTCCTTTTTTTAATCAATATAATAGTAAATTGCAGAAAAATAAGGTCACACGACAGTTCCTTGCTATAGAACAAATAAAATTCACAAAGTCAGAGCGAAGAAGGAATGCTTGGAATGAATGAAAGTCCGGTTGGTGAATAACATTTTAAAAAAAAAAAGGTTCCGGATTAAGGACGCCGTAACCCATTTTACTGGGAAATCAGACGTAACATCTTATGTCTCACGGCTGGCAGCGAGTTAAAAATACCCCTGGTATTGCCAGGGCCCACGTGCGTCGGGTCCCCCAACGAAGGCTCCTTTGCTTTTTATTTCTAAAAGGCAGCTTGAAATAAAAAATATTACCTTTTAAATTGATACAGTTCAAGGCATACAAATGGTTTATCGTTATTAAATAACAAATGTAAAACTGAAATTTTAAAGTGGAAATCTTGATTTCAAGCTTTAAAAATGTAATGTTTTTAAATCAAATTTTTATTATTGCATTATTAGTTATTTTTTACTAATATCTTATGTATCTAAAATCCAAATATTTTTTTTTAAAAACATGTTTTGAAATGATTTTACATTAATCTTTTATGACGAGTTTGAAAAGAAAGCAATAACGTCCAATTGAAATATACTATTTTTCTTATCAATTTTGTTTTACTGAAGGGCTCATAAAATTGCTCAATCTGATTTTTTTCTTCATAGCTTTTCATATTTTAGGAATATAATATTGTAAGAAGTAGTTTTATTTAGCAATTCTTTGCAAAAATAATGTTGTTCTTATCAATATTTACTACAATTTTCGCCACTTATTCCAATTTGAGATATGGACACGTTAGATCAAAATTAGTTTGTTTTTTTGATACACGAATACATTACATTAAAAAGTTGTAAGAGCAGGGCACATATTATTTTTTTCCATATTTATGAATTTCGTGAAATTCGAATCTAAATTATTTGCTAACCCAATTCATCCTTACACGCTTCCTTTTTCATACGAACATTGGTATTAAAAAGGACTGGCATTGCCATTTGAATAATTTAATTCTTTTTAACATTCTGACTTTCTTAAAAATTCGTTATAAATTACTAAAATTAATTTTCAATTTAAATTCAAAATTTAAAAGATCAAAAACGAAATTCTTACCTCCAAACTTATTTTTATAATTAATTTGGTAATTTAATCTTTCTTCTTTTTCAAGCTCCGGGTATAAGTAAAATAACAAAACTCAATAATTTCATGTATAACTTTTTGTTTTGTTTACTTTAATAGGGTTAATTAGAAAGGAAAACTCATAAAACTTAACGACGATCAAAGCTACCCTCTAACTTTGAAAATTTATGCTGGAACTTGAATGGATAAGTTGCTGATGGTTTTTCCAAATTTTATGGGCCTGGTCGTATTTGTCCCAATTACTTCCAATGGGAAAAACCATATGATAAATTCCTGATTAAATTTTCAGTTGGTATTGTGTTGTGCTTAATTAAAATAAAGTCAAAAATTTGTCCAAAGATCGAACTAAGTAGTTTTTAACAAATTTGGACTAAAACAAAATTAACAAGTCTTATAAAAAGTTTTGTGTAAATAAGGGTTGGAAAAATAAAATTATAATTGTATCCCAGGGGAAATGATCGCAATCCTGTGTTTAACTAATAGAAAACTTACGCTATTAGCCTGTTCGAAAACATAACTGTGTTGTTGTTGTGTGGCGATAACATTTTTTTTTAATTCTAAAGTCTTTTATATTTAACACATATTTTATATACATTTATTAGAAGTCAAACTAAGCCCTCATATTATTGTAATACATTTAAGCAATTTTCGTTTAGCGCCTCAATAAGTGAACCTTTTTTACTATAATTGTGCTAATGTATAGTGAAAAATTTTTTACATTTCTAAATTTTCGTTTTTCGTTTAAACCTTACACCAAACACACAATTATCAGCCTTGATGGTCCCCGCTGGACATAAGGGCTCTAAACCAATTCCTATTAATTAAGGGTTTTTGGACCTTCCTCATGGCGCTGGTCCAATGGGGTTGGTAAGGTGGACCGACCAACAATGTCCATCCAAGCCTGAATCAACTTACTTTTCAAAATTGGGTGATCGGCCGGGAAAGCCCCTAATACCAAGGAGACAACAATGGTTTTTTGTCCCATGATTCGAAACCCAGGACTTCCCGGTTTTCAAACCCGCCCATACCACCAAGGGCTACGGAAGAATAACCGTGGTTAGGGTTACCTTTTCATGGGACCGTCAGGGTGGGGGTACCACCGGTGCCTTATTCTTCAAAAAGCAGTGTGAAAACACTACTGTGTTCCGGGCAACCGTACCCCAGCGTTTAACTGGGTAAACGGACTTAACATCCTTATGTTTCCAGGCAGCGGCGTTTTGATACCCGTTTCCAACCTCGGGGTCTTGTTACTTTCCATCAGGTGAAGACTGCCGTCTGCTCCGGGAAAAGAAAAAAGGCAAGAATTTACTAAGATTTTCCGATTAAAATTTTCGGATTTCTTAGCATAAACGGTTCTTTACTGGTTACACTGACGCTTGCATTGCCAAACCGATGGTAGTTTATTTGACTTCATATCTATTAGTTTATGACACTTCAGATGCCTCAATTTTTTTGACTTTGCCTCTAACTATAAACTGCTAATAAAAACCTATCAATCAACACCAAAAAACCGAAGCTCATCTTTTATAGCTGCAGCTCAAATTAAAGTTTACCCTTATTCATTTGCAGCCACCGGTTCGAATAGGATGCATCACCGCTGGGAAGAACCGGAAATATGAAATCAACGGGCAATTTTATTAATATTTTTTAATATGAAACTAAAATTAAAGTAAGCATACCCAGCTGTTATCATTTAAAATTTCAATTACATAATCTTTAAATTATTTAAATTTTTATTAAATTATATCTATTAGAAAATTAAATTACCTTTAAACCTTATAGGCTATAAGTAACAGACTATAATTTTATATAAGAAAAATAAACTACAGACAATAAATTGGAATTCATTTTGAATTAAAATATAACCTTTCCATCACCCCTGTTCAAGGGTTAAATTTGAGGGCTCGGGTTTAAGTCTTTAGGAAGATTTCAATCAACCACAGGCTTTTTTTTTCGTCTGAAAATAATTCTTTTTCTAATTATCTTAGGGAGAATGAGGTTCCTTACCCTTAGTTTCAGTTTCAGGGTTATTTGTTGGGTTTTATTTTTTTTATTATTTTCAAATGTACATTGTTTTTTAGTTGGTTAAGGCATTTTTGGTTCATCACCCAATCCGTCTAAAATGGATGATCCCCATGCGTCGGGTGGGCATAAAAAGTGGTCCACCCACTGGAGCCCCCCGGCAGGTGGTTTAAGGCTGACGATGATGCTATAATTATATAGTGAATATAAAGTTTTATGCACGGGTCTTAATTCCATACCTAATTTATTTTACCCCAATGGCGAATATTAAAAGGAAATCCAGTTTATGTTTACCTTTTTTTCTTCTTGGTTTTTGTTTTATTATTCGGCAAATCCATGAATAGCATTCACGCGATATATATAACCCTTATTAAATCCACTTTTTACGGATTTTGGTGTAAATTCAAATTGCCCTTGATGTTTGATTTCTGGGGTTCTTTGATTAAGGGCAGGAACTACGATGGGAAGGTGTCTGTATTGTTTAATTGGAATACAAAGGTAAAAAGGAAATATAATCCAATTGAAAATATTTTTAAACAGAATAATAAGAAAAAATTTTACGCAACCTCAAATTAACCAAAATTCTTTTCTTTAGTTTGTTTCAAAGCCGAATAATTAAGGAGAAGTGTCTACCATTTTGATCATTATTTCTAACAGTTATCGCGACCCTTTTTAAGCATTCTTACGGTTTAGTTCAATAGCAAAAATATCAAAATAATTGAAATAATATTGTAAATAGCAAATTAAATTAACTTTGTTATAAAATTATTTTGTTTTATTTCAAGGTTTGGCTTGCCAAAAGCTTCCAAGGTGAAATTCAAAGGACAGACCAATTGGTCCTAAGTTTAACAAACTGAAATAAGTCCCAAATTTCCGGCCAGTCAAAATATCATGGAATTTTTGCCATCTCTGCTTTGATATTTTGGAAAAATAAGGACTTCTAAAAATAATCTGCTTAATATTGATAGTCCAGTGTTATCCATAGCGCATAGAACATGTAAAACTATATTTATTTTGAAAAATGTAAATTTTCCTAGCAATTTTAAAACCCGTTGAGACTTTTCTTTGGACGCGACGGAAATTCTTCCTGAATAGGAACTCTTATAAAGTGAATTGCTTTAGGAATGTGGAATGTTATACGTCTTGTGGATTTTGTCATAAAACTCATAACATCTCTTTATCCATTCATTTTTATTACGAAATTTTATCTTGTTACCTTTTTTATGTTGTCAATTAATTTAACTTTGCAAGAATCGTTACACTACAATGCCCACTTTTAACAGGGGGATCCACAACACTGGGGCTACAGCCAAGCCTTCTTGTTAAATTCCCGTAATTAACCAAAGATGTATTTGATAAAGGTTTTATTTTCATTCGGTATTACGCGATACCACCGTGGTGCCTATTTATGCCGCAAAGCAGTGTTTAAGTCTACTGTGTTCAGTTTTGAAGGTCACAGAAGCCAGCGTGTTTTAATATATGTATTTGACTATGAACATAAATCATAATTTATAACGCATTTATTATAGTTGTCCGGACCATCGACCTGCAGCCAAAAATCGACGTACCCCCAAGTAAGGTGAAACGACCCCCTAACGTTTAAACTGTGTGTTTATAATTTTAAATAATTGTAAAGTAATAAAAATGGATCAAATCCGTAAAAGTGTATTTTAAGTATATATAGTATTCTTATAAGCAAAAGAAAGTAAAAAACTGCCTCCGTAGCCTAGTGGTAAGGCTTTAGAACCGGTGGTCGTGGGATTGAATCCTGCGGGGACTCAAAAAAATGTACTTTGTCGTTTCCTTGTTGCTTACGGCAATTAGGGCCGATCACCTAATTTCCTGAATAGTAAAATGATCCATGCATCGGATGGGTATGTAAAAAATCAGTCTATCCAACAACGCGGATTGGACCAGCATGGTTGAATACGGTTAACATAAGGCCTATGTCCTGCTCCCCCCGAACAGGTTCTCGCTTTGTCGTAGCGGTGGGGCTCAGTACCTGCGGCTTGAGGTCCAGCCCGGGGAAGCTAAGAGGAACCTGGCCGGCTTGAGGTGTAAGGCTGGCTCCCATGGCCCCTGAGTAACAGACTCGGAAGTCTGTTACCTAACTGCAGGGGCCGAGACGAAGGGCGCGCTAGTTCCGACGCGCCCAGTGGGAGGCAGATGGCTGTAAGGCCGAGATGGGGCTGCTTCGGCGGCCAGCGCTGGTGGGGTTGCAAATGAGTGCAAACGTTCCTGTGACCCCACCCTTAAAGCGTCAGGAAGGAACAACGTGGTGGTTTTAGTCGGTGCGAGTCCGACATAACCCGTCTTTGCCCCCGCGAGGACGGGTATGCGTAGGCATTTCCCCACGGTAGAAAAAAAAAAAAAGGCCTATGTCCTGCTAGACGCAGAAATCCTCGCGTCACTCTTCTTCTGGCGCGAGGAGGCGAGGTCTCGGGGCTGTAGGCCAGCCCCAGAAGAAATAAGGGGGCGCAGAGATGAATTGCGCTCGCTTGCAATACAGGAGTTGGAGCTGCGGCTGGAGCACCCCAGCGCCGGCCGTCAAACTATAGAACCATACGCCCCGTTCTAAAGTGGTGGCTAGAAGAGGACACGGCTCCTAACATTCCGCGACGCAGGTTCCTCGGGACACGGCTGTTTCGGAGGTACCTGTGCCGCGTGGCCGTAGGAGCCTGACAGAGGAGTTCCACACGCTGTGGCGTATGTGCTGAAGAGACAGCCCAACACGCGCTGGAAGGTGCCCAGCCTGGGTCGAGCAACGCCGAGAGCTGCGTAGTGTCGAGGGACGACATTCGCTTCCTGCCGTAGTGCGCAGGGATGCTGAGAGCGAAAGGTCGTGGGGCGCCGTCCTTGCTTTCTGCGAGGACGTGATGGCCCGAAAGGGACAGGGAGGCCGAGCGCCCTGGCTGTCCGCAGAAGAAGGCCAGGGCGCCGAAGAGTGGCGTACGCGCAACCTTCCCCTGACACTGAGGCCCTGGCGGCGGCAAGAGGGTTCCCCGCCCAGAGAAGGGCTCAAGAGGAGCCTCGTGCTGTTTGTTCCGGCACGGCGCCTAAAGCGACAGTTTCGGATGTCCCAACACACCGGTGAGAAGAGGCCCGAAAAGGCGAGGGCCACGTCGCGCCGGGGTCGCCGAACTGTCATCAGCGCCCGCGCCCGGCTACAGCGACACGCGAAGGAACAACCGTTGGTTTTTAGTGGGTATACCGGCCGCTCCATCTTGGTCCGGGGAGCCCCACATATCCCCGCTGCCCCCTCACTTTAGCGGCGGGGAATCCGTAAGCTGGATTTTTCCAACGGGAAAAAAAAAGGCCTATGTCCTGCAGTGGACGATGAACACAAGGCTGATGACGATGAATAGAAAGTAGTGTCCAAGTCAATTTTTGGCATTGCCCTAACCAACTAAGAAACTTGAAAGGTTGTTGAATCTCCCCAGGATTTTAACCACGATCTCCTGTTTCTAAAGCGCAAGGCTCTATTACTAGGCTACGAAGGCACTTTCAACGGAAAATATTCTGTTAGTATTATAGAAGTTCGAAGAATCATCTAATGTTTAATGTATTTACGTGTTAATTCTTAAAGAAAATAAGCTAACTGTTTTCTTAGTAGTCTCCCATCTCGAAAAGAGGGTTTAAATGAAGTATCGTTGTAAGAAAAGCGATGCCGGAAAAGGCTCTTTTAAAAGGGCGTGTAATTGCAACGTCTGTTTTGGACACCGCCCTTGAGTATGCTTTGGTCAAAAGGAGGATTCCTTTTACCAATTAAAGAATTACTTGTATACAGCGATATATAACGAATTTTATAAAATTAAATCGGTTAGTACCGCTATGTATAAATCGGATGTTTCAAATATAGTCCACTCCTTATGAACTTTTTATAAAAATTATGCCGTAAGTATTAGAACAGACAAATAGAAATTATTTTATGTGCTTTTAATTCTATTACCTGCTTTGCAAATCACGATGCAATCACTAAAGCATTTGAAGAGTTTTAAAAGGGCATTTCCAATTGGATTTTCGTAGTTCGTTGATCAAAAGTTAATGCTTTTTGTCACATTAATTAGACAGCAGTTTTTTAAGCACCTAAAATGTATTTGGAGTTGAAAATGGAAATTTATATATACTGCCTTGTTGAGATAAATTCACTGTAACCTAATATTGCAGTAATCCATTTAAGTTTGTACGGCAGTAAAATACTGAATTTCAATATGGTTTATTTTTATTTGTTAACTTGTTTATAAATAAAATTACAGTAGGTTACATAAAAAGGGATACAGCCTATAACGACTGAAGACCAATTTCAAATTCTTACGTACTACCTATGTTTAATTACAACATTACACTTTATTTATAACTAGTTAAACTTCGCCCGCGTGGCAATTTTAGAAAACTATTTTGTTCGTTTTTTTTTTTGTAAGAGAAAAGTGCATTAGCTATCTTCCAGTGAAGGTCCCGTCAAAATCAGACCAGCTATTCTAGAGATTGGGCAGAATAAATAGACAGACACATACGAAAATTTAAAAAATGTTGTTATGTTATATATATATATTGGGTTTATATCACAATGTATGTATAAAAATCGGTTACTTTGAGGTTAAAACAGACACCCTAATTTAATTTATATGTATAGAAAAGAAATAAGAAATAAAGTCAACCGTACAATAAAATACACGATTGATGGTACTTAAAAATATTTCCAGTATTGTTCAATAAGTACATCGTGCTCTTTTTCTATTACTGGCAACCCGCCCCGGTTCAATCTCTGTAAAATCTATGGAAACTATATATATATTTATCATCGTTTAACTGTAGAATTATGCACAAATTATACATATAAACTTTCCTCTTCAATCACTCTATCTTTTTAAAATCGCATCAAAATCCGTTGCGTAGCTTTAAAGACTTATCATAGGGACAGAGAAATCGACTTTGTTTTATACTATGTGATGATAATGAGTGATATATAATACTGCTTTTGTAGCCTAGTTGTATGGGCGTGTGATTTATAAACCGAAGGTTGTGGGTTCGACTCCTGCGGGGACTCAACAAATTTTCACTGTTGTTTTCATTTGTTATCTAATATTAGACTTTGTTAGCGCAGAATAATACGATTCACTTTTATTTTTTGTACACCGATGATGTCTTATTGAAGTTTTATTTTATAAGTACAAAAATTGAATAGTGTTATTTAAACATACAATTTAGCTGCAAACATACTCACCGACTCTTCTTTAGACGGGTCTATGTATTTAGGTAACAATTTTATATTGTGAAACCGACACGATTGAAGAAAACGCAGAACCGGCTTTTTACATGCCTATCCGATGCATAGGTCATCTTGTTTTACAGGCAATCAAGTGATCAGCTTGCATTACCCTAACCAAATAGGAAAAAAAATTGTTGAATTGCAGAATGCGAAATTAAGAACTCCCGTTTGTAAAGCGCAAGCCCATGCCTACTAGGCTACGGAAGCAGTTCCAACAGAAAGTATTCTATTAGTGTTACTGAAGTGTGCAGTATTGTCCAATGTTTTGTGTAACATGCTTGTTAAGCGTCCATTTTTGAAAAAAAATAAGTTAACTCTGATTCTATGTAGTCTTTTTATCTCGGAAAAGGTTTAAGTGAAATACCGTTGTAAGATAAGCGATGCCAGAAAAGGCTCTTTCAAAAGGGCGTGTAATTGCAATGTCTGGCTTGGACAACGCCCTTGAATATGTTTTGGTCAAAAGGAAAATTCTTTTTACCATTTAAAGGATTAATTCTCTATAGAAAAACATGACAATTTCATAAATATAAATCCCCTAGTACCGCTTATGTTTAAATAGGGTATAAAAAATATGTTGGGCCATTACTTTACATCATACACAATCAATTGTTCTTAAAATAATTTGCGTATTGTGTTATTACACACGCGATATTACAACACGACGAAGCTAAAACGAAGGAGATTTGATTGTAATTTTATGATTATTACGTAATAAATAATCCATATAAATTATCTGAGGAAGAAGTACCATAATGGAGGAGGCGTGCATTAGGAGAGGCCTATGTCCAGCAGTGAACTAACGCAGGCTGATGATGTTGATGATTGAAAGTAATCGGCACTTATCACATCGTAATATTTTCTTTCTTTAAGATCAGAAGCGTTGGCGAATGATGATATTGATAGTGAATATTTTCTTAAACAATCTGATTAAATGTTTTTATACGCAATGTATGAAACTTAATGATCCTTTGTCCATTTTACTTGGTTCCGACGACCCACTTACCTAATGGCCACCATTTTGGCAGCTGAAAAGAAATGTATTTAAAAAAAATATAACTTGATCTAGATTCTAGAACGGTGTATAGATATTGATAACGTTTACATAAAAGCACTGTTATGTATAATTTGAGTTTGTTTATATAACATGTCTGAATCATATTTGACAATTATTTCAAAATTATCGTCTTAAGAAAAAAAGCTGATGATCTATGAATATTGAAAGTAAATATACACTTATAGTTTTATTTTCGTCTTAGTTAAGGCGCCGTCAATATTCATTAAAATTTCCTTCGTCGTCGATACGTATCATCAGTCAATCGAACTACTCCACTAGTTTGCCACATTACAACGTGCTATGGAACGCTCCATGCTGGGAGTTCCTTTATCAAATAATATTCATAAAGGATTCACCAGAGGAAAAATTAAAGTTTATCAACCATAGTGTACAGATGGCCGATTAGCCTATAAGGTTCCGAAACTGACGGCGTGTTTAGGAAGACCAACTGGTGGTAAGTCCCATTTTTACAAAGGACCGTCTGGTTTGGTACCACCGCGGAACCTATTTCTGCCGCAAAGCAGTAGTGTGAAAACACTGCTGTGTGCCAGTTGGAATAGCACCGTAGCTAGGGTATTAACTGTGTAAGCGAGACTTAACACCCTATTTCACACGGTAGACGGCGCGTTGGCGATACCGCTGATATTGCCAATGTCTACGGGCGTCGGTGGCCACTTCTCATCAGGTGGTCCGACTGCACGTCTGCCTGCGCATGCCATAAAAAAAAAACGTTTTTTTCGTTGAAGCCTACTTCTACAAATTGAAAGCTTTGCTTGGGCCTGATACATTACAAGTTTTAACAATATTATATGTTTTATAATATTATAACAACAACAACAAAATTTTAATATATTCGTGACAGATTGTGGACGCGTGAACATATACGATACTCTTTCAAACGTTATCACTTTTCCGCATGACGTATTTCAAATCAGCCGACATGTTTTGCGAAATCATTAACCGTAATTGCTAATCATACCAACATTATTGAAAGCTTTAAATATATGTGATCAAATTCGGTTATTATGTACTAAATGTATATTTCAAAACAGCCTGCTATTTATTATAACTGTATTTTATCTATACTGCTTTGGCATTTATCAAAATAGTAATGGTAAAATTTAGAAATATTATGTATAAAATTATTATGTGCATGAAGCAAATAACAAGCCGTGATTATTATATCAACTGTATGTTATTTTACTTTAAAATTATAAAACGGAATTTGTTACTATGTTGCTTTAGTTGTTTTCTTAACCAATTACATATTGAAGAAATAATTATGTAATCTCGCGTTTTTGAGTGTATAATGTAACTTCTTATTGACAATATTATTCCATTTAATAAAAACACGTAATGCGCGATAATTACGTCTTGGAACTAGTACCTATACTACGCAAATAATAATTCAAACATGCATTTTAGACATCAAATATTGTCATGTCCAGTAATAGACATCAAATATTGTCATAGTCAATATATGCAGTTTACTAGTACTAATTGCATTATAAATAAAATTATAATGCAATTAAGGTACTAGTAAAACGCAATGGTAAAAATTGAGTTTGCGATTTCAAATACCGTAATAGAATACCGGAGATAGTGTCGTACGAAAAAAGTTTTCATCTTCTGTATTGTGAACACCTTCTTAAATAGGGAAATTCCTGTGGATATCCGTCCTTGCGGGAACAAGAATAGATTATGTTGAAAACTCACCGACTGAAAATTCACTAAGGTCATTCCTTAAAAGTTAGGTCTCACAGAACTGCTGTTTTCTTAGTTTTCTCAGTGCTGCTCAATAAGGCGACCCCTTTTCGGACCTATAGGACACTTTACTTGAGATAATATACACACAGTTTTGACAGTGCTGTCCTGCTTTGTCGCAAAGGATATGAAGAGTGGCCATCGAAATATCGACCTATAGCGTTTGATCGCAAGTCTTTTTGTATGTGTAGCTTTCTAATAAGGATGTATATCACAACTCTTCTGTTTAGTATGAAGGTTATCTTCCTCCCTCTAGTTGTACCCTCTCATTGTCTTGTTTTCTTAAAATTTGGTGAAAGTTTAAGCATTACACTGGCAATCTTTACTTTACTCTCAGTTAATTTCAAACATATGACTTCATGCAAACATTTTCTTCTGAGCATGGAGGAGACACCACCTGTTAATCATCACTAACTCGTAACACTTTTGCACAGATCATCGCATCCTAGAGGGTACTCATTCCAAAGCGCTTCGGCCCTTTTACAACATTACAAGTATTTAAAAAGAAGTACTAATAAGTTTTCCATATAGAAGTAATGTTTAAATGGATATGGAAAATGTCTCACTTACTTTTTCAATTTGAAAAGATTTCATACCATCCATATTTAAAAACTCAAACTAAACTTATTTCTTTCAAGACATGGAGGAGACCCCTTCCCCCCATTCCACGGAAAAAGATAGTATTTATCCTAACAACTAGATCTCAGTTTTATAGTTAATTTTTAATTAAAATTATGCTTAGATATTAAATTAAAATACGTTAATAGAAATAAATATATGGCAAGGCTTAAAAAAATGCATTGTATACGAAATTTATCAATCATGATTTAATTTTTTGGTCGGGTTTTGTTATAGTGGCCTAAAGTAAATTGTGATAACTCTCGAAAATATTTGTTATTGTATATTACATAGCAACATTATGCGCATATTCTACAGTTACTTTTAAAATGAAACAATTTTACTTTTGTGCAACTCTCCCATCATTAGTGGTCATTTCTGATGGATCCTTTTAAATATGACGTAAAATGTCTCTTCCACATTGTAATTTCAACTCAGGAGTTGTTAAGGTTAATTAATATAAATAAAATTAAGCTGTTATTTAGAACGTCTTTTAATATTAGATTAATCGTGTGATCCGTCGCAATTAACTGCAGCTTTTATTAGCTGCAAATTATTTAATTGGTCTAAATAACAGTATGACACTAACACTACAAGGAATTTTAAATGCACTTCATATTATTAATCATTGCAAAAGATATTTATAACAAATAGTTGAACACGTTACGTAAAGTCGGTTAGATCATCGTTTCAGTATAATAAAATATGACGTCGACATCTAAAACCAGTCAGTTAGATCATTCATTATTCCTATCTTTGCAATGCGACGTCCTTAAATTATTTGGAATTTGGTTTTTAATTTACATCCGAAAAGTCCATTTACTTTTTTATTATCGGCACTTAAAGGTGTCGTTGTTGGACTTTTTGGTTTAGTAGTACCGATAGCTGGTCAATTTATTTATGTATTACGACTTGTGTTCTCCGGAAGAGGTGAAATCCAAGAAATAGCGGGATCGTTAGTATCTTAGTTAAAGTGTTATTTATATTTTTAAAGTTAATTATTTGATTACATAGTCTAAATAGCCAATAGCACATTGAAAATGTTCTTGCTAGTAAGTACATTTGACCAGTGGTAGGTCCCCTTTTTACAGGGTACCGTCTGGGTGGGTAACACCGCGGGACCTATTTCTACCGCAAAAAAGTAGTGTGAAAACACTACTGTGTTACGGTTTGAATGGCAGCGTGGGTACCTGGTAACTGGGTAAACGAGACTTAACATCCTATGTCTCACGGCAGGCAGGTGATACCTGTATTGCCAATGTCCATGGGCGTCGGTGACCACTTTCCATCAGGTAGCCCCGACTGCTTGTCTGCCTGCGTATGCAATAAAAAAAAATGCTGACTGCGTTAGGTTATTATATACTTATGAAAATAGGACAAACCTTACTGTAAAATATATAATATGCGTTAATAGTATTTTCTTTTCAGGATAAATTTAATAATGACAGAGTCACTGACAATAATTAAAATAATGCATTTGTTCATGAGACGGAAGGCTCTCATGAAGCTTATAAATCAGCTTAACAGCAAGGAATCCTATAAATTTTCTAAATATTATGCAAAAGAAACAAACACATCGATTAATTTAACTAGACTTTTGTTTAAGGGTTTAATTGGAAGTGCTGGTTTGGATATCACTGGTAATTTTTATCTGCATAAAATTATTTTGTTTTTAGTTATAAAACAGAACAGTAACAAAACTTTACCTTTATTGTACACAACTTTCATTAGTAATTAAGTTAATTTAACCTAATTATTTTTCTTCAAACCTAATAAAAATTTTACCAAGAAACGCGTTGCTTTGAATAAAATCATATACAGTGGCATATATTCTCCATCTGTACTTATACTAATCATAAAGAAGAATGATTTGTATATCTGAGTGTATGTTTTGTAATGATTAAACTCAAAAACTACACACTATGCTGATTCAAAAAGTTGCTTTACCATTTCAAAGCTACATTCAAAGTAACATAGGCTATTTTTCACTCGAGGAGATTTTGTTTCAAAAATCCAAAATTACACGGGCTGAGTCGTGGACGGACTGCTCATCATCATCATCATCTGTGTTAGTCCACTGTTGGACGTAGACCTCCCTAATGCACGCCTTCTCCACTAGGAGGGTTTTGGACTGTAACCCGCCACGCTGCCCCATTGTCAGTTGGTAGGTGGACGGACTTTTTACATGCCCATCCGATGCATGGATTATCTTTCTTTTCAGACGATTGGGTGAACGGCCCAAGTTGTCCTAATCAACCAGAAAACAACAATAACAGAAAGTTGTTTCCCTGCAAGATTCGAACCCACGACCTTCGGTTTATAAAGCTAGGGCCAATACCGCTAGACCAAGGAGGCGGTTGGACTGCTGGTAACGTATAATTTGTAAATTTATTTCTTCAATCAATATCATAAATTTCCGCTACTGAGACAGTTTAATAATAAGTTGAGTTACAATTAATGCAATTACTGCAATTTAGAAGTAAGTTAACCTATTTTTTACAGTACACGTGTTAGTGGTACCAATTCTAAATCAATTTCAACATTTGCCGCTAAAAATGGATTTTATTTTTTTTGATGTTAACGACAAGGTATATTTTTATTACATCTTCGCCTATCAGGTAATAATTTAACAAATTAAGAATCTATTTAAGTGCAACGTAATTGAATAAAAGGACTTTCAACGGATTTTATGACGTTTTTTTTACATTTTTAAGTTCCGACATTTCGAACACTTTACGACCTATTCCTTCACAAACTATCCTAGACCACGGCTGTGCAATAAATGCAAAAATATCCGTTATAAGTCTTTTTATTCAATATTGCGTAGTATTCGCGTAAATAAAAGAAGGTATTATAATTGAGTTACATTTAACATTTTCTTTATTGTATAAATATTTTTAAACATGTACCAAATTAATTTCATTATAGAGCGTGTTATAGTATCAACATATTTGTTCGAAACAATATTTTTTTAGACTTTTATTTAGACGATAAGCTATCTTAACAGAAGGTGATTTCTAAAAACCTTTCTTTTGACTATTTTAGGTCTTATATAAACCCATTAGCTTATTAATCTACAGTGCTATTACAACTTTGCCTTGGGCTTTTATGATATTTTTGAGTAAGTAAAACATTTAAGTTTCTGATTTTTATAATATGTAACATTATATAGAATTTTTATTACTGTTAGAGGTAATAGAAACAGTACATATAGATCGAGTTTTTAAAAAAACAGTCACTAAAGGTGTATGCTTTAAATTTAATGCTAGTAGTGGGTTTGATAGTCATAAGCTTAATATTTTAAGTTCTATGAGCTGTTAACTTACTTTCGTAAACTTTTTTTTTTTCAGTCAATCAATTAGATATCTTATCAAAGAGGTTTAAAAATATGAATGCACATTTACGTTATGTAATGAAAGAGAGGAATTGTGGTTTTAACGAAGCATTTGAGGATTTTTTTAAGGATTGCGTTCAACACAACAATTTTATTGTGTGGTAAGAAAAAAAGCAACGACTCATAAAAACTTTTATATAAATTGTTTGTATTATTAAGTGAATTTGATCTTTTATTATTTTCAGTTTCGTCGATTCGATACAAGATGTTTTTGGTGGCCAATTGTCGCTTACATTGATTTTAAACGCTTGCATTATTTGTACCACATCTGTACATTTCTTCTCCGTAAGTGTTAAATCTTAACTAAGTAACAAGAAATGTTTTTTTTTAATTATAAATTATTTGTGGATAAATTTAATTAAACTTGGGGTAAGACGATGTCATGAAATATGGAAACTGCATTAATTATAAACATATTATATAATTTACAAAAGAACTATGAACTTGACGGTTTTTACAAAATAAGGTAATATCTATAACTCAATGTGTTTAAAAATAGTTACAATTAATTGCACATTAAATTTGCACGATGACTTCCTTTGGTAAAAACTGTTTATTTTAATTAATTTACCCTTATTTTCAGATACAAGGCCCTTTTAAAAATCTACTAGAGTTAGTTTGGGTTTTATCATTTATGTTCATAATGAGTTTTATTCTTTTTATTGATTGTTACTATGGAAACTCAATCACAGTAAAGGTAAGATGTATATTTTCTTTCGTATGTTACATTTAAATGTGGTAATTTTGAAATTAGTATTAAAAGCTAAATTATTAATAAGGCCACTCTGAAACATATTGAAATACAGTCAGACATCCTACCTTAGTCTGTCCGTGATGACTGACCCAAGAAAAAGTCCAAAATATCGACCATAAATATAAACAATTAAAGCGAAAAATCCGTGAAAAGTGAATTTAGTAAGAATAATAATAACGTAAATAAAAAAATACATATATGCTAGTCTGGTCAATGTTCACGTACTTCGATAGCATAATGTTTTAACTGTTGTAGTGGGGATATGTGAAATCTATGATCCACTTTTATGGGAATCTTTACGAGATGATTTTAATAAACTAAATATTTTAACATTATCTTTTCTGAACAGACATCGCGTTCAGTATAAGCATTTAATTGATCTATCTCTTGCTACTGTTCGCTTCAAATTTTAGAATAAATAAAGATTACGCCTTTTGATTTCGGCGCATGGACCAGCGTGGTGGTCCAGAAACCCTCATACGGAGTCGTCCATACGGACGCCTGTGTCCAGCAGTGGACGTAAAACAGGCTGATGATGAGACGCCTATTTCGTTACACTCCCAAGATATGATATAACTTTAAACTGCTGCGGTTTCTATAGACCTTACGGCCTAACATGGCACCTTTTAATGTATTCGCTTATTTTGTGAAATATTGCGTACTTACTTTTGTATGAATATAAGAAATCTAGAGAGAATTCTGCCAATATCCGATATTTAAATGGACCTATCTTTCCTCACAGAGTTATCAAATCTCGGATGCAATTTACTCTTGTTCTTGGATTAATCTGTCATTAAGTAACAGCAAAAACCTAAATATGTTATTGGCTCGAACCCAGAAACCGCTAATGATAAACACTTTTATCTTGATGCCAGTTTCTTTGGAAACGTTCAAGAAGGTTAGTTTTACTATGCTTAAAAAATATAAAATTAGTATTACTTTTATATACTCATTGTTGATATTATGACAAAATATTAATTGATTTTACTCACCCTTGTCCTTTTTTAGGTTATGAACTACACCTACAAAGGATTTGCAATATTAAACCAAATGAAAACCAATAACGCGTTGTAAACATATTTTGTATATATATATATATTATAAATGTTTATTTACAAAATAGTATGTGAATACACAAATGTCTCTGACAATTATTGATTTGTTTGTTGTGTATTATATAAAATTTTGTTTCATAAAATTTAAGTTATTATATATTAAAATTAACATTTCCTATTCGTAACCTTTATAACTTTTTACCTTATTTTGTGTTACTTTTAATGTGGCTTAAAGAATAGAAATATTTAAGCTCGTGTATTAAGATAATCAAGCATAGCCATACTGTGGAGACAATGAAATGTATATATATGACAACAGACGAAGATTGAGATAGCAGTTTCGTAAGTTGAAATCGCTAAAAGCCTTTTAAAGGATTGGTCAGGTTCACACTAGTATAAAAACATTCTGTTTTAGGAACTCCTGAGCAAAACTTATTTATGATATCTGCAAAAAAATTGGGTCATTATAAAGAACTACAAAACGACTCATCAATAAAGCTCAACTTTGGGTTTTCCTGTTTTCTGGTTCATTAGGGCAATATGGGCCAATTATCCAATTAACTAAAAGTAAGATATGCGTCGGATGGGTAACTCAAAAGTTGGCCCCGGCTGTCAAGGATGTCAGTATTAATGTCAATTAATTCATCGTTGAGTTAGCAGTTTACTCTTTACCTGTGACTCTATGAAACTGATATTAGGCTTACCTATGTAGATAAGAAGGCTACCCAATACTAACGGAAAACTTCTTGATAAGATATAGATAGCATGGTAGGAAAAAAAACCTATGCTCACGACCACTACATTTTGAGCGCATGAAGTAAGAGCTTTTAAATTTTTCTCCATAGTTGTTCATCATGTTGGTTTCTGACATCTATTTACTCGGCTGAAATGGCTTTCTCGGCCGATGTACAAACCATTTTAAAGTAAAGTTACAATTAAATCCTATCCATGTTATGCATGAATATAGCAAAAAGCTAGTATATAGCAAAAAGTACCGAACATATATAGACATTTTTACAAATTTTCGCTTTTATTACATTGACAATAATATAAAAGCCCGACAGAGATGTTAAAGTTATAATGATCCCGTATTCCGTCCCTTCCAAATTAAATTTGACGAGGTTTTTACTTTATTATAATTTAGACAAGCCGTTTTTAAAGCCGGGCAAAGGCATGCGAACGCCATTTATAATCTAAATTTGAAAGATACAGATAATAAGTCTAAAAAGTGAATAAATTTATATCGTATGAGTAGACTCTAACCATACTTAAAACTATAGAAACAATATCGATTTTTTATTCCTTTCGAAGATATTGTTGGACAATATTCAAGAACATTGTAAAAACGTTTTGTGTTCACTCGAAATAAGGCCACATCATTTTGAACCCGAAACAAAACAGCATAGCATTCATAATGTATTCTATGAACGGCTAAACTCACGTGAAATTGTAATGGTGTCGACTAGTCACGGACCCATCAGAGGTCCTAGATCAGGATGTGTGGGATAACTATACGGTGGCTTTCCATCTCGCACTAAACAGCAATCTTTACAATGGAAGCGACCATTATTATTGATCCCGAAGGAGTTTCGTGCCGTGGCAATATAATTCCCCGAAGGAATGCCATCAAAGAGAAAAGAAGAGCTAAACGGGCATGCTGTTTTATCACGACTACGCTGCCTCGCACATATTGGCAGTTGCAATAGCTTTTTCACCAGATATGGTACTTAGCGATTTTTATCTGTTTTCCAAATTTAAATAATACTAAAGGGGACACAGGTTCAAAGACGACAACAAGTAATGGATGCCTTGGAGAGCTTTATGCGGGATCAACCCAACTGTTTTAGAGGCATTGAAGCTTTGGTTTCGCTGAACTCGGTGTGCAGAGAGACTGGGTGCCTATGTAGAAAACATAGAATATTAAGCTACTAACAGACATTATATGTTATTTTCATTACTTTTTGATCCTTTCACGTAGTTATATTAAAATATTAATATAAACATGATAAATATCACGTTTATATTTTTTCCTTCTGATTGTAGTCCTGTCCATTTAAGAAAATAACAAATATCTCAATTAAATAAAGTATTTTAAAAAAAATGTTTATGTAAATCGATATTTTATGTGAACAAACACCGCTTATACGTGAGCGATATTTGCGGTACGTTGCACGCCGCAATTAATCTCCCAACGTCTGTCTTAGTCACGTATACAGTCATTTGTAACGGGGTATTTAATACCTGACATTACCTTGTTTGTAACAAAAACATTTCAAATTTACATTTTCAGTGATTTATGAAAAACGTGATATTAATGAAATGTCTGTATTTTTTTTCTGTGTTAGAAAGATAATTTAACTTTAATTTTCCTTTTTTTAAATGACATTTCACATGTTACCTTTTTATCAGAACGAGGTAAGGAGACAAGTATTTAAGCTTTATTATTATACACATACAAATATACATACTTAATAAATACGAATGGAATTTAAACAAACTAAATTTAAGAAACATGTTACCAAATGACGGCTAATACCTATCATTTAAGAGGAATGAACAAAATTGGGGCACTAGGAGCGTAGCTATGAGTAGCTATAAAATATATAAAAAAACGCTCGGATGTGATTACCTCCTCATTACAAAAATAAAAACAGATTTTTTTATTTCTGTAAAGAGGAGGATGTTTTTATATATTTTCCTTCTTGCTGCCGTTTAAAAGCACAATTATTATTTAATAAAAGAAAACATTTTAACTTAGTCAGTGTAATTATTGTATAGTAAATCAATAATTGTAATGAAAAATTATTCAAGATCAGTTAGTCAAAGTTATGGCGAATACAAAAAATTGATGATTTTTTTTAGTAAATGAAACTACTTGACCGTAATTAGAACCTTGTATATTGAGACCTGTTTGTGACGCTAATATGATAATATGTAATGCATAAAAGGCAAGACATTGATGAGCAAAAGAAATTAATTTGTACAGGTAATATACAAATATGTAAATACATAACTATTTATATCTCAGATTAATTTATACCAAGATGTTTAGAAGAGGTACATTGATGTCGTACATAATATTAATGTGAATCGAGTATCAAGCCACTTTCAATTTGAGAATTCAAATCTGTTAAGGACTGTACTACCTTTTTTTTTCCTCTTTATTTATTAGTTAAGGATTTTTTTCTATATAGACATGTCAATCGCATCGTAGCTAAATATACAACATAAGATACAAATAACATAATAGTACTAAAAATACAGAACAGCATATTAAGGTTACTTTTATACAATTAATAATTTATACATTGCTATTGCTATATTGGAAATGGGCAAGCTGAGGCATAATTGTATATAACCAACATCAAATTGATTTACATGGAATTGCTTAACAAATATTTCTCTTTTGTCTTGATTTTTGGAACATTCCATCAATATAATGTACTAACGTCTATCTCTTATCTAATTACTACAATTGACTGAATCTGCTTTTCCTCATTAAGATACTTTCTGACAGGATGTGTCCTACTCTAATCCTAACAGCTAATTTTAACACATATTTACTTAATTTACAGAAGGCATACCATGGATCTGAAGAGGCTCACATTGTATAGTCTTATACAAATACCTTTGATATTTGAGCGTTCGTTAAATAATATTTTCCAACACTATAAGTAACTAATTTGAATTTTGGTATAATCTCTGAAGTAAGATGGTCTAATATTAAGTTCTGTACCTGTTGATAATGCTAACTTTGCAAGTCTGTCAGCCTCTTCGTTACCAAATAGTCCAATGCGAGATGGGATCATTGTAGCCTTAGCTCTATTCCACGTTCAGCACAGATGTGAATATTTTTAATTATTGTGTACAAAAACTCCTCTGTAACCTGAAGCACTTTTACTATCAGAGAAAATTACAATCTTCGGTTCGTTTATAGACATGATATATAACTGATTGCCTCGGAAATACCTATTAATTCTAGTGACATGATGGAAACCTCATTATTAATTTTATAAGCTAAAACCGTTGCTTTTAATAGGATCATAAAAACTCATTCCTCTTTTTTCACCAATCTCTGACCCATCTGTGAAAAATTTGTACCATGTTTTGTACTTTCTCTCTATTTCAAATAAAGTATTTGCTCTCATGTCATCAATGACATAATTTGCCTTAGCCCTTTAATACTTTCTAAAAGAGGATGAATTACTTTCTTCACATTGATTCGAGACAACCATATATCTAAACAAAACATGTCGAGAGGTTGAGTTGACTAAACTTTGGTTGAGCAAACTTCCAAGTCCATTGTGTCATACAATGTATTTATGAGGAAATTGGTATATCCTTTTTTTTACCAGTGTAAGTTCTGGCATTTTCGATATAATTTATCTTAATAAATTTACGTAGTTATTGTTTGCCTGATTTACACTTTAGGAGTATAGTTTATATCCCAGGTATAGTCGTCGTATAAATAACGGTGGTCATGCTTAGCTCACTTTCCATCAATGAATTGGATAACTTTTAATAAATCCGCCTATAATTTCTTAGGGCTTGATTTTGAATTTTATCTAGTTTTGAAATATTCGTTTTGCTGCATTGTCAAATAGAAAAAATACTCTAATCTAGACCTGATAAGTGAAATATATAAGCGCCTCATATGGATATTCAAATTCAAATTAAATATCTTTATGCAATATAGAAGTTTACACTTGCTTATTGATTGTCAAACACTACCACCAGGTTCGGAAAAGGACGCCTCAGACTGAGAAGAACCTGGCAAAATAAACTCAGCAGGCTATTTTTATGTCATCTTTTAAAAATAACAAACAATTTGATAATTCGGCATTACATATTATGCAATTTTGAAACGGACTTGGGCAGAGCATTCCATTACCAGGCTGTGTTATCATTTAAAATTACACATAAACGTTCCTTGACTACCTTTTAAATTTTTAATAGTTAAATTCTGAAACGTTTACTGGTTTTGTGGTAAAAACGTATACATTGTCCCATAAAAGACTTACTTATGCTTCGCAGTCTAGTTGCTGGAAGAATTAAATTATGTTTGTTCCTTGTATCTATGTTATGTGCATCATAATGTCTTAGGAAATCATCTCTATTTTTTTTTGATAGTATGGATTTTGATGGGCCTACAAGAACCATTAATGTGTTTAAGTACTGACCGCATTTTACCGCTGTCTCATTAATATGTTTATTCCAAAGCAGACTTCGGTCTAACCATAGTCCTAAATATTTATAATATTCTACTGATGATAATTCGTCCCCATAGATTTTAACTACGGGTTCAAAGCTTCTGCGTCCGCGGCTAAAAGACATAATTTAGTTTTTTTTGTAGATACTACCTTTGTACTACATTTGATCCATCTGAAAATCTGGCAATGGTGCTGCTTTGTAAGTTGTCCGACAAACGGTCGACATGACGACTAAAGCAATATTTGACTAGAACTACGAGCCATCATTTCTCTTGTTTACTCACAAACTGCCCTACTTCCAGAATTAATCTAAAATTTTAGGCGGTAGTAGCCTTGTGGCTGCTACTAATTCTGCAGATTTATTGGGGCTTTAAAAGCTGGCGATTTGTTGTCCATCCTCCAAAGTGCCTTTTTCCAACTAGGAACGTACCTTTGTTCTAGGATAAATTAGATCCTAAAAGTCGTAGATAGCAGTGGTAATAACAAAGCAAGCAGATAGTCCCACTGTACTTCGAAAGCATTGTAAAATATTGATTTCCGGAAGGAGAGCCAACAGGTGCAAAGGTCCATACTGCTCTCGTTGTACTCCATCACTACAGTCCTCGTGAACAAAATTTCCGGACAGCTTGGTACAAGATGCCCCTCTTTTGGTTTCCGTTGAAAAGCGATCTGCTGGACTTAAATGTACAAAGAACACTAATATGATGTAACCTAGAACATGATTAAGATATTTAGAGAATAGGTTCTACAACAGGCAGGCAGCAGCTATATGATTGCCCGTTTGGATCGGCTATGAGCCTACTGCTGCTTTAAGTTTGCGTAAAAATACTATCCTACTTCTACATTAAGTTATTATTTGACTTGTAAGAATCAAAAGACACGAATTTAAGTAAGCACGGAAAAAATATCTAATATTTAGGCGATGAGCTAAGTTTTTAACTCCTTGACAGCTTGATAATCAAAACACACTGTACAAGTTTATCTTCAAAGAAACGGCAGAAAAGTCTACTGCGAACAGGTAATTTTTATTTTTTTTATGTAAAAATAGCTTTAGTGTGACTATTTAAATATAATTTAAAAAATGTGAAAGAATTAAATTTTATTCCACATCCCTTACTTTTTTGTTTTTTTTTTTTTTATTTTTTTTACTTTGATTTTTAATGTGCTTATCCTAATATTTATTATAATATCATCAAAGATTGCTAAAGATAGACTGAGAAAAGATAATATACTACAAGGCTGTACATATCCAAAATTCTCTATCATTGAACAGTTATATAAACATGTGCGTTACAAAAATTATGCTATATATATTACAGAGAAACGATTAGACATGTTCCGATGTTTGAAATATTTTTCCTATCAATGTGTCACATATTTTTTTAAACCCAACAGATTTTGTCTTACTTTATTAAATTATATAATATCAAGTTATATATATATTTGTTAACTAATCAGATAGGTTAGGTTATGAGCATAAAAACGGTCTTGTTCTTTATACTCCGGCTGTGTAGATTTTCAGTTGAGTCAGACAACTGAAGTTAAAGGAACACAAACTGCATCTTTGAACTCTTGGGCACTATGCTCCCATTAAAGCGCACATGGCTATCTTTTATGTAGGTCCATAGTCGAAATTGACTCCAAGGACATCACTATTCACATAGAAATCAAACCCACGCCTAATAGTGCAAAAGTCCGGGTCAATACCACTACGCTAAACGGAACGTTGGGAATGTCTAAACAAATATGTTAAAGATTAAATCGGTGGCTTACAGAACGTCACGTATGTAATCGAAACGAATATATTAGAAATCGATTTAAAGTAACGGCTATTATAATAATTGCGTATCAATAAATATAGTGGGCAAGCCTTTAAAGTCCGTCAAAAAATTACATAAATATATCAATTGCATGTAAAAGTCATTTAAGACAAGTTTTTTATTTTTTTTTATTGGTTAAAGCGACGAAACAAGCATGACGTTTACTTGGTGGTGAGTGCTACCTCTCCTGCCCGTAAGAATAGCAACGTACGATATGCTTAACACCCTGAGACATGAGATTTTATGTCTTGTTTACTTAGTAACTAAACCATCGACAGTTCCCTTTAAAGCGAAAGGCACCGTTGCCAGCGTTTTTGCGAATTTCTGCCGCAAATCACTACACCGTGGTGGTACTACCCTAGACGGTCACTTGTAAAAAGGAACTTACCTGCATTGAAGCAGGTTAGGCATTGAAGGGCTTACTTGGGATAGGGCTTTTTTAAAAGAAATGACGAGACAAACGTAACGTCGAATAATATCTAAAACAATAGAAATTTCCTTGCCAATCAACAACCTATACTACACAGTCAGGACATAGTCCAATTTTATAACGAGGTGTTTACACAACAGCAGTTTTTCTCTATTATTTCTTATTCAGTAGTCCACTGTTGGACATATAACACCTCTAATGCACGCCTTCTCCATTAGGGGGTGTTTGGACCGTATCCTACCTAGCTGGTCCTATGCGAGTTGGTGGGTGGACCGACTTTTTACATGCCCACCCGATGCATAGTTCATCTTAACTTTCAGACAATTGGGTGATCGGCCCAAATTGTGCTAACCAACCAGAAAACAACGATAACGATATATTGTTTGGATTCTAAAAAAAATCTAGTAGATTTAGGTCGCTTGTATTGCCGAAAGTTACAACAGCCATTTGGTTTTTCCACATCATAGACACATAATGGCACTATCGAACATACTATTTAAATCTACAGGTTTAGTACAATCAATATTTACAAAGTAATATATCTTATGTTTTATGCAACTATGTATCCATTTTAATTTTTGCTTTTATACAGATAATTTTAATTAAAACAGCTACAATTATATCTGTATAAATAATAATTAATCAAAATATGTAAGTCTAAGGTCTACACTCTATGTCTAGTTCGAGTGATTTTTTCTTAAATATTACTAGACTTCTGAGAAAAGTATTAATGGAGAGAAAAATTACAAAAATGAAACGAAAAAACTTAAAAACTAGTTTACTTTTTCTTAATTATTAAAGCAACTTAAAAGTGCTATCTGCAACGCTATCGTAACTACGGTGCGTGTTTAAATTGATTAAATAATGTTGCACGTGCGTCAAAAATCTCAAATTGTCATCAGTTTACAGCAGTTTGCTTCAAAATGTTCGATCTCTCCATTTTTCATGTTGTTTTTAAGTACTGGGATCTATTTGATATACTGTTCAATGATTTGAGCGATTGCTTGTATTTGAATTTATGAGTGTGAGTATGTGTATATGTGAATATGTGAGTTTGTAAGTGTGATTGTATATATACGAGTGCATGAATGTGTGAGTGTTTAAGCATGTGATATTGCGGGAACGCTAGTGTTAAAGTGTGTAGGTATGTGAATACATATGTGAGCCTGAGAAATATTTTTAAAACAACAGTCAAAACACCCATTCATTACTTTTTACTGATAAATTTTAGCCAACTTATCGAACTTAATTCAATAAGAAAATATTTTCGCATTTTGCTGAAATTTGGGAAAATCAAATTTAATGTTTCACATATCATGTAATAATTAATTAAAGTGCACAGTAACATACATAAAATCATCGCTATCATGATAAATTACCATTAAGCGTCTACTAATCAGGTCCTTAACATTTCACACGATAGAATACAATTGCTTGACTGAACAGAGAAAATTATTACCAGAAAGCAGTAATAAAATAAGAAATTATATTTTGATGTTGATGAATATCTCATCGCCCTCTCAGATTTTGATTTACACAAATACAATCAGATTACTTGAGGAACTCAATCAGAATTCAAACGTATATTTCTGTTCGCCACCTGTGCCTATTAAAATGTATGAGCACGTCAATTCAGTCTAGTGGGCGTTTATATGTATCATTTAGTTTGTAAATATTCCACATTTATTATTATATTAGCTGTTACCCGCGACTTTGTCCGTGTGGAATAGAACGAATGTCCCCAAGGTGTATTGAATTATACTGTAAAGTGATAAATGAATCGGTATAATCGTTTGTGTATATATGACGAATTTACATCCTATCTGTGAATTCGTGTAAATCCCTATTGAAGTCTCTAGTTCATCTTCGTACAGTTTGATGCTACAAGTTAGCTAAAAAACAGCCTTCGTAGCTAGTAATATAGACGTGTGCTTTAAAAATACAGGTAAAGACGAACAGACAGATAGACTCAGTCACTTTCGTATTTATAGTATTAGAATGGATTTTTAAACCTTTGCAAACTTTAAAATGTCATGGTGGCTGAATGTCAGATTCAACGTCAGATATCAAGCCTTATTATCAAAAATAAAAAAGGATAACACAAATATGTTGGCAACAAAAAATCTAAATAAATGTGAATGGGCGAGACAAATAAATTTTAATTAAAAGTGAATATCTTTCTAATGGCTTATAATGTTCATTTGCTTATTATGTTATTTATTCTCCTCCTTGTCTTGAAACCAAGTTTATAATGGTACTTATAATGCACGGTATTTTCTTCCTTTAAATAAATTTCAGCTCGATTAAATTTAGATTAAATTAATGTCCATCGAAAAAATTATCTTTGTTGTTGTCCGGTGAAGACCTGCAATTATTAGGCACGGACTCTATGATATATCCAATATTGAATTAGTTCCGAAATTTGATAGTCAATAATAGTTACAAGATGTATTTAAGTCTTCTCCACACTTTTCTAGTTCTTAGTAGAAATGTGTGATGTGGTTTATTTGAAGGTGAAATAAAACTTAAAAAATAAAAATCTTTTTTTTCCTATCCAAACAAAAGAAATGGCGAGAAGAGTTTTAGCATACCGGCTAATTGATCATAGTTATGTTTACTATGTATTACTTTTAGGAAAATTTTGTGCGATACATAATTTTAAGAAGTTTAAATCTGAAATTTAGAGATAATAATAAACAAATAAAATGAACAAATAGTTTATCTTAAACACAGTGGGTATGTGGACTAATATTATTTAAAGTAAAAAGTTTCTTTTACCTCCTTATTTTAACTTCGTATAAGGCGCAGTTAAAACCATTAATAAACCTTTTCAACAAGAAAGGATAATATAGTACAAGGCTGTACATATCCAAAAGGTTAAAAACCAATTGTTTGTTGAGGTGATATTTCCGAGTATTCGTAACTCAAGAAGGTGGCAAAAAGTAACATACGGAATTCAAAACGACAGGTCCAAGTTAAATATGTAATTGAAATTTAATAGCGCCCTCCGGCATCTTTTACTTGAACCAAAGTAAAAATCAAAACGAATGATCCTACGTTAAATTGGTTACAAAGTGTGTAGAAAAGCAGACTTTGTAACCAATTTCAGCATGTAAGATATCTGTAAAATTACACATGCATACTGTAAAAATTATTGACTGTAGGGGTAAAATAATTTAATATAATTTCATTTGTTTTGTCGTGACTACTTTTTTGAGAGTATTTAGCTGATGATTTTATGTAAAACTCGAATGAAAATAAAAAAAAAATCATCCACAAGTCATCGTCATTAAATCGTGGACGTGAGTCTATGTTTATTCGCACTTAAGAATATTATATGGCTTCAATTAGGCTTTGTAAATTTTCGCTGTAAGAAGAATTACTACTACAAAGACTTACTATAAGTAGCCTAACAAATAGAAAGCCTGAATAAGAAACTGGAAGGTATGTATTAAAAACCCCAAGCTAAAATCAACATATCTTGAAAAATTCGGAGTCAAAAGCTTTTGTTTAAAATACTTCAGTACATTTACACATGTGCTGAAGTATTTTACTTATTATACATTAAATTTTACCCTCTTTGATGAACATAATGTTCAAATACAAACATACATAAAATATAGAAACCAGACACCCAGAAAGTCTTGTCTCGTGGATGTTTGTATCTATAAGTCATCCAGTGTTCATAGTACAAGCTTTGCTTTGTTTGAGACAAGATGATGTTGTGTTATTCTTCCAGAAATATTTTTTTTATTTTTTATAGATAGTTTGTCTTGGAAGCCTTTTGTAATAACTTAAACTATTATAGAAATTTTTTAGTTCATTATAAGTAAAAAATTGTATGTTTAATGTAAATGTAATAAAATTTTTAAATATTCTACTGAGTTTTTTCCTGAAAATGAAACGCGGTTTTATACATTCCTATCTGTATAAAGAAACATTCTCAAATATTGCGACATCTTAAATACGACACCTGAAGAAAGAACAAATACAAGCTTTGAAAAACTGTAATTCCATACTAGGGCCAGAGTTTTTATGCCACAACTCAAAGAATTGAAACTTGGCGTATTCTCGTTCAAATTAAAAAAATAATTGAAAGGATCATTTTTATCCCTAACTTGTCACTTAAGTAGCGTCGTTGAACACTTGCTATAAATAATAAATAATGAAAAAAAATATGTACATGATTTAGATATCTCAAAGAGAATTCCAAAAAGTAAAAATGATGATAACAACTGAACATTTCGTATAGTAAAAACATTGAAAAGACTCACGTGACCCCAAAAACAGCCACCAGATGTCCCGCACGGGACAAGTCGATGTGTAAACCGGCTTTAACCACTCAACACAGTAACTCTATAACAGAGGCACAACACTTATCACACAAGAGGAGAGTTCCATTCTTATAGACGGCTTACAGTGAGCTCTTATCCTCGCTATATTTCAGACCTGACTTCTATACTCGACTGCAGAGAGACAAAACGTCAATACGAGATTCGTTTTTTATGAGTACCCGCATTAGAAAGAGTATTCTGGCTCATGTAAAAAAAGCAACCATGTTTTAAGTACAACAAAGTAATAGAAAAAAAAATGATATAATGTGAATATATGTGATATAGAAAATTTTGTGCCTATGATAGGCACAACGTTTTTCATGATGTCTATACATGTACATGTTCACACATATAACAATTATTAAATATAAATGACTTTAAGGAAACCACCTAGTTTTGTTTCAATGTCCGACTTTTTAGGAGTATTTTGCTTGTTAATACTTTCAGAAAATTATGGGCTTTCTAATTTTGTTTCACATTTGATAACTTATTTTGCTATTATCTGTGATGCGCAGAAGATAAAACAAAATTTTACAAGTAAGTTCTTTTTTGAAGCTTATCTACTCTTAATTATATATTTTTCAGCCTTAATTTCAGAATAATTTGATATTTTATGATACTAAATGTTTCATCAGACAGTAGAAAAAAGGAAATTGCACCAGTGGGTCTATAGATTTAGAAATGTATTCTACTTGTTCTTGAATAATTGACATTATATTTTATTTTATTATAAGGCACATTTTACGATATGGACTTCTTCCGAATTTTGGGCCACTCTTTATTTAGAGATCAACTTATTTGCACTCGCTTTGCAATTATTCTCTTATCCCGATGCAACCGACAACCAAAACGATGCATAGATCATCAAAATCAATCTTTATATTTCTAACCAAGGTCCTAATGCATATAAGCTCATGCCACCAGGCTACTCATTTAGTTTTTAAAGGAATATATAGTTAAATTAACACTAGGTTTGTAATTATTATTGCCGTTGTTTACTTTAAAACTCTTTTTTTATCTTATAACAGGGCTTCACTTTTATATTCGATTCAATGGAAACGGTCAACATACTTTTATGCTCGTACATAATTATATAACCTTTTTTTTCAAATTTCTAGACCTATTCAGAGATGGGTAAATTAAAAGTAAAGTTTGAAATTGAAATTAACTTACTTAATATAGGTATTTAGAATATATATTGAACCTAAAATATATTCTCATCGGAAATGAAACTTTTCTTAAGCCTCTTTTATAAAAAAGACAAATTGCTCAATTGTGCGATAGCTGAATCATCAGGACATCTTAAACACGATCACTAATGAAAGGACAAAGGAAATCTCTGGACGAGTCTAATTGTATCCCGAGGGCAGTAATCACAAGCCTCCGTTTGAAGGAATTAAGATTCCTCGGGTTCCTTTTGCGTGTCTATGGACCTAATTTTAGGTATGGTCTTTTTTGTAATGCAGTTAATATTTCGTACGAAATTTGTATTATACATTTTACTTATTTGAATAATGATTAATCGAAGTGCGTTTTGATTTCTTACTCATTTATAAGATAAGAATGCCAACAGCAAACATTGAACATAGGAAATAAGCATATTCATCATCAGTCTCTGTTAATCCACTGCTGCACATAGGCCTTCACTAATACACGCCCTCCCATTACGGGCTTTTTGGACCGTAACCCACCACGCTGGTCCAATGCGGGTTGGTGGGTCGACCGACTTTTTACATGCCCATCCGACGCATGGATCATCTTACTTTTCAGACAATAGGCTGATCGGCCTAAATTGTCTAAACCAACTAGGTAACAACAATGAAAATTTGTTAAGTGGCCGCAAATTCGAATCCACGACCTCCGGTTTCTAAAGCACACGCCCTTATCACTAGGCTGCGGAGGCAGTTGACATGCATATATGCTTGGCAATTGCAGGCAGACACAGCTTTCAATATAAATACTGATAATAATTAGATTTAAAACTGTGTAAATATCTTAAATAAGAATTGATGATACAAGACAAAACATAAAATTATTGAAGGTCACATCAACTTTTTTATTAGTTTGAGTAAATCGCTAAACATATCAAGTTTACGGGCATATAATTTTTACACTTAGGGCATAAACATGTAGTATGGGGGTAACATATTTTTTTTTCTAAATGTAAAACATTTATATATGTGTTGATATTCGGATTAACGAATATTTACAATTTTTTATACCAACCTAGCCTCTCAGTCTCTCAGAATTTAATTGCATTCAACTTTGCGATATCATTAATGAATTGAAAATTCTAATTTAATCTACTCGTCTTCTGATGTTTCGCCAACATTTTCTAATTAGCTGCAGCAGTTTTATATTATTTCACTGTCTTTTCTTTAATCCTTTATTATTTCAGAGACTACTATTCATATAACTGTCTAAATAAATAAAACCACACAACCTATTGTGTGGTAGCGCTGCCGCTACCTTCTGAAAAAAGCAATAATTTTAGAGATTAGGACATTAACATTAAAAGTATGCACTTGTAAGATTTGCTAATATAATGCTAATATAATGATGGAAAATATAAAAAATTAACGAAAAAAATCAGTTAAGTTTGACGGAGACTAAACTTGTTGTATTTACATAAAAAAATAAATTTGAAATTGAGGCTACTAAACGAATTCAGGCTATTTTTATCTTAATGTTAAATAAATCTGGCCACATTCCTGTTGGATTGATTTGTTATAACGAAATTAGGGATACTCTTCGAACTCAATTATCTAAATTTCAATGTGAATTCCGAACAAATTTTTCAAAATGTTGTCAGTCTACATCTTCTTTTTAGCAAATTTATATATAAATTACTGCCTCCGTAGCCTAGTGGTATGGCCGTGTACTTTAGAAACCGGAGGTCGTGGGTTCGAATCCTGCGGGGTCGCAACAAATTTTAATTGTTATTTCCTAGTTACTTAGGGCAATTTGGGCCGATCACCCAATTGTTTGAAAAGTAAGATGATCCATGCGTCGGATGGGCATGTAAAAAGTGGTCACCACCAACCTGCATTGGACCAGCGTGTGGGATACGGTCCAAACCCCCTAATGGATAGGGGTGTATTAGGAGGCCTATGTCCAACAGTGGACTAAGAAAGGCTGATGATGTGATGTGATACATAAATGCTTTTTTTAGTAGGAAATTACTGTTATAATAGAATTGTCGCAAAGTATTTGCATTTTTAAAATGTCAAGTTGTTGTTATTAATCTTGTAAGCTATTACTGTGTGACTATATTTGTAGTCAAATTATTATTAATAATAAAATAATATTCCAGGAAAATTACCAAAACATTGTCTAGCCCCAAACTAAGAGAGGCTTATGCTATGGAAACTAGACGATTGATAAAAACATAGACTTATTTTTATATATATATATAAACACTATGATCATCACATAATATTTTTCCCGTGGAGGAAATCGAACCAACACCCTTTGGTGCTGCAGTCAGGATCGCTAAGCAATCGCTAAATGGGTCGTCAAAAACAATATTCCATATGATTTTGTTGCATAATCTTATGTATTGTCCTAATAAAAAAATTGTTGTTCTTCCGAGTCTTGTTGTCAGTAAAATAAGTTTCAGCCTAGTATGTATTTAATGAGTATCAGAATGTTTTACAAATTCATTAGATTGATTTAAGTAAATAATTATATCAGTGATTCTTTAGGGCCCATGACGCCCATACTGCTGGAATCGCTCTTTTTAATACAAAAAGTTTATATCAACCTCGTTTTCCCGTAGTAGGCAAGAGGTAAGACATTACACTGTGAAAATAACTGAATAATAAAATAGATCAAACGGGCAGTCTCAACTATCAAATAGCTGTCTAATTTTCTTGACTGCATAAGCTGTTGAGTTAAGCTTACTAGCTTTTCTATTAATATGGGGGACCCATTGCAGTTTCGATGACATTGTAATTCTAAGAAAAACAGTCGACTCTAAGTGGCTCAGCGCTTCCCCTTCTCAACCACATCACACAGAAGATCCCACACTCAAACAAATAAAAACCTTTTTTGTTATATTTACCCACAACAGGTTAGCACTATATCACAGAAGTATGTTTTTTTTTCTGTCGGTTTACAGAGTCGTAATAAGAAAGGGGGGTAAACGAGGTTTGTGACAAACACTATCTTCAAAAACATGAGAAGTAGTCACAAGTCTGCTACATTAAAATTTGCTACAAGATTTTTATGTAAGACATGCTACGATATCTAACTTTAACTTTTATTTTACGTAATAAGTAGCGATGTGAATGGCAGTTTCTACGGCAGCTTTTAATATTTGACGCTTGAAATTTACTCAAATGTCATATCGTATAACTGTTATTTGAGACTGTTTATTTTTTACGGATTTCCCAAAAGATAGAGGTGCTCAATTTCTTTTTTAATATATGTTACCTTATTGCTCTGCTCCTAATACTCCTATTCTGTCCATTATTTCTTTAAACGATAGGTATTAGCTGTCATTTGATCACATTTCTTTAATAATTTTTGTAATAAGTAGTAGGTCCAGTGGTAGGTCCCCTTTTTACAGGAGACCGTTTGAGTGGGTACCACCACGGTACCGATTTCAACCGCCGAACAGTAGTGTAAAAACACTGCTGTGTTCCGGTTTGAATGGCACCGCAGCCAGCGTTTTTACTGGATAAATGAGACGTAATACCCTATGTCTCACGGTAGGCAGCGCGTTGGCGATACCACTGGTATTGCCAATGTTTATGGGCGTCGGTGACCACTTACTACCAGATGGCCCAACTGCTCGTCTGCCGCCGTATGCCATAAAAAAGTAGTTTAATGGATATTTAAGAAAGTTATACAATTTCGACGCCAAAAATCACAACCTCGGTCGATTAGTTGGGGGCACGTATGTCTATGTTTTCAGCACGTATGTCTATGTTTGATTGATTGGGGGCACGTGTATCTATGTTTTCAGAATAATCCACAATAACCATTTTAAAAATTGCAAGTGTGCATATTCAAACCCCATTTAAGGTAAATATACATGACCTTTTCATTAAATGAGTATCTTAAAAGATATAAGAAGTTTGTCATGCAATGCCGAAAATCGCGCGGTAGTTTCTTTCAAAGGGCACGTAGTCACCGTCTTATGTAGCGTAAAAAAATTGTTTGAAGTCGTTCATATTTCTTTTGTTAAAACTCCACTTGTTATTTTCTTAATTTATGCTTTTTTTCTCTTAATCTGGAGCTTGTAACAGTAATTTATACAATACGCAGGTAAACCTATTTTTTTCTGTTTTGTCAAGATTAATGAAATTAGTGAAGATACAAAATATCGTTAAAGATAGCGACGTAATGATGAAGGGTTAGTTCGTTTTTTTTAATATTGCAAAATTAATTGCAGCCGTGATCAATAGCGACAAACGAGCCCTTCTTGACATTTTTAATTGACTAAATCTGTAATATCTTCTAAAATATGCATTTAATTTACAACATTACATTGGAAAGCTCTACATTTATCAAAGCTTCTCCACAATATCATGCATGTATTATCTATATAAACGTTCCTCTTGAATCACTCTATGTATGAAAAACAACCGCTTCTGAATTCTTTGGGTAGTTTTAAAGATACGACTTTATTTTATACCATGTAAACATAATAATACCATCTATGATGAAAGGTGGAACGCACTATCAGTGTTGCCTACATAGAATACAAAATATCTCTACAATAACGAGATTGTATTTCATGAAAAATTGACGGCCGAGCGGTATTGACGAGGGTTTAAAAAGACTTTGAGTGACCGTTGGATCTTGTTATATCTTTTTTATATATAATATTTTATCACACCAAACGACTGTCATATATATCCGGTATTATATATTGGTCTGCACATTATCTAAACTGGGGCAGCACTATTTCGGTGTCTATTTCTGTCGCAAATCAGTAGTGTTCCGTTTTGAAGGGCACTATAGGCAGTGAGTATAATTGCTGGGTAAACGAGACGTAATATCTTTTGTTCCGAGGCGGTAAGCGGATTTCTGGCGTTTCATCCTGTATTTATATGGTCAGGGGGTCGCTCATCATCAGGTGAAGGTTGTACTCATCTTATAGCTTTTACCAATGAAAAGGAAACAATCTATCGGTTAACAAGTATCAAGCATTCAAGAATTAGTATTACAGCATAATCCTATGTAAGAGCAGTCAATTGCCATTAAAAAGCTCTGAGTTTAAGCTCTTATTCTACTTGTTGATTTCTACTTGTTTCTGACAATAAATGTTGTTACACACGTACAGCGAAACGAACAAACACGTGACAGGGTTATATTTTAATGGTTTCAACATCACCTTTTAATATTACATCTAAGAAAATAATGGTTGTTTGAACAATATAAACTTGGCAAAGAAAATGTATTTTAATCCTCATCCTCTAACAAACAAAGTAAGTTGCTTTAAGGAGATTTAGAGGCTCTGCGAATTCTCTTTGTTCAATTCGCAATTAAGTTAACGACTCCTTGCCTAACTGTAAAAATCTTGTCACTACAAAGCTCCTTACTGTTTGTTATGTATAATGTTTGAAAGCCAGTTTGAATTTCAATCCCCTTCACCATTTATAAGTTTAAAATATCGTTTTTATAGATTACTATATTTTTAACTGCCTCCGTAGCCTAATGGTATGTACTCTTAGTAACCGGAGATCTATTTTGAATCCGGGGAGAAACAATTTTGTGTTATCCATGTTTTCTGGTTGTTTAGAATAATTTGGGCCTATTACCCAGGTGTTTGAAAAGTAAGATAGTCCGATGAACAACGTGATTATATATATAACAAAGACATATATTTTTTAAATAAAAAGGTAGCCTTGGTTACTTTCAGTTGCATCAGCTTTCAGTGTAAGTCCCGGCAAAATCGGACCAGCCCTTCCAGAGTTTAGCCAAAACGAACAGACAGAAAAACATTTTTAAAAAACTTTTGTGTTATTTGTATCGGTTTCAGATCACAATGCAATCATTTAAAAGTGGTTACTGTGATGTTACAGACAGACACTCCAATTTTAACAACTCCAATATTATCAATTGATTGTTTCTAAAACTATACCGATATCTACAAAACAAGAGTTAATGAAGTTAATATAAGGATGTGTAGGATGAGGACAGACTCTAATGAACAGGGTGTATTAGGGGAGGCCTAGTGTGTAATGTCGAATTACTATTAATAGTAACAAAGTTCTAAAGTTATTCTTAGGTCTACTGTAACCAGGATTGTAGCAAAACGAGCACTGTATCTGAATGTTTTTTTCTATGGAATAAGTTTTTTTGATAAATTTATGATTAATTATACCGCGTTCTAAGACTATACCATAAAAAGTGACGAGTTAAGTTATTGAACGATTTTAGTATAAGATGTTAATTTATTTAATTGGTTTAAAATAAATTAACTTTATAAATGCTTAATATATTGTTCAATGGAGTCTGAATAACAAGAAACCTAAGTAATATGATCGGTGTCCGAACTCATAGAACTTTGGCAAAATACAATTGTATTATAACATTAATCCATCCCAATATATCTATTTTACTACTTAGAGCTATCTATAATTTATAAACAATTTGTTAATATTTATCTCCTCTTACAGTTAACGCAACGTAATATTTGTTCATTTCTGTTCAAAACCCGGAATAGGATTATATCAACAACGCACAATAGATTTGATATAATGCTTCCAATATCAATTTTGATTATCTTCAATCAACAAAATTGCTTGTAAAAGGTTCAGCAAAATATAAACGAGAGCTTTAATTCGTTTTGTACATTGTCTTTATCCTAAAGATCGTTCTTGTACGCAATTTCCTGTTATAATACCAGAATGATAGTGAGCTAATCGGTGTTAATGTCTGTAATATTAATATTTTTGTCGATAATTTATTTTAAAACGAAATCAACACGAAAACTCATAATTTCAAGAAACACATAAATTTGAATTTTAAAGCTTTACGGTTTTAGCCAAAACATGTTTACTATTTAATAGTTTTCAATCTATTTTAGTGACCTCATGGTAACTTTGTAGCTACTTTGTTCTGATATTACTAATTTATAGGACCTATCGTTCTGACGTTTGGGTTGAGGTGGAGAGCGGTGCCTTTACCACACACAGTAACTGCTGTGTTTTATTCACATTTTCCGAGCCAAACAATACGTTATTTTTTAAAAACAAACTCTAATGTCAAACAGTAATGGATCGAAGTAAATTACTTAAGGTGCGCCACCATTTTTACGCGCCACGCAATATTTAACTTAGCGTCCGATGTCACGGTGGTTACCTTAGTTTACTTAATTTTCTTGTTTTATTAGCTCGAGTTTGGTTGCTTTACTTTGCGCTTGAAAATCGATATTGTCGACACTCTACCACATGAGCCTATGCAAGTATGTACGCACTATGCAGAATCAGTCAGCAGTATTATTTAGTTTTATTTTTATGTATTTGTTATATAAACAATAATTGTATTAGATAAATTTTTACAACTATCAATAGTCTGAATAAATATAATGCTGTAGTTTGTATTATTTTCCGGCTTTTACTTCTTGTTGCTACATTTGCTTAAACAATGAAGAAGAATATAAACGTAAGCAAGCAACTTGATAACGCTGTGTTTGAGATACAAACCCATTCGCTTCAACTGTCGCAAGGCTTACTAGTTAAAGCTAATAACTATGAAGCCTAAGGCTCTGTTGAATGGCAGAAGTGCTATTTCAATACAAATGTTTGTTAAGTTTACAATTGATAGAACAACCATATATCTCTCTACAAAAGCTTACTGCAAACATGAGTTAAAGAGTTTGCTGGCATATTTTGAACAGCTAAATAAAAGGATAACTTTTGGCGAAAAAAAAACATCCGTCAATAATATTGACATTAAAAACTAAACAGAATGAAGTAAAATGATCCGTACGTCGGATGGGCCAGTAGCAAGTCCTGATTTGCACCTAATCTCTCTCCGGTCGTGTCTTATCCATCCCATCGGACTTTGAAAATGAAGCAGGAGCTGGTTCACTTCGCACCTGCGCGTACACTTTTGCACTGTAATATCTCTTGCATAGTTCGTTGATCTTAAATAAAGAGCGGACGCGATAGTAGAAATCGACACGGAGAATATAATAATATTCTCCGAGCAAAAAATGAAAAGTCAGGATTTAAAAAAAAAACGAACAGTTCAGATATTGTTTATGTTATTTATTTACATAAATCTTCTTTAATGATGAAAATTGAAAACCATTTTCTCATGGTATGTTATGGAGCCATTATCTCCAAATAGGAAAATTTGATATATTCCAATAAATTCGATATTTTCGCTCCTTTAATTCAATAAATCTCAGAAAGATGTCACACTGGCTCTTCCCGTCCTTAACTCCGGAAATCAAATAAGGCTCACGGTGACGGTTCCTCACATCAAGCGATGTGACTTTTGAAGTCACTTTACGTGTCCCATTTCGTGCCTCCTCGGAAATGGCACCGCATTATGAGGCGTCATAATCAAAGTTTTGACGCAATATCGATCGCTCATTAGCCTTTGGGGATTAACGTTTTATTACGTGATTGTTTTGAGTTTTTTTTTTAATGTTATCGGACATATTAACATGATAAGATTAAATTAACTTTACTTAACGATACTAAACGTTTTTTTAAGCCACGAGTTAGAAACGAACGCAAAATAGCGTTCAGAAGTCATTTTATGTAGTTATTACTTTCAAACATTTTATTTTGAGGTCCTATCGTCGTAAAATGATTTACAAAATTTTGAAGTTCCACATCGATAAGTGGCATATTTTACATACTGATCTAACATCGAAAGTGCAACACTTATCATTCCATAGAAAATGAGCTTAGTGCAAGCAGTGCGCAGTTAGCCTCCGGATCGACCGGACAAGCCCGCTCGATCCTCCCTGCTACCTGCGCCGTTCGCTTGGCCCACCCGTGGCCACGCCCTCCCCGACGCCTCAAGGGCAGAAAAAGAAGACGCCGAGTTCGCCGTGCCGTGCAGTGACTGTGTACAGTGCTAGTGTGTGCCGGTGTAAAGTGTCGACGCGTTGGGCGTACGCGCCTGAGCGCAAAAAGCTGTGTAGCCGTCCGGTCTGGTGAGTCGCTCCGATTTTGCCTATTAATCAATTTTCCCTTTACAGCGTCCGCATGTCCTTCTGTTGAGATGTAGGGACCCATTAAGATTTAGTTTTTCAATTAAGCCACGTCACATCGTGATTTTAATTAAGTATACGCACACCACCACGTGGTTGTTATTAGAGTCAACTTTAACGTCGCTTGCTGCACTCAGGCAGCAGCGTAGGATTCACCTCAGCGCCCTAAAGCGCAGAGTTTTCTAAATACGTCAGGTTTACACCTCCCTGCTCACTGGGCGGAGGGTAGGAGCACAACCCCGGCTTCACCGGGGTGCTTGCACGATTGTAATTTTAACATTTTAAATAAAATAAAATCATTAGCATGGATTCAGTCACCTCAGTGACCCAGGCCTCGACTTCGAGGACCTAAAAATCGTCCGCCGGCGGACACAGTACGTGCCATCCGCGAGGCCCTCACCGCGCAAGGGGCCAAATCCACATAAGCGCATTCCATGCTCGACGCGAGCAACCACACCTGCGTCGGAAAAGTGTCCCACAATACACTCGGACACCCTATCCCCGCTCACTTCACCTAACAACCCTGACTCGAAATGGAGCTTGATCAATCCCGTCCGGTCACCGAGGACGAAGACGCAGGAGGGTTCCTGCCGGCTAGTTCGCGCAAGAAAAGCGCAAGAGCAGGGCCTCCTGCTACATCACCAACTCCGCCACTCCAAGGCGCCGAAAGCGTCGGCGGAAATACTATCGGCCCCAGGCCAACAACATCGGCCACAGAGCCAAAATGCCGCCTCACGGCAATCCATTCAGGCCGCCTCACGGCCATCAACATCGGCCTCATCAAGGCAAACCACTTGCGCTTCACAGCAAACACCATCCGCTGCTTCACAGCAACCTCTGGCTGCCTCTCAGCCACCATCAATCCCACTCTAGGGATAAGAAACCCGCCGATTTATATTCGGTCGAATGAGAAATGGCAGAACTACGGTCCGCGCTGTCCAATAAATATAAATTCACAGCAGCCGACTCTGAGCCAGGGCATTAAATTGCAATTAGAAAACAGTGACGCACACTGTCAGTTACGTCGTATCTTTTAAAGAACGACTATTATTACACATACGCGCTCCCGGAAGAGCGCGTTCTTCGGACAGTCGTCAAAGGATCTGCTGAAGGAGATGCCCACAGAGGACATCTATAACTTCATTAGGGACAAAACATCCCAATATACTCGGCCTTCCGCCTAACCACACCCAAAACTAAAAAGCCTTTTAATGTGGTCCTTCTGACCTTGAACGCTCCACCGAGGGCAAAAGGTGTATGATCTACATCCACATATGCGACATAAGTCGCATCACTTCCACGCGCCACACTCAAATGGCCTTCCTCGCAGTGTCATAACTGCCAAATGTACGGGCATTCGGCCTCGTAACTGTCACGCACGCCCTCGCTGCGTCAAATGCCTTGGTGACCATGGCACTCCTGATTGCCCTAGACCCCGAGATAGGTAAGTACTCACCACATACGAACCGCCGGCATGCGTTAACTGCCAAAGCGCTGGCCACACGGCCAATTATCTGGGCTGCCCCAAGGCACCCAAGCGCAAACCACCACCACCTTCATCCGTCCCAAGGCGCCCCCAGGTGCCTCCCCTTACTTCCTTCCCGCCCCTCCGACCTATTCCGGCGTGGCAAACACAACAAGCGCTCCGCGCAGCGCTCCAATGCCCGCGTGGCAACAACAACAGCAACGCAGGTAGCGCCGAGCCCCGCGTGGCGCCGCACCAAAACCAAAGCGCTCCGCGTAGCGCCCCACAGCTTGCTAGCCATAGCAATGGCAGCAACTTGGAAACATTAGCCGGACAGATCGACTTCGCAGAGCTCGATCGCCTCACCGCAGAATTCGACGCCGTCGTCGGTAACTTCGGAGCCCGTCTTGCCATACTCCGTAAGTATAGGCAATTAGTCGACTTAATAACGGGACGTAAATGAATAGCACGCCCATAGTAAATAATAGAAACGGCCCGGGCCGTCTAAAGCCACGCGCAGTTAACATATCATTTTTCAACGCAAACGGTCTCGCGGATAAAAAGACCGAAATCTCAGTTTTTCTACGCGAAAACGACGTCGACATTCTACTGGTGCAGGAGACGTTCCTAAAGCCCGGAAGAGGAGATCCGAAAATAGCTAACTATAATATCATAAGAAATGATCGGGCCGGCGCTTCACACGGCGGCACGCTCATTTATTATAAAAAGTCCCTGCACTGTGTAGCAATCGACACGCCGTCGACGCTAACGCACTTAGAAGCCTCGGTCTGTAGGTTAGCCATGACAGGACACGCACCAATCACCATAGCCTCGGTCTACTTACCATGTAGAAGCTCTTCCGAGATAACTCAATCCGACTTCGAGACGCTATTCTCCCTAGGAGGCGCCGTCATTCTGGCAGGCGACTTCAATAGCAAGCACACCCGATGGAACAGTTACACAATCAACTCGCGAGGTGCAACACTAGATGCACTATCTGAACTACTTAACTTCAGTATCGTTGCTCCGCTTGAAAATACGCACTACCCGCACACGGTAGGCCACAGATCGGATGTGCTTGATATTGCCCTCCTTAAAAATGTCAATCTCACTTTTAGAGGTATAGAGGTCATAGAAGATCTAACCTCCAATCATCGCCCAGTCATCCTCAAACTAGGACCACCTGACTCCAAAAACATCCAAACCAAAACGATAATTGACTGGCGCAAACTGAAATGTCAGCTTGCTCACCGCACCTATATGCCATTCCTAAAGTCCTGCACAGTGCTAATGACGCGAATCTCGCTGCTCATGCGCTCACAAGACATGTCCAAAGTGTTGTGTGTCGAGGCCTCCTCGAAGCAAGTCCCGGTGGAGGAAAACCCCCGCTGGGCCTTGCCAAACGACATTAAGGACCTCTTGCGACGCAAGAGGGCTGCGATTCGTGCCTACGATTGGTATCCAACCGAACGGAACCGGAGACAGTTGCGCGCCCTTGAACATCAGTCCAAGACGCGCATAGCTGAATTCAGGAACGATCGGTGGGATACAGATCTAGCAACATGCACCCATCCCATCAAGCCTTCTGGCAACTTCCCAAAGCCAAAGGGCGGAATCGGAACCCTTCCGATGCCGCCTTTATCCCATCCTAACCTTCCTGATGCTCCTCAGCGTTTCTCGATGAAGAAAGCCGAATGTTCAGCCGACAGCCTCGAGGCAAATGCACGCAGCACTCAACCCATCGACGCCGCTCACCGCCAAACGGTGGAGAGCGAGGTCGAGCGGTTGACTCAACTTCCTCCTCGCGATGTAACTTCGTCGGTGACCGGAAGCGAAGTCAAGTCGATTATCAAAATCTCAAACCTCGGAAAGCCCCGGCACCGACGGAATAAACAACTGCGTCATTAAAATCTCTACCGAACATATAATTAACATCCTAGTCCTAATTTATAACGCAGCTCTTTCCAAGGGTATTTTCCCAAACACTTGGAAGGACGCTGAAGTTATAGGGTTCCTCAAACCCGGCAAACCACCCGCACTTCCCAGTTCTTATCGTCCCATTAGCCTCCTAAAGGGTTTCAGAAAAATATATGAACGACTTGTCCAAGCCCGCTTATTAGATTTTATGAAATCTAAAGGGCTCCCTACCCCTATTCAATTCGGCTTTCGAGCCAAACACTCTTGCACTCACCAAATTCACCGCATCACGGAGAAAATTAAAGTCAGCTTAATACGAGGCCATCACACGGGAGCGCTTTTCCTCGACGTGGCGAAGGCGTTCGATAAAGTATGGCACGAAGGGCTTATATACAAGTTATATAAGCTCGGACGGTGTCGACCGTCTCGTACTCATCATACGAGACTTCCTCAGGAATCGAACGTTCCGATACCGCGTAGAGGGAACCAAATCACTACCTCGACTCGGTCCGTGCCGGCGTACCCCAAGGCTCTGTATTAGGACCAATCCTTTATCACTTTATACACTAACGACATCCCACAACACCGTCTTGTAGACACCGCCTTATTCGCAGACGACACCTGCATATACTCAACCAGTAGATGTCCTATCCTAGTCAGTCAAAGACTCCAACCGGCCAATATCCTAGGGAATGGTTCCGGAAATGGAGAATAGAAAAACCTTCCAAAAGCGCGGCATTTTGTTCACGCGACGAACCGTGCTCCCTTCCAATGTCCGACTCCTAGATTGCCCTATCCCTTGGGTCAAACAGACCAAATACCTCGGGGTAATCTTAGACAAACCTTGACATTTGGCCGGCACATAACGCGGGTCAAAAACAGAGCGGCCTACGTCTTAGGTCGACTATTTCCACTAATAAACCTAGAAGCAAGTTATCTCTGCGCAATAAGTGTTATTATCAAGACAGTCATACGTCCAATTTTAACATATGCCAGTCCCGTCTTTGCACATGCAAAGCAATCACACATTGACAAGCTTCAAGTCCTCGCAAAATAGATTTATGCGCAGGGCCACTGGTGCGCCGTATTACCTGCGCAACATTGACCTGCACCTGGATCTGAAATTGCCCACTATCAAACAATATCTAAAACAAGCATCTATCCGATATTTCGACTCGGCTTCGCAACACCCAAAACGATCTAGTTCGAGCGCCGCCGCTTACGCACCAACAATTTCACTCGCTAAAAACGACGTCCATCGAAGAGCGCGAAACGCGATAACGGATCCGGACGATGAGATACAACGTCAAGCACGTTTAAACTCACTACGCAACACAACTTGTCCTCGCCGTCGAGGACAAACTAGTACACCGTACAACAGATATCGGCACGTACCAGGCTGATTCTCACCAATCAGATAGGGCGGTAAATACCTTCCACTAATAAGTCCTAAAAGCAAATTATCGAGCCGAGGTCCACCGGGATGCCCTCGATAAATGTTGCTAACAGGTATAGGCATGGACCTGACCAGCGGCTAATCGAGCCAAGGTTCGGCCCTCTTGGGCACCCTCGATCAAGCCCGCTTACGGGATAAAGAAGTGCAGCCCGAGCCGAGGTCCCCCTTCAGGGGTCCCTTGGAGCTAAGCCACAGAATAGAGGTGAAGTCTGTGCATACTTAAAGTTGCACAGCCCCTCGAACCCGCCGGGTTGTAGCGGTTAACTCCACCAACGTGAGTCATCCGTAGAAAAAAAAAAAAAAAAAAAAGAGCTTAGTGCAGCAACTAACTCCCCTTACGTTAAAGCAAAATTGTTCAGATTCGAACTTACAACCTACTTTAAAAAAGAACAGGATATTTTCGTTGTTTTCAATTTATGCTTCTGAGAATTTAGTTGTTGTTTTAATTAGGAAGGCGTGTTTGAAATCACAATATGTCTTTATTAAAAGTTTCTTCGTATTTAATTTGAGCTGAGGACGATGGAGTTGAAGCGGTGGTATATAAACATTAAAAAGTTTGCTTTTTAATGTTTATAATATTAATGGGAAACCATTAACGTTGTTATAATTAATAAATTAAAGCAATACATTGTGTGGTTATTAATTTAATTAACTATAAAGTAATATATTAAACAAGTACGTATGATTTTAGTAGGTGATAAAAAGAATCTGTTAGAAAGTTTATGTTATTATTAATTTAGCTCAGCCATAATGTATCGATAAAGTAAATATTATTTACTACAACACTTGAAACTTTAAAACGTCTTGAAATATGCATTATAAATCGACATCGATAATTAGGTCGTCACAAACCTTTTTAACTCAAACCAATAAAAAACACTTGAAGTTATGCATCTCATCATAATCATCATCATCAGCCTGCGTTACTCCACTGCAGGGTATAGGCCTCTCTGGTATCTCACCACGCTGGTCCAATACGGGTTGGTGGGTGGACCAACTTTTTATATGATCATCTTACTGTACCAATTGGGTAATCGGCCCAAATTGTCCTAACCAATTATAAAATAACAGTGAAAAGTCCCCGCAAGATGCGAGCCCACTACCTGCGTTTTCTGAAGCACACATCCTTACCATTAGAATACGGAGGTAATTATGCATCTAATATAATAATAAGGAAAAATAAGCTTTGGCTTACGGTAGCCTTTGCTTTTAAAATACGTCTAAAAAATAAAAACACAACTTGTCCAAAAAATAAAAATACAAAAGTCAAAAGCAATGATGTCCGATAATGATCACAAACGTAAACAAATGTTACATTTACTATAACTGACAAAAAGTAAACCAACCCCATTATACTTTGGGAAAATAACAGAAGTAATTATTAAATGTCAATAAAAAGAAACTAAGCGAATCGTTTGAATTGTGTTCTTTGTCACTTTGTTAGACAGATTGATATGGCTCTACATTGTTAAAAATTGTAATTATATTTAGCCATTAAAAATTTAATAAAATCTATACAGATGTGACAAGCATTTGCTTGTATATTATAAAGCCAAAACTAATTAAAGCCATTCAAATTATGTATTAATATTGTAACGGGGAAACATTTATATTTTTGTGTTTTTATTTGTATTGAGTAAACTCAAAAAGTAATAGTCCGATAAAAAAATCTTTAACTATTAGAAAGCCACTCAAGGTGAATCCTTGAGTAACTTAATAGTAAGAAGCGTAACATAGGCTTCTTTTAGTCCAGAAAAATCCATCTCAAAAATCTCAAAATCGTCCTACAAAACGAAACTCGAGTGTTTTCACACTACATCATTGTCAAAGAATTAAGATGCTGTTGACTAAGAATGTTTTTTTATACAGAAAATAACAAACAACTTAAATTTACTAAGAGCAAAACAATATATATTTAATTAACACTTACTATATGTTCATCATCATCATCATCATCATCATATCAGCCTATGAAAGTCCACTGCTGGACATAGGCCTCCCCTATGTCTATATGTTCAAAGCATCTCAATACAATGTCATTGTAACCAAAATGTTAACATTGTATTTTTGTTGTTTGTCTTGTATTTTTTGAATGCTGTATGGACTGTTTTCCTACTAGTCTGAAATAAATGATTTGATTTGATTAACACATGCGTGACATAATGGCGTTTGAGCAATAATGTATCATACATCTTATCCGTCTTATTGGCTATTCATGTTACACCGACAGGGGAATGAGCAAGATTGATGATACAGGTGTAAACAGCTCTGAATAGCAACCCTTCTACGAGCAGTTTTCTTCGTCACATTGGTATTTTTCAATAAAAATGTGTATAATATGCGAGCCATCACATTTTATTGGTAATTTTTCCGAATAGATGTAAATTGCTGTGTCCTATAAAAAGGGATCCATAGACAAAACATTTGACGAAGAGCAGCAAAATAATTTATAAACCTTTAATAAAATTGCTTTTATACAATAGAACAGAAAACTGCACAGGATCGAATACAAGCATCAATTATTGTCCTATAACAACGATCGGCATAGTATTAGTATTAAGAACAGAGCTGAATTGCTGTAAAACTGTGATACAAAGCTATTTATGATGAGGTGAACACTTGATAACATAATGCTTTAAACGGGCAGTATGACATATTTATCATAAAAAGTTCATTACTTTTCAAATAGTCCTGAAAAGGCAGGACTCTTAGTCATCACGTTAAGGGACAAAGGAATTTTCATTCGCAATAACGACGAGGGTACGAGGTCCTTTATAAGCAATAAAAAAAATGTTCTTCCTATAAGAATTAAAAAAAAACACAAACCTCGTGAATCAATAAAAATGAGATGAAAAGGTTGTCTTCGTGGCCTTTAGAAATTTGTTCGCAACAAAAGATGTATTTAACTAATATTTTAAAAATATCATTTCAAAATTTTTAGAACATTAATAAACTTGCTGTCGTGGACCGACTTTTTACATGCCCATCCTACACATGGATCATCTTACTTTTCAGACATTTAGGTGATCGGCCCACATTGTCCTAACAACAATGAAAATTTGTTGCTTCCCCGCAGGATTCGAACCCACGACCTCCGGTTTTTAAAGCACACGCCCACACCACTATGCTACGGAGGCAGTGATATTAAACTCAGTGTATCATATCTTGGCTAGCAATATAGAACAATAGCCGTGTTTAGTGTTATGGAACTATTTAAATCGTTTGAACGGACGTTAAAGGGAATTTCCAATATTACCCAGAACCCTACAATATTGTGTAAAAGTTAACCATGTGAAAATATTAGCACAAACAATATGAGAATTCTAAGTGATTACTGTGGATATAACTGAGGAAATAGATACTTTAATTATAATATTTAGAAATACACAAGATTGAATATTATTGATCGCGACTCTTTTGTTACGTACGAAGTCAGCACATCACAAACTTGTGACTGCTCTTCATTCTTTTAATAGATTTCAATTTAATATAATACATTTAGAAAAAACTCCGTTACTCTATACTCAATAATTAATTTTCAGATAGTGTCAAACGAGAGCTTATATCATTGCTAAATCGTCCTAATGGTCAGTAAAAACATCGTCATCTGCCGGTGTTAGTCCAATGCTGGGCATAGGGTTCCCTAATGCATGCCTTCTCCATTGCGGGGTTTTTGGACCGTATCCCACCACGCTGGTCCAACGCTGGTTGGTTATAGAGTAAGGATATAAAGAATATTAATGGATTTTAGCCATTATAGATTTTTTTGCAATGGAATATAAAAATCAGCAATTAATTATTTATGTAACAATTTTATACAGAAATAAAATTTGCAAAAACTTCTCCTCTTAAGTCGAAATGTTTTCAATCGAAATTTATTGCAAATATTTGCTCGAAAATTAACATCAAGAATGCTAGAAATCTACTTTGAAATAGATATTTACATAATTAAAAAAGTTAAGAAACATTTGTAGTATCTATATAATTATAAAAAATATTACAAAATTCTCGCTCATTTAATATGTTATTCTTCACAGAAGGTAAAAAGAAATATACATTTACATACCAAATAAATGTTTCTTTTTACTTTCACGGACTCTGGCTTGTAAGGTTTGTATATTACTTAAATGATAATATAAATAAATAATTGTTTACACCAATGTATATTTTTCTTGTAAAGAAATCGTATGCTTAATAATGATATTTAATGTCACTTGAGAGAATTTTATTTAAAATCCAACTAGCTTCCGAGTGAAAAAGTAATAAACCCGTCGCGTTAAGTTATTTTTGTACGACACTTCTCACAATACATCGTCATTGTAACAATAAATATAATAAAGTTTCGTAGTAAACACCAATCAATCCATAAAAAGTTTATAATTGTACACCGAGTAGAGTATGCAGAAAATTAAATATATTAATTTAATATTGGCATCAAACACAAACCGTTATTTTTGTTTCGTATGAATGTATAGTTGGAAAACCTAATAATAGCTGTGAAACTTATGTAGCACAGTAGCTATGAAGTAGCTATTATAAAAATACTTTCTTAAAAAAGGACGCCGTCCACGTACTGTTACGTCTTCCCTAAAAGGACGAAGACCTCTCAGAACAAGCCAGTGACGTTTGATTAAAGATTTGTAATGCGCCCAACGAGTCCTGCCGTATCTTGAAACGACCTACAGCAATATTTAATGGCCTAATCGAAAGTTCCATTCTATTGGTAAGTAGTTCATTAATAATTGGATAAAACGAGTTCCAAATCTAGACTAAATAAGAAACAGGAAAGATTTATATTTTGTAAGTACGTTTTTAGAAATTTCCGGCTGATACCAATTTTTTAAAAATAAGATGATCCATGCGTCGGATGGGCTGTAAAAGTCGGTTACCCAACTCGCTATTGACCATGCGTGATACGGTCATAACCTCTTAAATAGTGTAAAAGGCTATGTCCAGAGACTATCACAGGCTGACGATGATGAATATGACCGACTTCTAACATCGCCATCATCATCATTATCATCCTGTGTCAGGTTACTGCTGAACATAGGCCTTCCGCACGCCACCTGTTCTCGTGTGGGGAGGGCTGACGTGGCCGAAGCAGTCTACAGAGGCGTGCCACCGTTGTGGCGTGTCTGTGGAGGAAACGGCCCAGCACGCGCTGAGCCGCCAAGCCGGGTAGTGCACGTGAGGTTAGAGAGTGAAAGGTCGTTTGCTCCGGCACAGCACCTAAGGAGAGAAGAGGTCCGCGGGGGTCACGTCGCGCCGGGGTCTAGAGTAAGCTAGATTTTTCTTACGGGAAAAAGGTTTGTAAGGGGCTCCAAACAACATTTTCGGAACCCAAGCCAATCTCGCCTGCATGTGGTGCCGCCTGCCGAACAACGGACGAAAAGGCAACCTGCATTGCAGTGTGTTGGAATGGTCCATAGCCCCAATGGGTATATAAGATTTCTAAAGGTATAACTTTTTAATATAGGCAGATAACAACGTAATCTCTGTACGAAACTGCGTAGCGTTTTCTGCCACCGCAATTTAAATCTCTGATAACTTTTAGGTAATCATGTCATCAAAACATCTTCCATGGCACGTTTTTTGTTCACAGAATGAAGAAGTTTTGTAATGCAATACTAAAAATGAATAAGCTGCAATACTTATAAGCTTTAAATGTGCCTTATTATAATTTTAAAAATGCAAAATATTACATTTAATTGTTTATTATTCTTAAAACATAGAATACTGTCGCGGACTTTATTATAGACCAATTCAAGTAGTATATTTATGGAAAATATTTTTTATGTCTATCTTTAGGTTTTGAAGATTAGTAATTTAATTGAAAGTTGTAATTTTGATGTCGAATTTTATTACCAAATTTAAATTACTCAAATAAAATTATTTTAAAATAAGACAAATGAAGTTAATATCTATTATTTAAACAAATTATTTAAGTTAAATGAGGATTGAATTTAATATAATAATAATAGTAAATTTAAACAATGTTTTACTGTTGTTGTGTTTGTAATGTGGTTATTCTCAAACATAGACATGCGCTCATAGACTTTATAAAAGGTATTTAAAAGATTCAGTTACGAAAACATAGTTTGTCTATCTTTACGGTTTGTCGCTTGCAATTTAAGGCTCGAGGTTATGATTATTGACGCCAAAATTTTCTTAATTCCTTTAATATCTGCCTATTATAAAATTATAAACAAAATTGGGACCTAATGACAGCTAATATCTATCATTTTAAAAAAATATAAACAAAATCACAACACTAAAAGTGGAGCTACAAGGTAACGTAGATAAAAAAACATCCGCTCCGAATTGAGTATCTCCTTCTTTTGGGCGGTCGGTCAGAAAAGGTAACTTTTGAGCATTTCTAGAGATTAATTTAAGCATTTATTAATATGAACAACAATGCAATATTGTTTTCTGTTCACTTCATCAGCCTTTGTTAGTCCACTGCTGGCCATAGGCCTCCCCTAATACACCCCTATCCATTGGGGGTTGGACCTATTCCACCTACGCTGGTCCAATGCGGGTAAGGACGACTTTTTATGCCCAGGGCATGTAAAAGTCGGTCCATGAATGCCATGGATGGATATCTTACCTTTGCAGTTATTGTTTTCTGATGTGATACATTATTTTTATACATTATAATATTGATTGCTGCATCTTTTTTATTGCGTGCAGTGCGTGTTCTACTTAAATACACTTGCGGTTTTAAATGCACAACATTATTGAATAAAAGGAATTTTTAGGATTTTATGGCGTTTATTTCACATTTTAAACGACCCGACGTTTTAAACATTTTCCAGTGTAAGCTGGAAAGTATTGGCGTAAACCAAAGAATTGATTATGTGCACAACATTTTATGATTTAAGGTAAAGTATAATAGTTTGTCCACCATGAATACTACAACTTTAGAGTTAAGGCTTTCAAGGCAACCGCAGTTAGAAGTATGCATTAGGCGCTTCCCCGTGAAGTCCTTTGTAAGTGTTTTCCCTTTAGACAAAAGGTGTTCTATGTTTAATGGCTCTTCAATTCACCCTTCGTCATAAAGAAATTTACTGAACAGAATTTACTCTAACATGTAAAAAACTAAAATTACTTTACAAATTTTAACATTGCTTTGTAAAATTGGCAACAACATATACTTTAAGTTTGAGCTAGCTTTGGTTAATAAAATAATACTTTGTAAATTTTATTTATACAATAAAAGCTTTTTCTGTGATTTTGATACAAAAAAGGCTTACTCTCTTTTTCTCTCGAAATATGACTTGCCCAATACATATCTGTATAGCCCTGAATATTTACTCTGTACTGCCAACTCCATTGGGGAGTTGAGAAACAGAATTGTTTGGAGTTTAATCTAAAACAATGTTTATCATAGTTTCACTTATCATAATAAAAAATAATTTGAATTTTTTCTTCTAAAGATCTCTAAATTAGTCGGAATTAACATTGGTTTAAAAGCAAACCTGCTCTTTTCTAATAATTTAATCAAATATTAAGATTTATTTATTGAGAGATTATTAGGTTTTTAAACGAAAATTACTAGTTATAGTAATATTTCTATTTATATTGTAATATTTTTAATATTACAATATAAAAAAATAACTCCCCTTAGCCTAGTGGTGTAGGCTTGCCTTTAGAAACTGGAGGTCGGGTTCGAATCCTGCGACTCAACAAATTTTCATTGTTGTTTCCTGTTGATAGGCAATTTGGGCCGATCACCCAATTGTCTGAATAGTAAGATGATCCGCGTCGGATGGGCAAAAATAAAAGTCGGTCAACCAACAACCGCATTGGACCAGCGTGGTGGAATAATCCAAAATCCCCTAATGGATGGAGGTATTAGGGAGGCCTTGTCCAGCAGTGACTAAGAATGCTGATGATATTAATTTAATAAATAAAAATTTACCTAAGGATCATAACACAAAAGGAAGAAGTCAAAAGATAATTATCAGATAACCAAGTTTTTAAAATGTCATATCACAGTTAATAGCGTGAAGTATTACAAGATTATTAGCAGTTGGTCAAAAACCCTAATGAAGAAGCTATGCACTTGGGGAGGCCTTTATCCAGCAGTGGGCTGACACAGGCTGATATTGATGATAATGATGATAAAAGGTAATCATCCTCCTGAAACAAGAATTTATATTTATTTTGTGTCTTTAATACCAATTTTAGTTAGGAACCGTGAGTAGTCTCCTTTTTTGCTATCTGAAAATAAACGTATAATTAAGTTATTCAGATAACGTACTATTCAGATATTATGCCATTTTGAGTAAGTTTCAAAAGTGTATTATTGAATAACTTTTAGTAATAAATTTTGAGTAATAAATATCTGCAACCTGAATTGCTTTCAAAACTTATTTTGAACTAAGTATAAAATAGCTGTTGTAACGTTAACAGTTTATAAACCACGTAAAATTTTAAACGCTCATAAATAAGTTACTATATCTCCGACAAATAAAAATTGTAAATGTATATACGTAATATTTTACTATTTTTTCAGATTACTTTATTCGATTCCAGCTGCGAACTTAACTTTAACACTTGTATTAAAATGCGGGAAAAAATCTCTTTTTTCTCTCAGTGAAATGTTTGCACAGTTGCTATGTACTTACAGCTTATATTACCGAATTGATGGAATGTATTAAAAAAAACAAAGGAAAAGCAGAGATAAGTTATAAAAATTACAGTAAATAATTTATGATCAAGAAATATGCGTTTAATCAGCGGAAGAAACTGCGACTAATCTTCCTGTATCAGCCCATATGCTATCGATAATTTATGAGATACTTTTTATAAATAATAGCCCTTTAACTGCAAAGTGATAGAATCAGAAAAATAGGTTTTTGGGTGGTACAAATCACCATAAACTAGATAACTACTTTCTCGTTGCTTCTTGTCTACTTTCTCGGTCTTATAATTTTCTTCAAATTTAATCAAGTATTTGAATGAAAAAAAAAATAAAAATTGTTTTTTTAATCAATCTTTCTTTCTTTCACATAATTTTTTATTTGACTACGAAGGCAGACTACTCTCTTGGGCCACATTCTACACACTCATGGAAAGTTGTCACTACTCACCACACTCAGTGGTATTGTCTACGCGCAACCTACTGCAAGACAAAGGATGTTACGTCTCGTTTACCCAATAAATACACTGGATACTGTGCCCTTCAAACTGGTACACGATAGTGTTTTCACACTACCGCTTTACGAAAGAACTATATATCACCGATGTACCGCCCAAGAAGGTCCCCCGTAAAAAGGGGACCTACTACGTCCGGTTTCGTCTTGTTCGGTCTTGACGTTCTTGCATTTTGTTAAAGGTATATTTATTTACCTTTTTTATATTTAACGAAGCTTTTATTAAACTATTAATAAATATCACAGTCATTTGAATTAAAAATGTTGCAGTTTCCGTCATACTCAAGAATATCGTTCCGACTACGGCTGATGTTACTTCTCCTAAATGTAAAATGCAGACTGTTCTGAGGTCTACACATATACAATACGTTTTTTGTTAGTTGTTACTATTCAATATTATTTGCAACAGTTAAGGTTCATCGAACTTTGTTTTAAACTTCAAGATGCACTTAGCTGACATTCAAAGCATCGTAGATACGAGCTTCACATCCGGTGTAGACGTTCTACGTTGATATATATGGGTACGTTTATGTCCTTTCTTATATCTATTTCAAATACTTGAATCGATTCATGAAAAGTTTCTTAACATAATATGAGAGGTTTTGTATTACTGTCTCTTAACGCCAAAACGAATATCCTGCAGCATTGTAAACATTGCAAACGTAAACGTAAAAATAACCTTCAGTCACTTTAAGAAATTCGCGATAATTATTAATGTGATTATTATATAGAAAATTAAACCGTTTATCGATCGAGCCAACAATTAGTCTAAAACATTGAGCAACAGTAAACATTTTATTAATAACTAGTGATCTTTTCTCGGACTTATCATAAAATAACTTTGAGTGACAACGATGTAAATTAAGGACATGTGATCAGTTTATCTTCTTTAAAAATAACACATTGACCTGCAAAACTAACACCATAATAGTATTTGAAACCATGTAATGACAGCATAAATACCTATTATAAAAATCGAGCAAAAAATCTGTAGCAGGGAACGTCGTGTGGCCAAAATCATGTAATAACTATCTGAATTCCTGCAATAATTTTCGAAAATTCTGTGGAACACAGTGTGATCAGCGAAACACAAATTCTAATTTACAAAAGCTAAAATATTTGTACACATATAAGTTTTGAAACACATTACCTAATCTGATCATGTACTTTTAACTGAAGATTAAAAGTACATGATATTTTTTTCATCTTTAAGTCACACTACGTTTTTAATCAGCTATAACGACGATGCTTTCTAGACTGGAATCTAATATTTCTTGCCTCCTACTTTACCTACTGCTTTTTTCTATTCATTTTAAGTAAATTCTTAGTTGAAAAATGGCATTCTGAAGAGAAATGGAAATATTATAGCGTATTTAGCATCTGACTTTTATTTTTGCTTGGTGATAATAGTATGCATCAAAAGTTTTCAATGAGCAATTTATATTTAACTTAGTAATATAAATAAATTCATATTAGTTTTTATTGCCATATATTTCTAACTATTATGAAATTTACCTCTTTTTATTATAACTTATAAAAAGTTACCCTAAATGCTATTGGCAGTACTTACAAGAATAAAAATTGTCCGATATTTTATTTTCTATTTAAAAAAATAATATTCTATGAAATGGGATCAATACAGATTAGAGAAAAAAGTTAAAATCCAATAAATAAAATTTTTTTTTTTTTAATCTCTCCCTTTTTCAATCTTTTTAATATTTTTTTAACCTTAAATTTGAGTGGTACTTAAAAAAAAACAAAAATATTAACGTCGATGATAAAATGGTGTTGTGCAATCAAATTGAAAAAGCTTGCTGTAACTTAAAACACGGACAATTATGAAATTCTATAATTAAAAGTCGTATTAGGGCATAATTTACTTCTAAGATTCTGACACAACAATACACGATTATAATGTTCTCCGTGTATATCATGACTACGCCTGCTGATCTACAGATCACCCATCTAAGCAGGAGATAATATGGTGTAAAAATTTCACAAGTCAACTCGACGCATGGATCATCTGACTTTATATATAATCAGCTCGCATTTTAATTATAAATTAAACGTCCTCAATTCCCGTTATTTTTTCGACTGTCAAGTTTTAAAGGAAGTCATATTTTACCAAATTAAATATGACTTCCTAAAAATACCATTCCAATGTATTTGTTATTACTGATTTCGTCAAATATAAGCTGATTTTATCATTAATCTGTAGGTACTTACTAGTTAGTAAAGAACGAAGGTAATCCAAAATTATTTATTTGTTCATACACCAGAACTATTATGTGTAGGCAGAATTTAACGATAACAAAAGGCTAAACGAGCATAATGTTCATCTGCTGATTGCTAGAATTTCTGGGAGATAATGTAACAGATTAACATTGTCATTATCATTTGTAACATTTTTACATCTTTTTTTGTTTGCATAAGGAATAAAAAAATATTTAGTTTACTTTCCTGTGTGTAATATTCTGCATTGCTCAGGTAGATGAACTCCGTGAATCATCTTGTAGAAGTTTTATTTCCACTTGATGCGATCTTTTGCAGTGAACAATACTTCATGGATTCATATTAAAGTGTTTTGGCGGATCTGGTCCGGTCTATGCCTGGACTCAGAAATGAGAAACGTGCGCGGGCGCTCGGATCTTGGTGTAGTAGTGAGCCAATGCAATACTGTTAGTAAAACACTCTTGATTACTTTCTCTGTATTTTACCAGTAATGAAGAGCGCTTTTAAGGTATTGTCATTCTTCCTACCTATATTACCGAATAATTTGATAATTCTACTGAGTCAGATTGTTGATAGACATTAATTTACTCTAATCAACGACGAGTATTATTATGAAATGTTATCAGTAATTAATTTGTCTGATTCTATCGATATTCCATGATTTATGACATTTGATTACAGTTACAATGTTGACTGATTCGCTTTCAATTCTAGTTGAATAATAAATTTATTGACTGGCAAATTGCTTTGATACAAATTCGCAAACACTTTACGCACATTCGATTGCAATACGTGCGACGGTTTCGTTATTATTTGATTATTCCTTTTATTTATACAATCATTATAGGTATTAAATCCATTTATTTGGGGATTTTTCGCGTCATTCTTTTGACTTATATCCCACGTTTTGAAGTCTTTCTAGGGTCTACGAACACGAGCACACTACGTGTAGATCTGTCCATGAGCCCGGAAAAAAACTGTAAATATGCGTTTTTAATGTGTATTAATTTTTTAAATGAGTTAGTTCTTCAATAATATAGTCAATTAATAGCGACAATACTTAGGTTCGAATTAAAAGAGTTCGTCTTTGATTAATTCAAAAGTTGAAACAAACAAAATTATTTGAAATTTTGGATGTAATTTAAAAAGGTTTTGTTTACGCCTATAATGGTGCATTTGCGCAATTAGCCTAACACTACTGTACCTAATAGTTTTGATGGCATAAAAAAATTCTTACTTTGTTCTTTATCTAACGCAGTTAAAAAACAAAAAAAACAGCTCAGCGATGAGACTTAATAATTACAAAAGTGAACTGGTTATTTTAACCAAATTAAAGTAGTTCATATCAATTTGTACTGCGACAAAAAAAATGAAGTAGTTTAAGTAGTAACTCTTTTGAAACATGTGAACTATGAAAAAGGGCTTCTAGATCCTGTCACTTATAATAAAGAGAAAGAGTCTGTCAAGTTGACACAAAATATGTAACACATTATTTTAGGATACCAACATTATAAAACATTTGATTTTGCTCATAAGTTCGTATTTTAATATGTAGTAAACTTAAAAATGCTATATTTTAACCGGTTTTGTAACAAAATCTATAAATTTAAAACTACTTCACTGCCAATAATTGTTCGAGGCCAAGTTTCAAGATGGCCGCGGTCCAGTTACGAGAGGTGTACTTTTAGAACTCGCTCAGAATAAACCTATAAAAGTTTTCGCATTAAAAATCACGCCCGCTCTGCCAAGAATTAATTATGAAACGAAACGTAATAGTTAATAAAGATAATTAAGTAAAATGTTACACTAAACGTTAAGTTTTCTTATAGTGTTTTATAATGTTAGGAATTATATGTTTTTGTGGGTATATCTCTTCGTCTATACAGCTTTACTAATTACAAGCTAATAATATTAAATATTTAAAGCGTTCTGTTTGATAATATTGATTAAACTTATTTTTATTCAATACAGCTTTCGGAATTGTTTAAGGTGTGCCTTACCTATAACGTTTTAATTTGTCTTTGGTCAAATTAATTTCAAAATAAAAGTTTTAATGTTAACGTAAAGAAAGAATATTACAATATTTTAAATTGAAAAATGTCGGTATGAGAATGAATTCTTTAATTTAAATAACAAATACTCGACAAGCAATTTTATTTAGGGTCTACGTCAATTCATCATCATCAGCCTGTGATAGTCCACTGTTAGACATAGGCCTCTCCTAATACACCTCTATCCATTAGGGGGTTTTGGACCGAATCCCACCACGCAGGCCCAATGCGGGTTGGTGGGTGGACCGACTTTTTACATGCCCATCCGATGCATGGATCATCTTACTTTTCAGATAATTGGGTGATCAGCCCAAATTGCCCTAACCAATTAGGAAACAACAATGAAAATCTGTTCAGTTCTTGCAGGATTCAAACCTACGACCTCCGGTTTCTAAAGCACAGGCCCATACCATAAGGCCACGGAGGCAGTACAATATGCAGTCGACGTCAATTAATTGACGTTAATTTGAATTTATTTAGATAATTAAATTTTAAAACAGTAGCGGTTTTTGCCCAGTTCTTAATATTAATTAGTGTTTGTATGATAAAGGGCCGCAACCGTTGATTGGCATGATAGCCTATATCATACCAATCAACGGTCAGACGGATGATTTCTCTGATTAATCTGACCTAATCGTATAATATATTGGGTGTACGATAAGATAAGAATGTGGGTTCGAATCCTGCGGAAAGCAACTGAGTTATCGTTTCTTTAGATGAGTTTGGGGAATAAAGCCAAAAAGATAAGACCATTTTAGGCCGTCGTTATAGGAAATCAGTACTTTTAAAGATACTGATAACTATATGTATCAGTATCAATTAAAACTATCCATTGAAACCAAATTCCTCTTTGTTTTCTTGAGGTCAGATGCCAGTCTGTTTACGTGAAAAGTGTGTGAATAGTAATGTTTCAATGTCGTAAACGTAAATAATTGTATGTATTACAAATACTTCCTAATTTAATGAGTGGTAATGTTTAAAATACTTTGAAGTTGAGTACTAAATTGGAAATATTAAAAAATAAAACTTTAATTTTAAATGAATCCTCTAAATTATAGCTGCGTTGAGAAGTATAATTTTATTTTTAATAAAGTATAAGGTGTGGTTACTAAATTAAAGGATCAATATTTTGGGAATCACACCAGAGCTCTATGCATTATTCAGCAGTTACTTAACAATATCAGTTTAATCGTGCGTCGATGAAGCGTTATTAGTTCCGGTCAGCTTGATTACCATGGAATTGGATGGCATCGAGCTTCATTCGGCAAATTTTGAGAGTGATGACAAATTAATATGATAAATGTATGAAAATTCAGAAGATAACATATTTAAACGAGAAAAAATACGAGGTTGGCTACTTGCGATCGATTTTTAAAATTGTGAGTTATTTATTATATACAAAAAATAAAATCATATATCAATTGGTAGTCATACTAAAAATTAAGTGTGAGAAACCCTTAACCTTATGTTTTACCTTTTGAAGCACGAGACTAGTAAATATTCCAAAGAAATTTACATGCATTAACAACTACGCTTTAATGATTAACTACATATACTTCATAAATGAGCTTGTATTTAACTAAAATCGAAAGAAAACCTTCGCCAAACTCAATAAATTACAATGTATAAAAAATTGTTTCTATAGAGCTGTCACTTTTTATAAGGAGAAACGTCGTCGTCAACGTTGTAATTCCCTTTCACTTTTCAGTTAAATGTAATGGACGTTCTTCGAAAGAGAATATGCTAGAGTGAGATATCTGAGTGACTCTAATACCATCTAATTTAATATATTGTTATGTTGAGTTCAGGTAATAAAAATTTTAACAAGAAGAAAAAATTTAAAACCTTTTGGTTTTATAATATTTTAGGTTCGCTCACAGTTTTCCTTTGTTGGTAAATCATCATGGGGGTCCTTATTTCTCATCACTTCTGAAACAGTGTACTAGTTCTATGTTATTAAGCTTAATTTTAAATTAAATGAGTACTTATACTATAATATCATTACGTTGCTGAAAGCTTGATACTGAGCACGACAGAAAGTCCATTGGGAGCTTCATGACACGTTTTGTTTAAATTAAGTTAGTAGCTACGACTACTACAGTCGTAGCTAGCAGTTGTGTTTTTTACTTGATATCTCGACCGTCACATTTTGTGCCACTCCCACGACCTGAAGACAAATTTTGTAAACTGTTTTGACCAACTTGATTTATAATAGTTTTCTACGTGTGTTTTGGTGAATATTGTCGTTACATGATACTAAAATAAAACTTGAAACGAAATGATCATAGCCTAAATCCAGTTAATCGACACAAAGAATTTATTAAAGTCAAAAGTCAATTCTTTAAACAGAATCATGTAATTATTTCCCAGGAGTACAATTATGATCGTCCAGACCTTTCCTTTGTTCTTACTTTAACGACCGTGTTTAAGGTGGCCTAACCGCTACCGCAAGTAACTATAATTGGATGGACTAAATTTTTTTGTAATACAAAACATAAATATTTTATTAAATTGCATTTTAATGTACATCGACCATATATGGAAACCAAGTTTTGTACTCAGACTTAAGTCCTGATTTTCGCGTCAATAAAATATATCAAAATGGCAAATATTAAGAAAAGTTTAAATGTAACGATACTGGTCTTATTCGAATAATATGTAAGGTATTTATTAGTTTTATTTATTATTGGTTAAAATTTATGATACGAGCATAACGTTCACTTGGTGTTTAGTGGTGGACTGTCCATAGGAAAAGCAGCCTAAAACGTGAATAACTCGGTCACCATCCCGAGAGAGTTTCATATTTCAGAAAGAAATCGTTTCAAATAGTATATTTGAATTGTAGCTGAACTAAAACAAACGTCCGTAATTTTTCACAGTTTTGTGTAAAATATTACCAGAAAGGGCAGCAGGACGTGTAACACCCACTGGAATTGCAATAACATAAATACTTTTTACTGTCCACAGTAGAGTACACTTGTGATAAATTCCCTTGGATGTTTTCTATGTTATTTGTTGGTCCTTAAAAGCATTGCAAATTTTCAAGAAATAATTTTGAACTAGAATAGTATGTCCGTACTGCATATTTGATAAAATAACTAAAATAAACTATGTATGTTTGCTTTTGTGTCAGTGGTATAAATCGTCAATATCAGAAATATACAGAAAGCATTAACGTCATAAATACAAAAATATTATCTTTAATATATACTGCCCACAAGGTTACGTAGTAAGACATAGGCATTATTTAAGTACTACAATAAAAAAAAAACCGTTAAAACTTTCATTCTATGATCTAAAAGCATCAGAATAAGGGTAACAGATTTACGAAAAATATTTTTTTTTCAAGTATAAAAAAGTTTCTAACAGAAAAATTTTAAAAAACTTAGTTTGATTTTTCTTGATATTTCAATATATTGTTATTGCTAAGTAAAATAAAATTTCTTATTTTGTTTAAGAAATAAGAGTACTACCAGCTACTCCCTACGCAATTTATTAAGATTTATGGATACAATTTTTTTGTAGCAAAATTGTGTTTATTTAGTTTCATCAGTTAAATAGCTAAGGATATTATCTCTTGACGGTTTATAGGCCAAGTAAAACATAAAAAAGACTGTATTCTGGCATGTATGCATTTTTATTAAAATACCTTTTTAATAATAAGTGAAAATTGCAAATCATAAATATCTTTGACTTTTTATAAATATAATTAGAAAATTAGTTAGACCTTATTGTTTTAGAGAATAATACGTTCCATAAGTTACTTTTCCTTATTTCAATTAATTTTCTTTATAAACCGTTATGTACGCTATTATACATCGTACAAAAAACTAAAGAAGAAAGTGAGACAAAATATTATTTATAAAATGAATGATTGAATGATTATTTGAATATTTATTTTTATTTCTATGTTAGAAGAGAACTAATGAAATATATTATCATGTGTTGTTAATTTTATTTAATAAAAATTTCTTAGAATTTATTCTACGCAAACTTACATAAATTGTCAATTAATTTATTAGTAGTGATCAATGTACAGTAAATCATTACAGTTATTTTATTGTTTATTGGATATTTAATCGTTTCTATTCATCTTTAATCTAATATCTTTATCATTAATGTGTGTGATTCTCTGTTTATCCTATATAGTGTGATGTTTATCGTGCGTGAACACATAGTATAAAAGAAAAACCACTTTTGTCTTGAACGGGGCCACCGTTGGAACAATGAGTGTTACAACTATTGTCTTTACATCGTGCTTACTATCAGAGAGTCTTTGTGACTTTATCGTTTGTTATCTAATACAATTATATACTGATAAATGTATGTTGTTCTATAATTAATTGATTAACAATGTAGTAATCTGTTATTGTACACTTTTAGATTTAGTAACCGTTTCTATTTTCCTATTTAAAAAAGATTTATATTTAACATATAAATAAATTTCAAATGACAACAGTCCCTAGTAATGGAATAGTTGATTTGGGTTTTTCTTTTCAAATTATAAAACACGTATCTTTTAATTCTTTATTCATTAATATGATTGCATGCTTGATTATTTAAAAGGAGATCAGAGGCGATCTATTCCTGACCGTTCTGGACAATCAATGAGAATAAATGATCTGTTTTATGTTAAAAAACTATATTTAAAATTGAATTTGAGTACAATTTAATGACTGATTCTAAAAAATTTAAGTCGTGTGAAGTAAATTCTTGTGCTTAGCTTAATAAAGTCACATATTTATCTTTGAGAAATATGTTTTTCCAACAAATTCAATACGTATCAACGAAGAAGGTTGCGTTCAAAATAAGGCCCTAATGTTTTGATTCTTTTTTTTATTTTGTTAAAATTGAAAAATATATGTTGAAAAAATGAGTATAAAACGAGAGCCAAACATGACCACAAGATTGGCTGTTAAATAAATAGCCTTTTAAATATATTACGTAATACATTCATTAATTATTGGTAGCCTGCCTCCGTAGCCTAGTGGCATGGGCGTATGCTTTAGAAACCGTATGCCGTGGGTTCGAATCCTGCGAGGACTAAAAAAATTTTTATTGTTGTTACCTAGTTGGTTAGGGCAATTTGGGCCGATCACCAAATTGACTGAAAAGTAAGATGATCCATGTCGGACGGGCACGTAAAAGTCGGTCCACTCACCAACCCGCATTGGATCAGCTCAGGGGAAACGGTCCAAAACCCCCCTAATGGATGGGGATGTATTAGGGGAGGCCCATGTCCAGCAGAGGACTATCACAGGCTGATAATGTATCTGTGTAATTATATTATTAATTGTGGTAGCAAGTTTCAATAGCTTTTTTGTTGCATCAATTATCAATACACTTCGTGTAACGTTTTTTTCAGTCATTTCTTTAGTACGTATAATAAAACATAAACACGTAATATTTTAATTATACATACTAAAGAAGTAAATACTATAAAATACAAATTAAGTGTTACTTACTGCGACCTTGTGATAAATCTTTGTGAAATTAACTCTGAAATTGCGATAATCCAGTTCGGACGGTGTCCCTGATTTTGTTGTAATAAATCCGTCTAGCGGGCATCTGGTCAGATAAATGGCTCTGATTTATTTAGTGTTTTGGTAAAATTAATCTGTTTTCAAAACTTAAGTAGCGACAATTAAGGAATTATGTTTAAAGTAAATAATTTGAAAAAAACGTATTGCAGGATATAGAAATAGGAGGCTTTGAAATGATTGAAAAAATGATTGGAAATTAAGTTAAGTTCTTTAATTTAATTTATTAACCTGAACAGAACAAGTTAAGAGGTAAATAATAGTAATTATAACTTTATTCTTGTTCAATTTAAACACAAATATATTAATCAAACATAAAGATATTACACTCAATTATTAATTGTCAAAAACAAGCCTGGAAAATAACGCCTATGAACTAATAGGAACCGGCAATGGAAATTCAACCGTTATTTTGTCATATTTTACAATGAGATTTATATAATCAAGAAATAATTGTATATAGAGTATAGAAACCTTAGTGTATAAAATAAAATATTCAAAGTTAATGAATAAAAGTCATAAATGGTTGAAAAACTTACATTACCCTGATACAATTAACAAGAGGGCGCATATAAATCATTTTTCAATGGTTCATTTATTTATACCACCTTACCTCTAATCTTGGTTTGAGTAATAAGAGGCTGGACTCAATAAAACGCACATTGAGTACAAAGACATTTTTACATATAAACTCAAAAACCTATAGAAACTAATTATACTGCTAATTTTTTATGTATTGATGATACAGTCGGATTTTATTTACATTATTCGAATGTAGATTAGTTGAACCCGGTTAAATCATTCAAACTTGTAAAAGTAATGCTTGTACAATTGTTTTTTACTTGTAATATTCTGATCAAATTTTTATTACATAACTGTATATTATTCCAAACCTAAAACTTTATAAACTTTAAAAGGCATAGTCTGTAGTAGATATTTTTAATATTAACAAAAATTCTGACTTTAATCATAGTCATTTACTGGTAAGAAATTAAAGATAAAAGAATAAGAGAGGAAGAGCAAGTCATCCATCAACCCAAATTAACTTATCGATGATTTGGCAAAAAAGCTGTTGTACGGAAAACGTTTCTTAGAACTCCTCGAACTCTATTTCTTAGAACGTTATTTCTTACCTCTTTAATTTTTTTTTGTTTAGGTGTAATTTGAATATTATTGTATAGAACGATAGTTCCCATAGGCAGATAATTGTATGTAATGATTGTCAGTGAGCTGCAAAATAATTAAAAACTAGTGTTATATTATAATATGTATATAAGGTAAACATTGAAATTTAAATTTTAAATAAAAAGAAGAATAATTTTTATAATGGATATGTAGTTGGTAACCCTTTTTACGAGGAATCGTCAGGGATAGTACCTCTGCAGTGCTTATTTCTGCGCCTATCAGTGGTGTGTAAACACTATTGGAGGACTCAGAGTTTAAAGGTGAGGCAGTGTAAGCAGTGTATCACTTACCGCCAGGTTAACGTTCTACACGTTTCATTGACTTAAACTAAAAATAAATATACACTTAAAAGCTTTAAAATATAAAAGCATAAAACAAAACGCCATAAGTACAAATTTTACAAGTACTTAGAGCAAAGTACTATTGTTATACTTTGCGAAAAATGATAATGCTATTCGTATTTGATTTGATTTTTGATTTAGCGAAATATACATAAACTTTGTTCATCTATTGGCTAAGTAATTTTGGGAACTATAACCGAAAGGCATTAAAAAAACGAATGCATTGGATATAGTTCACGTTATCACAATATAGCTGTCAATATGTAATAAAAATAATATGGAAAGTAATTAATGATAGCAGTTTTATGCATCGTAACTCCTTAACGGAGTTTTTTTTTACCAAGGGGAAATGCTTACGCATACACTTCTTTACGGACACATAGACGGATTATGTCGGATTCGCACCGACTTAAACCATCACGTTTAACTTTCCTTACGCCTTTAGGGTGGAGTCACAAGAACGATTTTACAATATACTGCGACCCCACTAGTCCTGGCCGCCGAGGCACTCATAGGTGAATTGGACCATAGCCCCGTCTCTGGACTATGTTCCAATTCACCTCAGAGTGCGTCGAAATGAAGAACAACTTACTAGCTGAACATCTTCTGCTTTAGCGGAATTACACACATAGCTGAAATTCTTCCTCAAATCGTAAGGGGAATAAATTATAATAACTAATAATAATCATATCGCGTTTCGGTGTCTACAAAAACAGATTAAATTCATTTACAGAAAATGTATGGAGGATTGAACAAGTGGAATTTGTGTGACAGTAGTGTTGACAAGTTTAATTTTAAAAAATTTGACCGACTTCAAACAGTATATAAACATATTGTGTATAATAAGCAGCTGCTTTCGTGCTCTTTGAAAGAAACTATCCCGCGATTTCTGCCACTGCATTTTAAATCTTTAATATCTTACAAGGTATTTGTTTAAAAATATCATGTATGGCACGTTTTATACACAAGGAATGATCTTTTTATGTATTAACATTTATGTAAACTTACTCATTATTATCTTAAATAAGGTTTGAACGTGCCTCATTGCAATTTTTACCCATGTTTTACATTAAAATAGCTATTATGAGTTATTTTTAGAACATAGAAATATGTGCTTGCAAATTTTATTATAGACCATGTAAAGAAGTACAATTATGTAAACATATTTTAGGTCTATCTTTTACGATTTCGGCAGCGTTTGCAATATTGCACGAGGTTGTGATTTTTGGCTGCGATTTTTTTTAATTTCTTCATATGTATTATTGCCCAACTTGGTTAAAAAGACATGTCTATTAAGTTACTAAATAAAATTATTAAAAAATGGGACCAAATGACAACTAATATCTATCATTTAAAAATAAAACGAAGTCAAAGCACTAGGAGCGACAAGGTAAGAAATTAAAAAAAAATTACTCCGAATTTAATACCGGCTTCTTTTGGAAAGACGATCAAAAATGCCAACCGAGGTCATAAGTTCACAAAATTAGTGGAACAGAAATAAAGAAATACGTAAGTTGAAATGCATGATTCTCTTCGAATAAAATTATTGAAGTCATACTTTTTATGGCGTTTTAGGGAAAATTGGTAAGGGTAAATTTGTACGATGCGCTAGCACACCGTCACGTAAAACCGAAACCCTAAAATTGGCTAATGTCATCTGCCATATGTCTTTTTGATATTTATTTCTGCAATAGTAGAATAATAATTTTTTTTTATCTTGTTCCACGCATATGTGCATCTCTTTTTAGTATAGAACAATTTATTTCTTTACCGCTCACAAAGCGACACATGAAAATATCTGTACTCAATTTTATTTGTTACAAAACATTCGAACAAAAGTTCCTTTCTGTTTAAACGTTAAGAAAAAAAATTACCAAATTTATTATTTAGCAAGAGGCAATGGAATGAAAATGTCAATGTAAAAGATAAATTGAATATACACATTAACGCCTCGCAATCCTTGGTTGCTTCAATGAATGGATGTATTGTACGTGTTTATTGAAGTTTAAACCTTTCGAATATCAAAGCTTTTCCATGTTATTTGACTGATTATATTCATTATAATTTCAGCATATACTGAACACTGTATTTCATTAAATATCCTCCCATTAATGTTCATGAAAAGTTTATTTTTTAGCAAACCGTCAATTTTCTTGAAACGCTTTTTGAACTGCATAAGGTTTATATTTGTGCGCAAAGTTTAATAATGAAATATTTTATGGCGTTTGTGTACCTTGATTTTTCTTATTTTAACGAATTTATAAAAATGTTTTTAAATATTTAATTTATTTTGACCTGCGTCTCATTGTAAGTAATTTTTACTTTACGTTTCCGAGAGTTATAAGGTAGGCTTTTGAACCAACTAGTATCATCTAATGTCTTAAAACGATTTTTTTTTATTTTGTTAACTGGGAAAACAATTTTACATATACATTCGACGCACTCACTATTTTAGAAAGTGTTTAAATAAACAATACAAAATACGTTCAAAGCACAAACTGGACAAGGGATTTTACTTCTCATGTAACTAATTATTAACTCCTCTAACCCTTAAAACATCGAAGAATAACTGTTTTATTGTAACACTATAATACCTTTGCGATGATTTTAACTACTCATATTTTTGAGATAGTTAAGTATAAGAAAAAGATATGGCTGAAACATACGTTAACGTTTCTTTTAAGGGAATTTCAAAGTCATTTCTTGTGTTTATTTCAGATTTACATCTTATACAGTGCAACTTCTTGGCCTTTCCTCAAATATACGATTAACATATTATCAATAAGATTGTTATTAAATCGATTATCATTCGTATGACCTATGAAATTAATGTGAAAATATATAAAAACGCTTCTTTAAAGGATTTTTGCAATGACCTTACTCGCTAAAGCTACCAAATTATAATTAACTACAGAAAGATTTACCAACGGTATTATTTGATAAAAGTCTGTTCCTTCCTATTTTTGTTTCCTAGAATCACAAGCTGTAGGTGGCAGTTTAAAATACTGGGTTTAAATTAATTATTTTTGTTTAGTTATGCCTTACCTCGTAGTTTCTCTCATGTTGTGATAGGAAATATTAAAAATCGCTAGTGCCTGAAAAATTTACATGAATATTTAACAACGTCTGCTTTCACGCAGCTTAGTGTATTCTATTGGGTTCAATTTTGAACAATTGAAAATATTAACTAATATTAATAATTCTCACTAATTAACTTAACTTGTTGCAAAAAAATTAGATATTTAAGTTTATATCTTTGAAATGTTTTGACAAAAATTAAAGGAATAAATGTAGCCAAATAAATTTATAACAAGAAAAAATTATAAATTAATTTTCAGCGAATACCTCAAGCTTGATCTCATTATTGAAAACAAATACCGGAATGCATGTATATAATATCTTAGTTGTACAATATTCTAATTAGATCAAAGAAAATACTTTTTTTTTTATTTTATCAAAAATATTTAAATTTTATTGACTTTTCCTCCAATATCAATTTACTTAAAAATTTCACTAAAATTTGTGCGTTTTTAACTAGAACACAGCAATTCTTAAGTTTACATATAAAGCTGCTTTTTCCGAAATAGTTCGAAAACCACTTTAGATTGTCTAAATGGTTTCTGACATAAGTAGGGTTCAAAATATCCAGGCTTCTAACAGTAAACAACGTTGGTTTTGGAGCGATGTCGATACAATAAGGTTCGTGTTATAATATCCAATGGATGTACAAAAAAGAAAAGCGCACAACTAATTGTGAATCAGTTGGAAGTCGGTCATATTATTTTCGGTAGAATGGTAATCGTTTCCTTAAAATATTACTAGTATTGAGAATTCAGCCAAGAACGAACAAGATACACATTACATGGACAAGGCATTCTTTGGGGCCAGATCTGTTTTAATAGATAAAACTTTTACGTATATTTTTCCGATTAGGTGCTTTATTCGGACATGCAGACTTTTAATTAAGAAGGCGTTATCAAAATCCTTATAAAATCGCTATAGTTATAGCCAAGAATTACATTTACTATGATTTAGTCTTTTAAAAAATATATAAAACAAAATTTCGAGAATATACAATCACCATAAGTTAGTTTGTTGTTTTGATATTGTAACATATCCCCTTATCCGCATCCATAAGCTGAACTGAACCTGAACGTAAATTTTCCTACCACTTTACAGAGATATTTTAGACAAGCATCAACCATATAATTTGAATCGAGTTTACAATATCACAATATATTGGTACTACACTAAAAAAGATAGCAATCCAAGCATCTTTCGTATCTATCAATCACAGCGCAAACTACAATGGTATTTGTTGCATAGTTCCTAATTAAATTACGGTACATACTACATAACTCTTTAAAAAATAGAATCACAAGCAATGCACGTTTTGGTACTTAATTACCTCAAGTAGTTGGCGGCAAGTATAACCTAGGTAATTTTGACTAGGGTGCGGTCTGGAAACGGCGGTGCTTGTTACCAAGTCTTTTAAAGAGACAACTTGCATATACAGTTTAATTAGTTGAGATGTTTCTACTAAATACGAAGCCACAATCACATGAAATGTTGTCTATTTCCTTTGCTAAAATTTGTTATTAAACAGTGGTGGTTTGTTTTTTAACAATTAAGTGAATTACGTAACCGGCAATCGGAGGATTGAAAAAAAAACCAAAATTGATTTTAAAACTAATTTAATTATATTAGATATTACAATTCTAAATAGTGAAACCTACTCGAAGTCGGAAATAGGAATTACATAAACTTATGCTTATTTAAACCCCTAATGGATAGGGGTGTATTAGGGAGGCCTATGTCCAGCAGTGGACTATCACAGGGCTGATGATGTATGCTTATTTTCTTATAACAATTATTACTAAATCGGTTCAGGTGGCGATCAATAACAGGAAATGCTGCATCAGCGATGTTCCCGTGATTGATGTCAATGGTGTCGCTTGTAGACAATAACATGAATTGCTGCGTCGGCGATAGTCTTTAGGGGTCCTTACTTAACTCCTTCACCCCCAGATCAGCAACTATTTTTGACCATGTTGAGAGAAAATGTTGCTGTAAGTTCATCACCTTTTCCGGTGTTCTTAGTTAAATCCTCGTTTGTGTAAATCTTGAGAGATGGCTGTAGTTTCTTTTTATCTGCTGGTTTTGATTCCCAAAGTTTGATTCTGCGACTTGCTATCAGGATCAACAGTATCGTTGCACACAGTAAGAAGATGTGCAGTGGGATGGGTGTATAATATTGAACTGCTGATTGATTCTTCTCAATATGTATAGGTTTTTCCAGAAGGAGTTTGTTCTTGATGCTGTGTATTTCTTCTAGATTTACTAGATTGAGTTTTATGTGCACCGGGGTGGCGGTTTGGTTTGCTTCGTAGTATGAAATCTTAGTTAGCTTCAACGGTTGGCCTTTTATCTCGTTACCGTCGTTAATTATTGTAATTTCCGACGTCTGCAAATAACAGCTCACAAGGATAGTAAAGAGGTAGCTTCCTTGCAGCGTGTTGAAATCGTTTCTGCCGCAGGCTAGCTGGATGTTGCTTGAGGTAGTCACAAGATGCTAAGCTGATCATCCAATTTTTCCACAGCTTCCTTGTTGAGTGAAATCTTGGTGTATTTGCAGATCTCTCCAAGGGTTTATTGGACGATGAGTTCCTGGTACAATCGGGTTCCTCGTTTCCTTTTCGCAGAGATAGGTGCTGCTATACTTCGGGCATTCAGCCTCTATGTACACGAATGATTTCTAATTCGTCTAAATTGTAATAAAGGGAGAGGGAGGAATAAGGGCAAGTTGTTCCCTATTAGGAACAATGAATAATTTATATACATCATAAGGGACTTGGGATACTATAGGAAAGCTGTAGACTATAACTATACGTTTTTCAATATAATATAATGAGAGGTCTTATTATATCATAGTATTCTCTTAATTCTAAATTCAGGATTTGATTTCGACTATAAAGCGACTTTAATCTATTGATCATTGATTGCAAAGCTTCTTGTCAGATGTCTATCATGGAATGATGAGTACTTTTGTACGGATAAAAGCCATTACGTTTTCTAATCTAATTATTTCTAACATTAAGTCCTCTACGTTATTTGTTATAATTCCTAAAATTTGGGCAAACTTTGCAAATTTGACGAGACTGTAATTTCTGTAAGCTTCTTTAGATAAGAGTAGTTGCAGAATCTCATTAACTTTTACCTAATTTAGTGTTAACTGTTCCAATACTTTACTATGTTGTGACATCCATTCTTTGCACAGACTTATGTGGTTATTAAATTCAGATGTTATTTTATCATCGTTATTTTGTAATGTTTTAAGAGCCTCGTCATATTTAAGGGCATCGGAATGGTCTAAATTATCAGTGACACTTTTAATTAATGACCCTAGGTCATCTATAAGACCTCTTTTAACTCTTACAGGCTCCAAGGATTGAATTCGGTGTAATACTTTGCCAAGCTTTTTAGTGAGATATTAAAATTGGTATTAGTTAAGTGAGTACGTGTCGTTGTTGAGTCTAGTTTTGAAAGTCCCAAGTAGTCTCTGTACGGAATCTATTTTATTTTCAATGTCATTGAGGTCTATGGGTTGTATAAATAAGTTATAATGTGTAGTCAGTCGTGTCGGTCCCAGTTTATATGGCAGTAGTCCTGGTCCATCACCTAAGGTCTCAAGTCTTATTTCTTGAGGATACGTCGCGCGTATTATCAATAGCAGCAGGGTCCTGTAACAATTTGCATCCTTTAGGAAGGCGTTTTACCCGTGATTTACCTATGGAGCCACGTTTTTTTAAAATATAAATGTGGACTGGCAGATCAGCTAAAACCTTTTCTTGGGTATAATGTGGTGTAGTTTTCTGTCGATTTGGTCATAGGGTCTGAAATACTTTGTGGCCCATGCTATTGCAAGTAGTTCCTTCTCTATGGTGCTATAGTTTAGTTCGCTGTCATTGTTTGGGAAGCGTAACAAACGGGATTATCGGATCCCATAGGTCCCTGAGATAAAATTGTTCCTATAGCAACATTCGGAGAGTCTGTTGTGAGATTAAATTCTTTTTTGAAATCAGTATATTGCAGGATAGGGTCATTGGTTAAAAGGTTTTAAAATGTTCAAATGCGTTTACATATTCAGGGCTAAGTGTGATCTTGTTGGCTTTTTGTTGCCTGACCGTATTCGGGGTAGTCTTTAGAGGTCCGTACTTAACTAGTGTATGTATTACATAAAATATATTTATTTAATTAATAAAAATTGAAATTAAATTTTCGTTAAATAATAAAACAATAACTTCAGTCAACACTGATTTGTTCTGTGAATAACACATTTATTTATTTAAAGATACAAGTCAATCCGTTCTCAAGAATTACTTTTTGCGAAAAAACTTTAGAGGATCATCCTAAAAGATAACTCTTACATACATCGTACCCGAAACGGTGAGAAGGCCGTGAGATTTTCGCATATTAACATGTCATACTAGACATCATGACTTAACGACACGTAATAATGTTGCTCTAACTCATACCCTAGGCTTATGATGCTATATAGGAAAATACTTGAAATAAAATTTCAAGGAGCAGTCTTTTTCATGAGTTTTCATGTCTATCTTCTTGCTTTAGAATCAGCCATTTTAATAATTAGTATTTGGTAGCTTGGATTTGTGGTTTGTCATTTCTTTTATTATGGGTTATGCTGGTTTCATAGTTCTAACGCATTTATTGGTGAACTGTTGTTAGTGCAAATTCCTGTCAGTGACAGCCGACTAATGTCAGAATAACACTTACGTGACTTTGTTGTTCGGGGTTTCACTACAATAACACTTATATCAAATACTAATATTAAAATTTTAAATGTATTTTAAAATGTGTTACCCTTACCGGCAAAAACTACTAGACGTATTTTCGACATTCATTGGACAAAAGTTCGATACTTGGTAGAATAAAATTAATTATTATTTATTTGCAAATAAAAAATGCAAATTTTTTGCCGTGAATATAGGAAACTGTTGCCATTTTTTTTTCACCAATAACGAAAACGCGAACGAAAAAAGCTCGCTAAAGGAGCTTTTACTGCACTTAAAACAAAAAGGAACTCATGTTCTGTACACAATTTCTGATTTACAGCACATGAATAATAACAACGAGTGCAACTTTACCACAAAAGAAAAAAGGGGCGGTTTAGTTTATTGAAAAATAAAAAAGCTTCATTATGAGAGTAAAAACGCACTTTAATTAAAAAGACGTCCACGCATTAACAAAATCATAATGTTTGCTCAAACACACAGTATAATAAAGAACATTGCCAACACCCTTTTTGGGGAAACTGTGTCTGTATCCGCAATTCTGTACCACACAGCGGATATACACAAAGGATTAGACTATGCTGGTACAGATACATTCGTAAAAAGACAACAAAGAAAAGGCACAATAGTCCTTTTTCGCTTGTGGCATATAAAGACGTGAGCAGATAAGACCTTTTGTTCTTTTTGCGATCAGTCATGGATCGAGTCTGGGAGGCGTGTCATGAGGAAAGATATAAAACACAATGTAAGCACACTGTATATAACATACCCAAAAGTGTTTACTTGTTACTATTTTGGAACCAACTTCAAAAAGAACGAAATTTGGAGCGAATATTTCACATATATATTGCCCCATATCTTCGCTCACTAAGGTAATTTCAAAATATTTTTTTATCAGTAGTAAACCCTGTTTTATAAACATGTACAGCTCCTTTCTGAGAAAGAAAGATATACATTGCTGAAAACTTTTTGAAAGTGCATGCATAGGAGGTCGGTCCCTTCTTACTAGTCGTTCCTCCGTGGTGCCTATTTCTGCGACAAATCAGTAGTAAATATACAGTACTGTCTTTCAGTTTGTTACGTTCATGTTATTCAAAAAATTCAGATTTTCCATAGTTGTGGAAAACTTAAAAGTAATTACGCTGAAGTAATGGTAAACGTGAGTATTTATTTTCTTTTAGTCGAATATTTCATTATTTTACTTTGGAAAGATTGTGCCTGACAGTGTAATTTCCATTAACGCATAACAGGTTTTGCGTTAACGTTAATTTTAAGTAGATTCGATGTGATTTTTAAAATGACGCATATCCCCTGGTTTGTGAAAAATTATTTCCTAGCAATAAAATTGATCCTGCTGAGAGTTAATAGATGCTAATGAACTACTAAAGATTAAAACTGCATGAAGAAAATGTACAGTAGTAATGGAAGTAAAAACAATAAAGCTTTCAAATTTATTGCAGAACACTTTTAAACGGTGCGAACGCTAATTTCACAAAGGCAGCGCTTGTACAATACAATCTAATCAAGTCTGAATAGGCACCTGGACTTTATTGCTTTTCGGCCAGTATTTTCAGTGGACTCTTTCATTTTATTTCGAAAGAATAAAGATAAGGTCTAATTTAACAAATAACCTCCAGTGACATTATTGTAGAGTCAGATTACTATTTCAATGCGGGTAATTAGAGAAAAGGAGTCTCAATCTTCGTTTTGTCTGTGTGTAATTGTGTATAAAAGTCGGATTTGAATAAAAGCGGGAGAGATCCTAGTTAGCCTCTACCTGGAAAGGAACTCTCCTCTTATGTGATAAGTGTGGTGCATCTGTTATGCATCGACTCGACGGAACGAGACGTCGTGGCTGTTGTCGGGGTCACGTGAGCCATTTCAATGTTTTTATGTATAAAAGATGTTCAGTTCTTGTCATCATTTTTACTTTTTTGCATTCTCTTCAAGATTTCTTAAAGTAGTAGTTTCAAAAGTTAAGGTAAAAAGCATGTTTCAACCTACCATTGTTTTTGTAATAAGTCGTTATTCATTTTCTAAAATAAAAGCAATTCGGGCAAGTAAATAACTTTTTGCACATCATTCCAATAAATATACATGCTGAATTGTCCAAAATAAAAGAAACAAGCGTGTGTCACAGGGGGGACATACCACATCTAAAATCTGTATTAATATTTACAGTGTCCGTTTTAGTATTTTTCACATAGAGATTAAGAAGCACTTTGAGGTGCAATTTTTTTTTCTCCTGGAAACAAACGTTTAATGGAGTCCCTTTGACCAACCGATTGACAAAAGCGGTGTCCAAACAGACACGTAATTTTCCGCCAGTGTGATAGAGCCAATCTTGAAACCCCTTTAATTATCACTTCAAATGCTTTTGTTGATAATAGAAAGATTTGAAATATTGTGAAAATTCAACAGATAAAATTTGCTTTAACAAAATTTTATCATTAAACTTGTTCACTTTTGAAACAGGTAACTGTACATTTTTTTAAGCATAAGTCTTTGTCATTAGCTGTTTGTTCTTAAACGTAATATGCTATGTTAAGTTATATAGAAGCTTTACAAACTATAATAAAATTTTATTTTTGTTTAGTGTTAAGTTAAATGTAAGGGCTGCCTCTAGCTATAAAAGCGTTTTACAAACCGCTCCATCAAGATCTCACTTGAGCCAGTCGTACCCATAGTGTTCCAGCTACTTCCTCTTTATCGTCGCTCCATTTTTGACGGGTCTTTGTTGAAAAAGATAGATTCTAGAGCGGCTATAAACATTTTGAGCGAAATCGGCCCTGCTTGTTTTACGTGAAATGATGGTCCTTGCGTTTCTAGGTGCACCCGTCACAGTTCAATATAATCATGTAGAATTCCTTGGTCATTTAAGGCTTACCAGGTAATATTGAATCAAACGCCTTTGAAAAATCTACAAATGATATATAAATCGGTCAGTCGTACTCTGAATATTTTTGTATAATCAATTTTAATGTACATATATATGTGATTAATTGTGGAGGTTTTTTTCATAAAACGTTTTATTTACTTAGTAGTAAAAACATATTTTTTTAAATGCCTATAGGATTGAAATAAGCATTTAAAGTTCATTGTATATCAAGCCTTTGTATTTAAATATTTTTATTTGATTAATCTCTTATTAATTAACGAAATATAAAATATGCAAACATTCGTTAATGGTGTGGCAAAGGCTCAAGCAATATTAGAATCGGTAGGATTAAGTCGGTAATAAAGGAACCCGAGACTAATTTAATACTTAAATTTATAACTGAATTGAACTCATCTGTACTAATTTACAGAATCCTTTAAGCGATTTTCAAAAGAGAGGGTTTAATCAATCCATTGTGCATTTTTCACGTACGTTACCTCGTAGCTCTATTTCTAGTGTTCTGATATTGATGTTTTTGACTGACTTCCCAAATAAAGGAGGTACTCAATTCGGAGCGTATGTCTTTTTTTATATGTTACCTCATTGCGCTGATCTTGGCACTTCGCTTTTGTTCGTTTTTTATTAAATTGCAAATATTAGCTTCCCGTTGGTCCCATTTTTTTTTTTAATTGTGATAAGTAGTTTTATAAATCTCTGAAATAAAATCAAATTACCTAATATCCCAACATCGTGCGAATAAATTACAATGGCTGCCAAAACCGTTAAAGATAGACATAAAGAATGTTTTACATAATTGTAGTTCTTGCATTGGTCTACGAAAAACTCTGAGATAGCATATATCTTAGTTTTAATGTAACGCACAATAGGCTTTTTGTAATGTTAAAAATGATTAAAAATTGTCATAAGGCTCATTTAAATATAATACAGTTTAAGTTCGCATAAAAGTTATTGCATTTAAAAAAACTTATTCCATGTACATAAAACGTGTCATAGACGATATTTGAATAAATGTAATACCTTAAAAGTTATAAGCGATTAATAAAATGCAGTAGCAGAAAACGCGACGTAATTTCGTACGGAGAGCACGTTGTTACCTGCTCATATTGCGTTAAATAGTTATAAGCTGTTAGAAGTCGGTCATATTTTTTGTTAAAATTTTGCAGGATCGGAACCCACGACTTCTAAGCCCACGGTTTCTAAAGCAAAAGTCCGCTTCCCTAGGCTACGGAGGCAGTCACTCATATTATATCGGATATATAATATATAATATAATATCTGATCATCAAAAAGACATTGCACTTAAAATATGTAATACAAATGCGAGACCGGAAGCGACTGTGAAGTTATTCCACTTGTGCTGATGAAGGACCTCCGATTTTTCCGAAACTAGTCGGCAACGATACCGATTTAACTTGAGTTCTGTTCCGTTTGTCGAACATACTTTAAGTATTGTGCGTTGTAGAATGAGTTTAATATCAGGTTTTGAAATGAAGTAAACAAACTATTCATTGTGTTCAACCTAAGATAAGAAAAAATGTACATATTTTTTAGATAATAAAACGGTTATTAATATGATGTGCTGACCAAAAATGTCAGAATTGCAAGGGTTAGATAGAAAAGTTCTTTGAGTTTACACACGCTCTAAGTAGTTTTTTTTGGGTTACTTCTAATTTAAATGATATTAAACTAAGACTAAAAAACCACAAATACTGACAGCGATAAATTTCTTAACACATATTTTTTGTAGAAAAAAATCATGGAGCACAATTAAACAAAAAATAAATTACAAAAAAAACTCAGAAGCAGAAAAGCATCAAAAACATTGCTCGTTTCGTCACCGTACTGATAAAAGTAGAATTTAGAATAACTTTGTTTTTGAATTTCTTGTCTCCTAAGTAGAATCCAAATTTTTCAGCATCAAAATTCAAAACTGTAATTTAATTTATGATAGTAAATTTTACTAACTGGTGCCTAAAACGAATTAGAACTATTGTAAGCGACGAAGTTTAAAGTAATGACTCTGAATATCTCTCTTCTTAACTATTTCTCCATTTTTCCACTGGGTATAAAAAATATTTTGTTCCTCTTACTTGTATATATTTTCTTAAGTATTGTCTTGAAATGCATAATTGAGTTTTTCTTTATAGCTATCAAATTAGTATATTTTTTTAAATACCGTAAGTTTACTACAGTACATGCATATTGTATTCATGCATTGGGTTTATTAAAATAAAATATAATTTCGCTACTAAGCTTAGATTTCTAAATTTATATTAAAGGTCAAACCCGTCACATATTACTACAAAAAATATTGTCTATGTCGTATAAAAAGTTTTAACACAAACTCCCTTATAGTCAGTTTATTATCTCCAGTTATTGTTATTGGACGGCAGAAAAGCAAGAGCTCGCTTGTATGGCTTCCCTCGTTTATGATAAGGTCGTGTTATATAATCCTGTCTTTTTGTAATACTTATTCGAGATTAGTAGTACTGGAGTCAGGTATATATAATAGCTATCTGAAAAAAATCATAATATGATGTTTATTTCTCTAGGTTTACCTTCCAATTTTAATATAGCTCAACATATCATTAAAACTTGTCGCGTTGATTTACAAAGTTACGAAGAGTCTTAAAAGTCCATAACGTCAATAAAATAATACAGCTTACGTGTTATTTGTATGACCAATGTGTAATACCTTATGTTTAAATTCCGCAATTATATTAAAATTCCCAATACAGCTCTATCCATTTTAATCCATTGATATGATTTCTATTTAGAGATCAATTAGAGTCATCATTCAGGCAGTTAAATGCTAGTAAAATTATATGGAAAATATGCTAATGGAGTTTCAGTGGATATCATTTAGTTAAGTTAGTATCAGCGACATAAGGAAGGAGCAACCGTTGGTATATCTGCAACTCTATGTTGGCTCGGGGAGCCCATACAAATCTCTGCTGTCCCCTTAATTTCACGGCGGGGAATACTTACGCTAGATTTTTCCAACGGAATAAACAACAGTGTTTCAGTGCTGGCCCTAGAGGAGGCTGCTCCAAGCGGGCTGAATAAGCACGCTTTGAATACGCCTAAGAGGGTGCGAGGAACGGGTTGCAGGAGGTAGGTGTGATGCCCTTCCTGTCCTTCGCAACCAAGGAAGATGGGGGGAGAGGGGGAGGGGTCTTGCCCCTGCGTGGGCTGTGATATGCCAGGGCCTCTGAGTAACAGGAGAGTCTGTTACCTATATATAGAGGCCGAGACGAAGGTCTTGTTAGTTCCGACGCGCTCTGAGGTAGGCAGAAAGCCGCTCGTGGGGTCGCAGAAAATTGCCAAAGATTTCCTGTGACCCTATCTCTAAGGTGCCAAAAAAGGAAAGACGTGGTGGTATCAATCCGTGCGAGTCCGACATAATCCGTCTTTGCCCCCGCGAAGACGGGTATCCGTAAACATTTCCCCACGGTAAAAAAAGGTATACATTTTCGTACATGTTTGATTTATATTCTATTCAGTAATACAATTTAAAAATTATTGTTATCTTTAAATCACTATAAAACATGATTATGCATTCTCATCTTCATATGATAAACAACAAATAAATGAAGGATTAGTGGATTGAAGCTATAGGAGTATAAATCAGTCTATTATAATTATTTTATTATTGCGTCAAATTTGTAATTACAGCCGGCTACATGGTAATATTAATTTCGATTCTATTCTTTAGGATTTTTATAAAAATATTTCAAAATATTTTTAGCTGGAAGGAGAGAATATTTAAACAAGTGAAATTTTACACAATAAATATGACCGACTTCAAACAACAAACAAACAATTCAATTTAAGATAGGCAAGTGCCATCTGCATAAAACTATTTCTGTCACAGTACATCAAATCTCTTATATTACCTAAGTGTATTGCTTAAAAATAATAAGTGTTATAGAATGAACAAGTTTTATGTTATATTTTTGATATAAACTATACCGACTTAAGCCTATGTTGCTAAAGCAAACGTCCCTTTTAGGAAATGGAGGCTAATCCTATATTATACGGATATATTATAAATATAATATTTATCATCAAAAGACATTATTTAAATATTAATTACAAATGTGGAGGAAGGACTAGTTTAAGTTTATTTTTAAGTTGTAGGTTGAAGGCCTTGCTTTTCCAAACTAGTCGGCTTAATACCGATTTATCGTGAGGTCTGTTCCGTATTTCAACATAGTTTAGATTGCGTTCAAATTATTTAAAATAACTCAGTTTAGAAGTAAACTTATTCGTTTAAAGAAATTACTTTATTCAAAACAAAAAAAAATTGAGCATAAATTTAGTTAATAAAACGTTATTCTGAAATATGTCTGACCAAAAATGTCAGAATTGCATGTTTTTGAATGAAATTTTCAAATTATTTTTGGCTAATTTTATTAACATGATAACGGAAAAAATAGATATACGGGTTGAATTTCTTACATAATTTTTAATAAAATTATTGGGACAATTTAAACAACAAGCATAAAAAAATTCGAACCTATAAACTAAAAATGAATCGTATGCGTGATAAAGTAAATTTAGAATACTTTGTTTTTAAATTTGTCTCAAGTATTGAATCAAATTTTAAGCATTCAATTAAAACTGTAAATTTAACTTTATGTAAATTTTAAATTGGTGTCCTAAAAGTTTTATGAACTATTCATTGCGACAAGTTTAAGTATACTCTAGGGTTAAATTCTTTTAACTTTTTCCATTTTTCCACTGGGTAGTAAAAAATTTTTTCCTTATTGTATATATTTTTTCAAGTTTTCTTAATTTAAAATGAAAGACTTTAATGTTTTTCTTTATAGCTATATTATTTATATTTTTAGAATCTTTAAAGGTTACTCTCCAGTAAGCCATGGATCCTGGACAGACTTTGGTTTATTAAAAAAAATTGAATTTGGTACTAAGCTTAGATTTTAAATTTTATTAAAGATAAAAAACCCTGTCAAATATTTCTGTCCCAATATTGTCTACTGTAATAACAGTTTACCAAGTCCCCTAAGGCATGTATGTTATTTTTATTAAGAGGGCACGAAAACCAGGAGGGGTTTGTATGGCTCTCCTATATTGATGTAAGTGAAACCAATTTTAAACTCCTTTCGTGTTATCATGTTGTAATAACATGAGTAATGAATGATTCCGTATTTAGTTTCAAACTCTGAAAATATTATTGCGTACAAATTTAAATCAATTAAATATAAACTTTTATAACACGACCATATTGCTTCTATCATTTCAGCCTGTGATAGTCCACTGTGTAATATTCCAAACGTATACTAATCCTACCCATTATATCATGCATATAGGGAGTTACAAAAGCTGTGATATCAAATTGAAAAGTTCTAATTTCAACGTTGGTCTCACGAAACATATCAACTCAAAGTAAAACAGTACTACATAAAGTAATCTTTAAGTCTTTATTAATAAAGTGAGTTATTTCAATTCATTAATATTAAATAAACTAATGATTGATGTATTAAAAAGTTAGTAAACATATTAGAGATTTCAAATCTCGTCTTTATTTAGTTTGTGAAATTCATATATCAATCATGTAGGTGCCAGTGAACTGAAACCAAAAACTAATTTGTTGGCGTGTTAGCTATAACGTTTGTTTGTTTAACGTGAAATAAATTTAGTTGACAAAATAATCAAATTTGTTTGTATGAAATTTGATTAATGTTTGTCAATTTTATTTAGCTAAAAACGTTTTTGTAATGTGTTTCGTACAAGCTTTTTATAAGAAAAGGGTTAAACGTTATCGCATAACTTTTAAATGTTGATATATGTATTGATAAGGAAAGGAATGTCAAACTAGGGGGAGGATTCAAGACGCACGAGACATTTATGTAAAAAACCTTAGAAAAATCAATTTTGTTTATAAATAATGCAATAGACATCATCATAACACAAAAACAGGAGGCTTTTTATTTTTCTAGGGTAAACTAGACTGCACCTTGTAGAAATAGTTTGCGGAAGGTAGAAGTGCGTTCAAACACGAAGATACCAGTTTTGAGGGCACCATAGCACCTCAGAACTTGTGACTGGGTGAGCCTTCGGAAGATTTAAAATTTGTAATAACATATCCATTGTATTACCAACAAAGAACTCAAAAGTAAAACATTGATTTGATGCCTAGTGTCTTATCTATGACTCTGTATGTCTATCTATCTGTCTAACCGTCTTTACTGTCTCGACAATTGAATCGATTTAGATGAAATTTAATAAATACGTTGAATAGACCGTGAAAGGACATAGGCTATTAATTATGTGCGATTAAAGTGGTCCAAAGGTTTAAATATGGGGAATGTTTGTATGGAAATTGTCTCTGTTGGACATAAAACGATAAAATTAGTATTCTAGATACTCAAAACGAGCTATACGTGGTATTTTTAAACCATTTTGTAGTTTTAAACTGTACGGAGTTGAACTAGGGATTGAAATTGCGATTTACACAAAGAATTTTCAATGCGTAAATTTGTCATCGTCGAAACTAATGCTATGAAACTTTGTGTCTAATAATAAACACAAACAAATAAACACCTCATTTATATTATGCTATTACTGAGTATATTTTAATACACCTTGTATAAATTTCCTCAGTGCCACGCGGACGAAGTCGTGGGTAACAGCTAGTATTATATACATAACTAGCGACCCGCCCCTGTTTCGCACGGAAGCTATGCTGATAGGAAACATACCTACAATATTAAACATAAACATTCCTCTTCAATCACTTATCTATTAAATAAAACCGAATCGAAACCGTTGCGTAGTTTGAAAGATTTAAATATACATAGGGATAGAAGGACAGCGAAAGAAATTTTGTTTTATGCTATGTAATGATAAACTTCCTCCAACCATCATTGGACCAACGTGGTGGGATACGGTCCAAATCCTAGTGGATGAAGGTGTATTAGGGAGGCCTATGTCCAGCAGTGGACTATCACAGGCTGATGATGAATGATAAACTTTGTAATAACAAACAAACGTTATTAGAGTATGCTACAAAAACTTTGCAAAATAAGTGTTAAAATAAAAGCGACAATGTTTTAAAAATACAATAAGACCAACGGTTCTCGATTCAATAGACAAAACTTTTCTTATTATTTGGTTGATTGAGTCCATTATTCGGACGAGTAGACATTTTACTATTAATTGTTGAAGCAATGTCCGAGTCTGATTATTTATTTGGTTTAACTTTGATTGTGTTTACGTGTCGTGTTGTTTATTAGTCAATTTTGAAACAGATAGGTTTTGAAATTCTTTAATCTGGCAATTTAAATAAGTAATAAAAATCAAAGCAATTGCAGTTAATATAAAAAAAAACGGCAACGTTATAAAAATGTAAAAAAATTATTGACCTAATTACCAATGGGTGTTTAAAAGCTTAAATTAGAACGCTCAAACAGAAAGTTCTGAAAATGTCAGAAAAAGAAAGATTTTTGGATTTTATTCATAAACTTCTAGAGAAATAACTAACTACAAGAGTTTTTATGTATTATTCGTAAGTAGAAGAAAAAATAATGTTCAAATCTTATCTCACACTGTACCAGTATATATAGACAATTAACGTTGCACGTTTTGGGACTTAATTTACTCGGATAGTTGATATCACAAGTGACCTCGGTCTTTCCTGTTAGGTTGATACATTCATATGGTTGTCAGAGCAAAAGTCTTTTGGAATGAGGTCGTGCCTTTACAGTTTAATTAGTTGAGATGTATGTATCTACGAAAAGGAACTTAACTACCTATAGACACCGGAGATCATGTGTTCGAATCCTGCGGGGAACCCACTTCTTTTCTTATTTGTTTTCCAGTTTTTTCTGGCAATGCGGGATTACCCGATTGCCTGTAAAGATGATCTAAGCGTCGAATAGGCATGTAAAAAAGCCGGTCATGCGCCTGATATCCCTCCGGTCGTGTCGATTATCCGCTCCATCGGGCTTTGAAAGTATAACGGAATAAGAAATGCACTTGTGTTTGCGTATACACTTATAGTAACTACTACTACGTAGTTAGTTTAGATCTAATATAGATCCCCCGAACAGATTCTCGCTTTGTTGTAATGGTTGGGCTCAGTACCTGCGACCTGCTTAGCCGTGGGGAAGCTAAGAGCTACCAGCCCGGCCAGGTATATTAAACTTATTTATTCCACAGCAACTTATTTTTTGTCCTTAAAGTTTGATAAAATAGTTAATCAAGGTCTGTTAATCAATTTTCATCAGTGACGTAAAATGCGGAATGAAAACAGCCGAAGATCGTTAGCGGTGGCGTCATAAGGGGAGGCAATATCCAGCAATGGACTGACACAGGCTGATGATGACACAAAGTTATGTTAAATATTAACATGAATATATCATCATATCATAATCAGCCTCCAACAGTCCACTGCTGGACATAGGCCTTTTTAAATGAACACCAAGACGGCCGATCCCCCGCTACTCGCTGCCAACTTGAACCGGCTACTGCACGGAGATCGCCATCCCACATGGTCGGGGGTCGACCAACACACCGTTTTTACACACACCACCCCAGAAACTTACGGGCCCATCGGGCATCCGTTCTTCGGACCACGTAACCGGCCCACTGCCACTTCAACGAGCTAATCCTTTGCGCTATATCGGTAACTTTCATTCTCTGTCGGATGAATTCATTACGAATCTTATTCGACAGAGATATTCCGTGCATAGCGCGTTCCATAGCACTTTGAGCGACAGCAAACTTGTGGATCAGTCCGATATTCAGAGGCCACGTTTCTGCCCCGCAGGTCGTCACGGGGAGTATGCATTTGTTAAAGACTTTTGTCTTAAACTCTACGGTATCGGCGACGTAAGAATGTGGTGTAGCTTCCTGAATGCTTCCCAGCCCAACTAAATCCTCCTAGTGTCTATCCTCTCGAAGCTGTGTCTTCTCAACTGCATTATGTGCCCGAGGTAGATATATTCATTGACAAGTTCGAGAGTAACACCATCCACATTGACCGGACTCGGAAGAACATGTTCGTTGAACATGACTTTCGCCTTGTCGAAGTTCGTCCTGAGTCCGATACATCGGGACGATTCATTTAAGCTGTGCAACATTTCCTGCAAGCACTTCAAGGACTCGGCCAATATGACGATATCTTCAGCGAAGCGCGGAGGTGTGAAAGATACTCGCCATTAATGTTTATGCCACGTCCCGTCCAATCTAGGGTCTTAAAGACGTCTTCCAAAGCATTAGTGAACAGTTTTGGTGATGTTACGTCCCCCTGACTCACTCCTTGACGCAATAGGATTGGTCTCGTTTTAGTTCCAGAGTACCTAGATCTGTCTAGAGGAGTCTGTGACGCGTACAATTTGCCATAGAAAGCCTCGATCTCAGATAAGATCTCAGACTTAGTAGAAACTATCGAACCAGAACAGTTCCTGAGATTCGACAGATGGCTTCTCCTATATTTCTCCTTGTTCTCAAATATATATAAGACAAACATTGTTATTACATTATTTTCGTAAAAAAAATATTTATCGTTCTTTTCTTATGCTTATCCTTGAGATACTCTTTTTTCGTATTTAAACTCATTTTCTAAAGCTACCAGAGGACCTATAAGCCCACTTACTTGCCTAAACCAATAAATTTTCATACAGCAATTTGAAAACTATTTTGCATATAATATTATTTGCGAGAAATTGTTTAACGAGTAAAACCTTTATAAAATGGCATGTTTCAGGAATGTGATATAATATGATTTATGTAGTTCTTAAATCCTTCTCGTTAAAGAAAAGGAAATGAGAACTACAAACTGCGAATAAAGAGAGCAAAGAAAAGATTAAATTTTAAGTTTCAATAAAGTTAATTAATCATTTTACCCGTTTTAACGCGCTGAATAGCGAGCAGATGGCTGATTTTTGAACTATACATGCACACATGCATACTCACTTCATCCACCTCATCGGGATTAAATGTAGTTTTAAGAAATTTTACATTTTGTCTGTACGAATTTACTATGGAATGTGACAGAAAAAAATATTGTAAATAATTCATTCAAGACCTACCGCCGTCCTTAGTTTTTGTTAAGTCCTTTTTATTGCTTTGAAGCCGCTCTGATTTTGTAACATGCAGCTACCCGTTTTTCGTCTACGTATAATAAGAGAAAAGTCTAAGGGTTGTATTCAATATATCGTACAGTTATATAGTTGAGGTGTTTTCATTGTATGTGTCTAAATATAGACTCGAAGTTTTATTGCTTTTTTACTTTCATCCCATTTCCATTCCTTAGTTTACTCTGATCTAGTCTAAAATTACAAAAATGCTGGAAAAACCAGTTTCGGCTCGTTTCAAGTATCCAGACACCAAATTTTATCCTGTTTTGTTCGAATTTATATTTAAAGTTTTATTCTATTTTAAACCCTTTCAATCACTTAACGTAGCTATTATTTAATCTCCATGTAAATAATAGCTACGTCCTACGTCTTTTCTTGGAAAATAATGTAAGTAATATACAATTTCATCGAAATTGATTTAATGGTTTAGGCAATAAAGACGGATAGACACAGTAAGAGACAGAGTTACTTCCGCATTCATAATATGGATTGTTCGATTAAGCTAAAAAGGATTTCCGGTTAATCGGTCATCATTAGCCTGTGTTAATCACTGCTGGACAAGGGCCTCTCCTAATGCCCGCTTTCTCCATTAGGGGGTTTGTGTGCCATATGCCACCACGCTGATCTAATGCGGGCTGGTGAGTGAACCGACTTTTTAAATGCCTTTTCAGACAATTGCGTGATGAACCTAAATTGCCCTAAGCAACTATGAAACAACAATGAAAATTTATTTAGTCCCTGCAGGATACGAACCCGTCGTGGGTTCTAAGGCACATGCCCTTACTACTAGTCTACGGAGCAGTTAATCGGTATAGATCAGAAATTAAATAAATTTCAATAAGGCAACGATATTAGATAAATCTTATATTAACTATTGCTTTTAACTGACCGTTAGACGAATTTTGATAGCAACTGCTAAGAAGATGTTATCGAAAACATTAATTTTATATTAAGTTGCCATTTATAATGTTTAATTGTTTAGATAGATTTTCGCAAATAAATCTGTTTTTTTACTGTTATACCAATTTCTCAATAACAGGAATGTCACGTTTTAAATCTCTGTCACAAATCATCGGGAATTTGAATTGGAGAGTAATTCATCATACGTTATCTCTTGTTTGTTCTGTAAATTTTAATTGTAAATTTCACAGTTTTTTTTTAGCAAAACAAAGTTTTCGCCTTATTTTTAAAAAAGTACACGCTATATTAACACTGAGATGTTAATTACTTGTAATATTTAAAATATTGTAAAAATATGTTTGACAGTGAAATTTCAGGATATATTCATTATTAGCCTGTAATATTCCACTGCTGGGAGGTCTATCCTCCCCTAATGCACGCCACTCCAGAACTTTTCGACTGCAGCGGTCATCAGTTCTGTGGCTTATATTATCGGCCCCCTGCCACTTCAGCTTACTAATACGGTGGGTCGGACTAATCGGTGACTGTGGTTCTCTGACGGAATTATTTCTGATGCGTTCCTAAAGAGATACTTCGAGCATAGCCCTCTCTTTTATTAATAACTATTAATGTAAATTACCACGTTGGAGAAACCGTAGGGCGAAGCTAGTTTCAATATAATTTAAAAGTGGACAGTATATGTATATAGACGACCTATATAAAGTTTTAATTTAGAGTTTGCTTTATTGGTTTGCTCTAAGCAAAGGCTTAAATATTTATTAAGTTCTGATCAAGATGACATCAATTATAAAATTTCAAGTGCTAAATTTTTTTAGTTATTTTATTTTAATAAGTATAGACTTCTCCGTTTAATTATAAAATTTGTAGAGAAACTTTTCAAGAAGACTACAGCAATCCCAATGGATCCAATCAGTTAGGTTGTAACACTCTTTTAAACTGTTTACGTAAACGCGGCCATCAATTAACGGTCTCAGAAGGAATTGGCCCTCAAAGTTGTTTCTACCTAGCTTGAGCCTAGGTATACGTACTCTGAAACTACTTCGAGAGAGGTGCCATCAACTGTGATCGGTCCCGGATCAACGTGCTCGTTGAACAGACCTTGGTTTACCAAGTTCATCCGGAGACCGATGCGTAGAAAGACTCAGCCAGGCTTTGCACCATTTTCTTCAGGTCTTTTGCGGTTTCAGCCATGATGACGATATCGTCCGCAGATCACAGATGTGAGATGTACTCGTCGTTCACATTTATGCCTTGTCCTTCCCAGTTGAGCGTCCTGACCGTATCCTCCAGCGCGGTGTAGAACAATTTCGGAGACATGGCGTCTCCTTGTCTCGCACCGCGGTGCAGGGGATAGACTTTGGACTATGGCAGACATAGTGGCGGCGTTAAACAGACATCTCAGCATCTCGGTATATCGCCAATCAATTTGTCACCGCTGAAGGACTCGAGGAAAAACCAAGTCTCGAGGAAGTCAAAAGCCTTCTCATAGTCCACAAATGACCATGCACAGGGGCTGGTTATACTCATATGTCTTCTGTATAACCTGCCTCACTGTATGGATTTAGTCTATGGTGATGTAACTCCTCCGAAACCCGGCCTGTTCTTGAGGCTGCGCTTCGTCGAGTTTACGTGCAAGACGATTCAAGATGACCCTTATACGAGGGTGGATTGATAATTTAATTTTTGGATTAGTACATTTATTGCAAAATTTTTAACATTTTCACTTACTAATGAAAATATTTTATTTTGTTTATCAAATTCCAAGTGTATTTAATAAACAAAAATAAAATAAAATGAATCTTCAAATTAAAGATTTTTTTTAATTATTGTAATATTTCTTCGCATAAAATGTTTTATACAAACTTGCTTAAAACATTTTCTAAGTGGAGTTTAAATCTAAAAATAAACTATTCGTTTTGAATATGTAAAATTCTGCAATGCTTATATGCTTATATATATTATACATTGTTTTTATAAATCATTGTAAGCTGGATTATCACAATTTCAGGGTTGATTTCGCACCGATTAATTACAATATTATCAGTTAGCGATACTTTATGTCTTGTTAATCGTAATATTTTTAATCATGTTCTAAAACTTTAAGTAAAGCCTTATTGTATGATGATATTTTAAGAACCAAAAACGCAATTTGGCTTGCTATCTTTAGATATTGAGTAGTTGTTTGGAATTATTAATAATTACAAATTAAAAAACCCTATCTCATCATTTTGTCATTATATTAAGTCATCTTTGACTGTTTCTTATTTATGACTTTACTTAAATGTGCAAAAAGACCATGTACCGTATGAACTTTAGAGCCTTATTTTGAGCACTATTTTGTTTTTTGTAGTATGTCTATTTAGACGAAATTAATAAACATTTCGAAATCCTTTAGTACCTAACTTATCAAAAAAATCTGATTGCAAGCAAAGTCTTACAGCACATGTTAATTCTTTAACGACAGTTTTTCCATCACTCCTGTATCTTACATTGGTAAAAATTTATCATCGTGTCAATTTATTTACTGAAATTCAAAAATCATCAATGTGTTTGAAAAATTCTGCGAAACCCATTCGCTTAAACTTCGTATTTGTTGTTCTTGCAGAACTTCTCGCTTGCGTTCATAGGTTAATACGGTGGTCTTCACCTATGATTATGATGATAGTGATCATCAGCCAGTGCTAGTCCACTGCTGGACTAATGCACGCCCTCTCCATTAGGAGGTTTCTGGACCGTATCCCACCACGCTGGTCCAATGCGGTTGAATATTTACATGCCAGGGCAACGTAAAGTCTGAGTAATCTCATAAATGCAAAATTTGTCTCTTTCTCTAAAAAAGTACTTATGGACATCAATAAAACTTTAAGATAACATAGTTCTAATATCAGAATAACTTATAGGAAAACAAATTGAAGGAAGTATTGTAAAAATATAACAAAATGTATCATATACGTAGAAAAAATCAATCAACAGTAAGCTGTTCTGAAACGAACTGCAAAAACCCTTAGGGTTATAAATATATATAGTGTGATGATTATGATCTCTGATAATAATAATTAACACGCGAATCAAGCCGTAAGGAGAAAATAGTTTAATGATAATTAACGTATTCTGTGCAAAAGAAGCAAGCTAGTGACGTTGATTAAAGATTTTGTAACGCGCCTAACGAGTCTCACCCAATTCATGATAAGGAGCGTGACGTAGAACTATTTACTGACCCTAATTTAAAGGGACTCATTGTTTGAGAAATACATTAATCAATCGGAACTTTACACAATACGCTCAAAACAAAAATAAGTTATAATTGTAGGTGATAACAATGAAAAACGACATGTTCGGCTCGTATGATATGTGTAGTAAGACTTTGAAAATCCTAAAATCCACGTGGTTAATAGAATTCAAGTGATTTTTCAGTTTTCGTCTCGTTTATAATGCGACTAGCATGTCGCTCCGATTTTTCACGAATGCAATGCTGATATCCTTAAGTGACATTTTATATCGCGAACGTTTTTGTCGGATTTTTAAAGGCAACTTTTAATACTCTAGTGTTTTATTAGATTTTGAACAACTGTTCAATGCTACATTTGTATATTCTTAATGGTGTAGATAAATAAATAAATTCTTTTAAAAACAAACACTAATTACTGCAAGATAGAGTGACGATATGAGAATAGGCGAAGATCGGAAGTGGTAATGCCGTGCATGAGAGGAGACCTTAGTCCAGCTGTAGACTGAGACACGCTGATTATGATGATAAACGATTAAGAAAGTCTACGATAAAATAACAAACGTGTAATCATATGATGGTAAGCTCGGTGTAGAGACAAAAGAACGAACACTCATTGTTCTCACGCGGCCATTCAAGTCATGAGAGATTTTCCCCTTTGTAACGTTTCACACGATGTTCGACAAACTGTAAATGATAAATGGTGAGCTTAAATAATGGAAATCTCATCATCATCATCAGCCTCTGTTAGTCCACTGCTGGACATAGGCGTCCCCTAATGGACACCTAGTAAAACTGTTTACATATTGAAAAATTACCTGTTCTTTTAAACCGTTACTATCAATTACTTTTCATATCATATATCGCTAATTTTACATATCATATGTAAAACGTGACATTTTGAGTGTAAATTTCCGAAATCGATTATTTATACCATAATCAACATTAACAATTTACTACTACATGGCAGCACATTAATCGTACATCTGCGTATTTCGCGCTGACTGTCGTCACATTTTAGCCATTCTTACTGTCTTTTCAAACTACAACAAATAACAAAGCATACGTCAGGTAAAAACTCTTTTACGAAATACACACAAGTCTCCCTTGCTGAAGACAACAAAAGGTAAATTTATAATATTTTATCTTACCTCGGGTGAGAGGTCCTTATACTTGTGCCTTCCCTAACCGGTAATACTTTCACGCGGAACAGCGCAAAAGGAATGTTTGGAACGCTCCTGTTTTATTAAGTTACAGTTAAATCTGTTGTTAAGATTTCTTTCTTAAATAAAACAACGAAAGTATTTTTTATATTGTTTCCATGCCTAATGCCTAAATGCCTACGTAGCTTAATGGTAAGAGTTTTTGCGCTTTAGAAACCGGAGGTCATTGTTTTGATTCCTGCTGGGCCTTAACAAAGTATCCTAGTTAGTTATCGCATTGTATATGTACGATACTATTGAGTACGATGATCCATGCATTGCCTGTAAAAGTCGGTGCTGCACCTGCAATCCCTATCTATTCGTGTCCGTTATCCGTTTCATTTAACTATGCCAATGAAGAAATAGGCAGTGCGCTTGTTTTTATGCGTATCCAAGAGCACTATAATATCTTCTATGTAGATGGCTGAATTCTAATAATCATCGGCCGTCATAGTCTGAATCGACTGAGAGAATATTCTTCTTCGTAGCTATGTCATTCGGAGTTACATTTAATTATTAAAATAAACGGAAAATACTTTTTGAAGCTCAGTTTCATGCCGCATTAGAAAAAAATCTATCGCTAACATATAATTATAAGCTTACATAATTAAGATTAGTAAGATTCTGTTGAATTCACATTATTATATAATGTGACGACTTGAGATGGCACAACGCATTCTGAAGCAATTGAAGTGTTTATCACCACAACATGTACAACAAATTCCTTTTATCTGTCCCTATATCCCTATGTATGCTTAAATCTTTAAAAATACGCAACGGATTTTGATGCATTATTTAAATAGATAGAGTGATTAAAGGCGAAGGATTAAATGTATAACTCATGCATAATATTGTTGAGAAAGGCTGGTATATTTATATACTATTCCAAAAATTTTACAGATAACAGTATGGCACCCGTGCGGAGCCGGGGCGGGTCGCTAGTAAATAATAAAAGAAAATCAAATCATTATACAAAAAAGGGCATATACTGCATCTCTCAAATAAAACATTCATTTATTAATTAACTTTTTAGTTCCTTATTTGAGGTCAAGCTTTTTTACGCCATAGATTTAAGTAAGAAATATCATTTAAGAGTTTAATTATAGACAACTTCGATAAAAATCGGGTCACCTGAAACACATCCATTTAAGTAAGAACAAAGGGAACCTCTGGACATGCCTAATTGTACCTACGGGGCAATGATTACAAGACTCTGTTCAACGAATTAAAACTTGTTCCTCTTTTATGTCTATTAATCTAAAAGCACCATTACTCTTCCTTCTAATTACTTGCATGACTCTTTATTTGAGAAACTTGCTTAAATGGATTTCATGGACAGCAGTTTGATATGCTTTGTTTTTATTTATTTTTAATATGCCTGAACTACTTTACTATGGTAAAATCAGATAATATAAGATGAACGGGTAACTTCATAAACGGATTTTGTGACTGTTTTAAATTTAAATAAAGGTTTGGATATAACTTACATAGACACGAGGGATAGTCTTCCGTGATGTTAGGTGAACGATTGGAGGTGTTTGGCCGAGATCGTACGTGAATAATATATTGTTTCTTCGAGTATTAATAAGATAAAATATTAGTATGTACATATTTCTAATTGGTACGAAAAATGTCAGTCCTCCCACCAACCCCCATTGGACCAGCGTGGTGGGATACGGTCTAAAACACCCTAATACATAGAAGTGTATTAGAGGAGGCTTATGTTCAACAGTGGACTATCTCAGGCTGATGATTATAATAATATTTGTAATTTGTTATTTAAAAGCAATAGAGTTTAAGATACTATTTGTTTCTTGATTTTCTTGTTTTGAAACTAAAAGAAGCTCAGTTAAGTTAGACGGTCAGTCAAAGTGGTTGACAACAGCAAAAGCCAAACAATCGTAAATAGCCATGGTCTTAATAGTTCCATCATAACTTTAAAATTGTCTTATTTAATAATCACTTTATCAAGAAAAGTTAGCCTTTATTAGCGACAAAAAACATTTCTGCATGTGAAATTGCAATTTATTGCTTGAAGTTACTTATAGTTCTTATATTTTAATATAGCAATCTGATACCCCTTTCTTTTGCAAACTAAAAGTTCATAAACATTAATATACCAGCAAAGCCTTAACAGAATCATCCGGTATTATCATAATCTTGCGATTGCAAGAGATTCTGTGCTTGCACTAATCCCTTTCACTTTCCTGTCAAATTCAATAAACGTTTTTTTAATTGAGAATATGCTAAGTCAGATATCTGAGTGACGTTAATACCCTCTTCATCTAAGGCCATAAGTTCAGGTGTAGGTTCTTTAGAAAAATAAAAGATAAAATGTTTATAACCGCTTGCCTAATAAGTTTCAAAATTTTCGCGGGTAATTCTACTGATGCATATTAAAATATAACTTTAATCATATATTTCCATTTCAACCCATTTAAGAATATTTTAACAGAACAGATTGTTAAGAGTTTTTTACTTAAAAATATTTTACTCTTTTAGAATAACTTGATATATTTACCTATGACTTCTAGGAACTGATTCAAAGAAGGCAGTTCTTATAAATTCAAATTCAAATATCTTCATTTAACATGGGAGCGATACACTACCTTATTGATTATTAAAATATACCACCGGTCCGGAAAAAGACGCCTCTTACCTAAGAAGAACGGGCGAAAGAAACTCAGCGTGACTTATTTCTTGTCATCTTTTTCAATATAATTGAAACAATAAACAAACAAATAGAAGCAAAAAATATAATATTATTGAAATAGGCCTGGAGAGAGCATTCCATTACCAGAGTTTGTTATCATTTAAAAACTCATTTACATTGTTATAACCTTAAACACACAAACGTTCCTTGACAACTTTGAAAAATATTAATGGATAAATCTTCAACGCTTTCCGGGATTTTGTTGTTAAGGCGAATACATTGATCCATAAAATATTTCGATATTCTTCGCAGTCTAATAGCTGGAAGAAGATAATCTATGCTTGTTCCTTGTGCATTACAATGCCTTAAAAGACAGTTTTGTTTTTCTACACATACATTAAATTTTTAAAAATATGATAAGAACCGATAAACCGGTCAATATTTTAAGTTAAGAAAATTTATTACATACATCAATAATATTCCAAACGGTTTTGTAAAGATCTGATGTATATATGTATATTTGTATATACTTACTTTGTTGAAAATATTATGTTTGTCAAAACATTCCAGGAACATGAAATATAGCTTAAATATTTCATGTTCCTGGAATGTTTTGACAAACATATATTTTCAACAAAAAGTTACGTATAAAACATACACGGTTTTCTTTTATAATGTTGGTTATGTTAGATATTACGTAAGGATAAGGTCAAGCGCCTTTAGATTTCTAAGCTGCTTCAAGAATTAAGAATGGAATTTATCTTGCTTAGTATTTCAAGCGCATAAGACATTTAGCAAATTATACTAACAGTGATACTAATTTAAAACTGTGTTTTGTTTTTACAATTAGTGTTCTATGTGATTATGTGAGTAACTTAGCGGGCTGCTCTATATAAATATTAAAATTTCTTCTTCTAAAAGTCTTATCCATACTATTCCAAAGATTTTTGAAGCTTTTGATTGGCACATATACGCTAACTTAGACATAGAAATTGACGTGTACGCTAGGTAGGGGTTTACCTACTATATTGCATACATATTATAAATACAATTTTAATAGTGGGAACGTCATAATCCTACGATTGAGTATCGTCTTTTTTTATATAACAACTAACTGTTTCGTATTTCTTCCGCGTGGTAATATAAAAAAAATCTCTCCTTTTTTTAAAGAAAAAAGCCTAAGTTACATCAGCTATCTTCCAGTAAAAGTCCGTCAAAATCAGATCAGCCAATGTGAGAGATAAGCTAGAACTAACATAAAGACTCAAAAATATTAAATAATATGTTTTTTTTTTTATCAGTTATATTTTTTAAATACGGTTATTTTGATGTTACAAGCATACACTCCGATTTTATTTATTTAAAGATATATCACATCGAGATAGAGCAGATAACTTTATAATTCAAGGTGAATAAACCTTATGTTTAACTTTAATATTCTTGTTACATTATGCGTCTATATATTTGAAGTTATTTTAAATATATAAAAAAGCATTATCACCTTAAGAGTGCAGTGTCCAATTTCCTTCAGTTATCTTGTTACTTTATCAAATGTAGTATTTAATAATTGTAGCTTAACTTAATTTCCCGCTAACTTTGAATAATCCCGCTAACGCATATATATGTAGACATTTATCAGCTGTGCCATACAACAGAGAGCGCCTCCAGCAACGGTCCCGTCCGCACGTGTTTGCCGCAAGTCTCAAGCTCGCTTCGCAGAAGTCATCGTCCGCCGCCGATGAAACCGTCTCGCTGCGCCATCTGCGCTTTATGAGTGCACCTGCGCTCATAGAGCCTTTGTCGCACCGCTGACGTCATCGCGGAGGAGTTTATTGCGCTACCTCAAGTGGTCGGCTTGTACGAAGCTGTGTTTTGCAACTCGTTTGCATTACACAAGTGTGTTGCTAGCCACTTGTCAGCTAAGCGCATAATCTTGTTTCTTAGGGTTATTTAATTCTGTTTCTTGGCCGAACAAGTCGTTTTAACGACTTTACTAGCCCACCGAACGTTTTAATATTCTGTTTCCTGTTTGAAGCAAGTCAGACACACCTCCCTGCCGTAGCCGGAAGGGCGGTAAGAAAACTACGCCCGGCAACCGCCGGGGCACAGATTGCGTTGGATGACGCAACCAATATCTCGCTGCCACTAGAGCGCGACCTAACGGGCATAATGGTCTAACGAGAGCTCTCGACTCGCTTCGGTATCGATACCGGAGCGATTAGGAGAAAATCGTTCGGAAATTATACCTCAAGCTGACCGACGCGATGCACATCCTGATCGCAGAACATTGCCCCACCGCTCCAACTCCGCTGAAACGCCTGGACCTACGAGCCGTTCCCTGAGGATGATAGCGACGACAATTATGTCGACATCGGACATGGAGGTCGAGGCCATCCAAAACCCAAACCCGACGACGGCTTCAAAACCGTCAAATCCAAGAGGAAGCGCAAGTGCGCACCTCATCACCGCACCTGTCCTTCCCGTCAAGGCTGCAAAGCCTGACATCCCCACTACCTGCCCCAGCAGGGTTCCCATACCGTCGTCCTCCCAGGCGACAAAAACCCCAACCATCCATCCCGCCGATCCCAGGCGCCCCCCGGCCCCTCGCCCCGCCCAGCCGTCCCAGCCTTCCCAGGCACGGCTACCCGTAGGGAAACGCCCCCCACCGATTTACCTCCGCGAGAAGGAGAAATGGGTCGACATTCGCTCGGCCCTATCTAATAGATTCAAATTTGAGGCCTCTGATAGCAATCAGGGGATCAAATTACAACTCGAAAATTCCGACGATTTTAGGAAGGTGACCTCTTTCCTCCGGGAAAAGGAACACCAATATCATACATTCGCGCTCCCGGATGAGCGCGTACTTAGGACAGTGGTCAAAGGGCTGCCTAAGGAGATCCCGTGCTCGGAGATAACTTCGGCACTAAAAGAGTTAGAGATTCCGGTCTTAGGGGTACAACGTATGTACCACCCACGCACCAAACGCCCTTACGGCATGGTGCTAGTCACGCTCGAGCGCTCTAAGGAAGGCAAGCGCATTTATGATGTCGAGCAACTGTGTGGGATTGGCCGTCTCACTTTTGAGCGGCCTCATTCTAACGGTTTGCCAGGGCAGTGTCACAACTGCCAAATATTCGGCCACGCTGCGCGAACTGTTTCGCATGCCCCGTTGCGTTAAATGCCTCGGAGACCACGGTACCGCATCCTGTCCCAGACCCAAGGACAAAGAAGTCCTCGCCACCTTTGAACCTCCGCGTCGTAAACCGCCGCACTCCCGGCCACACGGCCAACTACCTCGGCTGCCCTAAGGCGCCAAAAATCGCAGAGCTCCTGCGATCCCAAGGGAAGCCTCTTCCAGGCGACCACCAATCCCATCCAACACCACCGCATTATCACCCCTCCGTCCTTCAAACGCTTGGCAGTTCCGCCCCGCGTGGCAACAGCCAGAGCCGGAGCCGACTCCGAGCCACAGCGGCCCGCCGCCGCCTCAAAGAGGCAATGGCAGCACTGGCAATAACGCCGCGTCCTTCCTTAAATCGCTAGATTTGTTTAATTTAGATGAATTTAATCAGGCAGCAGATGAGTTCGCCGCCGCCGCCGGCGACGCGATGGTTAGGTTTTCCCTTCTTGTTAAATACAAGAATTTAATTACTGCCCTTAAGGCTTAGGTAGCGACACCCTAGCAGTAGCCAGACACACCCTACACTTAGAGTGCAGGACATACACACACACTCATGACATCGGCCCCACCGGTGAGGTCGAAAATTACACACCCTTTGCTATATGACACTGTAGCTTAACACCATATTAGATAGGAGCGTTGCTGGAGTTTCTTGCGCCACTTCTTCTCCCAGCGCCAACGCTTTAAGAAGTGGTAGTAAATTTAGACAGAGCTCTTCTAGCTATTAAATGATCATTGCAAAGCGTCTGAATCGAGCCGAGGCGTCGGCCCACCTGGGCAGCCCTCGATTCAGCATGCTGACAGGGAACCAGAAAAGTGACGGCCCAAGCCTAGGCTCCCCTTCTGGGGGCCCTTGGTGAAGTTAAGTCACTTATGGAGAAGACGCACCTGTGGCAACGGCCCCCCAAACCCGGTTATGTTCTAATAGGTTTAGTCCACTGAGCACGAGATCCATCAAAAAAAAAAAAGCTGTGCTAATTCATGTATCCAATAACAATTCATATTATATTGTGGAACGATCTATCACGAGTTTCTGTTGGATGCGATAACGCTTAAAATATTACCGTTGTTTATATTTGTCAATATAATGCTTAATATTTAGCTATTAAATAAAATAAATCATAGCTATGTGTACATAAATTGTTAAACTCAAGGACAAATTTAATTTGGCATATTGTTCTGCTTATTCACTTCATATTTTCTGTTTAATTCATTTAACATTTAGACCAAGTGTGCTTATTTTTTGGGGGATAATTCACACTTACTTAAGACAATTCCAATTCAAATATCTTAAAATTTCTTGCAAACCAAATGTTGCCAAGTAAACATAATTACTATAGATAATCTATTGAGTAATTACAAATGCTAACAGCTGCACCAAAAGGACAAAAAATTTGGAACATAAGCATCCTAAGGTACGTTATATTCTATTAGAATCTTGTAGAGTTTAGTTTTTGTTCGTCAATATTTTTTTAAAAAACTGGTAAAAAACGTTTGTTTGTGAAAGCATATTGCTGCTGTAATATTGACTTACTTATTATAACACACCCTGTTAATGAATTGCGTCATTCACATTCGTTGCTCCAGATTATTTTATGATAAGAAAAATGTTTTGTACCGTTTTTTACATTTTTTTAAAAGAAAATTGAAAAATGGTCAGGACAGAGATTTTCATTTCCGAACCGGTGATGGATTAATTGCCCATCAATAATAGAGCGTATGGTTCCATATTGGGTGAAGATATTTAAATATGACTTGACTCTGACTTGTAAAAGTAAAAATAAAAATATATGATTATAAATAAGTGATACAAACTTTTAAGATAAATAATGCATTTTTTACGGATTTACTGCATTTATTTACTTTACAATTATTAATAACTATACCCGACGTTTGAAACCCAGTTACCGGGTACCTACCCATTTACTTTCTTATTCTTTATGGACCTTCCACTTTCTCATATTCTCAGATTCTTGTCTCTATCCATTATGCAATAGATCCAATTTTTGCTATAATCAAATTTTTTACTATAATGTTAACATTTGTTGCAAATCATATTAATTTGTTGCTCTTAATATTTTTTAAATATTTTATTGTAAGTTTCAATCTAATATGTTACTACAACAATCTATATAATTTGACCCGATATAATTTATTTTTTATGAGGACGAAATGAAGTACATGACCGTTAACAATATATTTATGTCTGCAGTAAGTATCTTTACCAGTGCATAAAACGTTCCAAAACTTGTTGGAAACGACTTATATAACTTATATAAACATCAAAAAAATATTACGCTATAACGCCATCTTATTATATTAAAGTATTATTTAACCATGCTTAAACCTTGCAAAAATAATATTCAAGACACAGACATTATATCTACTCTAAAGAATAACGATACTATATCAAAAACAATGTCGAGTATAATGATATACCATAAAGTATTATATTATGGTCGTCTTCTGATCCAATAACAGTTTTACATAGAACCACTGGCATCTGTTTTCCACAAACCAAAGAGTAAACTGCATACAATGGATGAATTAGTTAGTAAGTCAATTTGAAGGCACTGCCATCCTATAACCACCTCCAAAAATAGTTTCTAGAACCAGGACCTACTTTTGATATCCCTATTGACACATGGATCAACTTATTTTTCCGACAATTAGTGACTGATTAAACGCCCGTATTGCCTTAAATGACCAGAAAATAACAAAAGGCTAGATTCGAAACCACGACGTCCGGTTTTGAAGGCAGGAGCCAACACTATTATGACACGGAGCCGGTTAAATTCAATAATTTTATTTCTTCATTATCTTCAGCCTCCCTTTATGGACGCCTTCTCCATTGGAAGCTCCATTCCATGGGGCTATTTCTCCATAGGAGCGTATCCAACCACCCTGGAGCAACGCGGATGGTGGGTGAACTTTTTACTTTTTACTTACCCATCTTACGTATGAATCAACTCACTTTTCAGACAATTGGGTGATCGCCCCAAATTGTCCTAAACAACCTGAAAAAAACGAAAACACAAAGTTGTTTCCCCGCAGGATTTGGATTTACGACCTCCGGTTTGTAAAGCAAGGGCCAATACCGTTAAACCACGGAAAGGGTTAATTTGTAATTTATTGATATCAATGGTAAATAAAAATAAAAAGAACATTTTTTAATATGCAGTTTGTTGTATACTAATGTAATTACATTTTTTGTTAATTTACCCTGATGAATGGTCTGTACTATTTATACAAGTACCAATTTAATTATAAATTGTTTTTGTCAGCCGTCGTTGTACAAGGCAGTTCAGTTTCAAATTGAAGTATTGAATTAGAATAGGGTTGGTTAACTATTTACCGATTTAATCCTTTTGATTAGAGAACTGCTCGAGTCTTTAACAAACCAGTAAGGAACTCTTTCTTTGGTAGATTGGTATTAGACAAAACTTAATTCAGATGAATATTGAAAACATGTACTCATCTAATTTTTTTACATTAAAATTGTTTTTTTTTTTTAAATATTTATCAGCCATTTAATGTTTTGCTTACTAAAAGTAATTATAAAAACTCTGTCATCTCATACTATCGTTATTAAACATACTTATGGTGTTAATTTACCCGTCAAAAAGCATTTTACTCTCCATATTTTTAGGTTGGCTGGTTCGACTAAGATTTGGTAGACTTATAGTAAAAGTTTATATATTTGAAATTTAAAGAAGGATATTACAAGTTTGGAGAGATGGCAAAATCATTTAGTTTATGCAATACTAAATTTAAATAATTTTCATTACATGCATGTATGACTATTATTCATGTCATGGTGAATAAATAACCTCTTAATTCCTCGACCAAAAATAATAAATAGACGCCGTCTTTTATTAACAAAAGCAAACATATTTTCGAAAGAAAATTTATCTCCCCAGTTGAGAGCCTTAAAAAGAAATAAAAGTGTAAATTCGTAATGCTTTATTACACCCTGGTTGAGAACTTTTCTGATGAAGCAATATAGAATGCCAGAAGTGTTATGGATTCTTGTTTTATTACAACGGTCCAATCTTTACTCCAGCAAATGTATTAAAATTGATTCTACTACGGATGTTTCAATTTGAGTGAGACTTTTACTGGCAGATAGCTGATGAAACAAGGAGTAACTCAGGCAATTATTGTATCGGAAAAAAGATAGATCTCAAGAAATTAAATGAAGTCCAGATACATATGTTTGTAATATAGTAACTGTTTTTTACTATGAATAAAAAGGATGGTTTGTAAAAACTACATATACGCATTTTTTTTTCATTAATGCATTTAATTACACTTAATGTTCGGGCACCTTTACTGCTTTACCCCCCAATGACTTACTGGTAACAAAACAAAATATGTTCAGAAACAAAACATCGATTCATGATATTGAAGAATTTCATAAAAATTACTATTAGTTCTACTCTACTGACTGAACAGTAACTTTTTTATTTAATTGTTAAATGCGCTGGTAACATTAATATTTTTTTAATATTATACAATGTTAATTATCTATAAACTACCAAATACAAAATAATTTCTAAAAAAAAATGTATGCGTGTACTAGCGTACACTCGTAAGAAGTGTAGTGAAATTTCTTTGTGACGTTATTTTTTAAAAAATAATTTACTATATGCAACTTTCAGAAATTGGTCAAATAAAGTTAAATTAGAAATAAAGTTTAATATTATCTTAGCATAATTACAAATTCTACAATTATTTCATTTTAGCTTATTACTACAAAGATTATTATTGAATTTATTTATTGTAATAGAATTATTACTATCATTGATGTCGTTCAAAATTTACATAGTTGGCGTTAAATCTTAATTTTATACAAAAAAAGATGGCGCGTAACGATAAAATGTTACACTAAATTTTTTTCCAACCCCTTTAAAGAAGCTTCATTTCAAAAAGTATAATTAACATATTTGTGCTTCATTCCAAATTAAATAAGTATTCTTCATATAATTTAATTCTAATTAATACAGTATGAACTAACGTCCATCGGTATGAACCAGCAACTCCAATTATTGAAATGATTTTGTCCATAATATCTCACGAAAGTTACTATATTGTATACTTATGTCCTTTTATATTCACATATTAATATAAGGACTGTACTGATAATACAAACTTACACGGCATGCAAAGTTAGGTTTCTACTCTTGAATGATTTATAATTTTTTTGTTCAGTAAAAATAATTACTTTACAAAAAAGATTGTAAATAAAAAAAAAACGTACAATATTTTAAGTCATTTTATGTTCAAGAAAATATCCAAATACATGTATGATACTATTCAGCCTTTACTTACCACTCAGAAATTGTTTCACAAAATGGAAATAAAATGTTTATGCAGAGTTCAGTAATATTTTGATGTTATTGAATATTTCAACACCTCTCCGATTTTTACAAATCAATTGAATGACTTTAGCAATTCGATGGAACTCAAGAATATATTTATATTCCCCTGTGCTACTGCAAATAAACAGGCACGTGAGTTCGGTTTTATGTTGCTTTAAAATTACATACGTTACTGAAATATTTTTTTTTTCGCAACGAAAAAACCTATCTATTATAAGTGACCGTCACAGTGACCAAATTTTATAACTCAGCCATTGCGAGAAATGTCAACTATCGATTACTATTTTCACTTCAAAAGTTCATATGGTTCAAGAGGAATAAATATACTATGACAACGATCATAGATTAAAGTTACAATAAATAAGTTTTTCGTTTTTAATCTCTGTATTTTTATAGTTCTAATTTTATCTGCGAGTGTCTAAAACAGGTAAAATTTTACGCAAACAAGTCATGATCATTGATCATGGTTGTTAATTTATTTCATCACTTTTTTACTCCTCATTTTTCTTTCATGTTGTCTTCGTTTTTACAACAATCTTTTCTTTATAATATTTTTAACTTGACATTTTGTGGTCATTTTAAAAATAAAAATCTAAGGTCTATTGATAAAGAATTATATTAATCCCTTTTTTTTTCTTTAAATTTTCCCCAAAGCGGAGACGCTTCGGATCCGATTTACCTGAACAGCAGTTTTACGGGATGGATCGGACCTCCGGTGGATACCTTTAATCTATGGATGATTTTCATAACATTAAAAAATCTAACTTAAGATCCAAAGATGGTCTCAAAACAAGACCGACTATGGCCGACTTTTAATTCATAATCATGTTAGTTTTAAACAATTGGGATCGATCCCTTTTTATATCAACCCGAAACGATTTAAAACAAAAATTTTTTCCGACGGGTTTAAACTCCCAGACCACCCCAATCTCCTGGATTTTTTTAATTTAAAACCCAAATAACAGGAATCTTCGGAAGAAAGAAAATAAACATGACCACAAAAATGAAAAATTTTCGTAATACTGATTTGAATTACATTTTATTCCAATAAAGTATAACATAATAAGATGAAATTTTTATTTTATAATATTTAAATTTTTGTTTGTTTTTTAAGTATCCCATAAATTATCTGATTAAATATATTAAGGTTTATTTATTTAAATACTGGTTTCTTGTTTTTGTTGTTGTTGTTTTTGATTTGTCAAAAAGTGAGATTTGTTGTATTTAGTGTTGATTTTTGGTGACAATGGTAATTATGACCATGGACCCCAAGCTTTTAAATAAAGTCAATTTACGCATAAAACTATTTAGTGTGACTATACAGTGGATCTTTTTTAGTGAAAATTTTCAAAAGGTAAACAAATTAACCATTTTTTTTAAACCAAAATTTCACCAATGTTACCCTTTTTATAGGTTGGCGAAACATCTGGTCTTGCACGACATTAAATAAAAACAAGTCGCTGGATGTTAATTCTATCAAATAGAAATCATAACCCGTTATTTGAACGTTGTCTTGTTTCTTTTGCGTTTCAATAAACATGTTTGTGGGTTGGTTTCTTCCCTTAAAACATTTCTTTAAAAAATTAAAATTCCTTGCAACCTTGGGGCTTGGCCTCCAAAACCGGAGGTCGGTTAAAAATCCCGGGGCCTTCTTTTCGTTGTTTCTAATTAATTTTGGCAATCCCGAATGCCTGTAAAGAAAATATCCGCACGGATGGACGTAAAAGCGTCAATACGTGATCTCCACCGGTCGCCTCAATTTCATCCCATCGGACTAGATGATTAGGATGGGGCGGTACATTTTTGCGTTACAATTGTGTTATATTCTACGCTCAGTTGGCTGATCTCTAATATGGTCGGCTCCAGTCGAAATCGACTTGTGGTCTTACTTTTATTAAAAAGCTAATTTTATATTTCGAGTTTTTTATTTACAATCATAATTTAATTTATGGAAGAATTGGAAATCTTCATTGAAGATTTTGAGCATTTTTTTTTTAAAAATAAAAGGACTGCAATTTTCCCTTACTTATCTTTGGGTTTTTCCTTGGTGGCTTATTAACAAAATTAACATTACCATAAAAATCAAACATTAGAATAAAAAAAACTGATGATAATCTATGTTGTATGAAAAATTTGGTCTTATAACACTTCAAGTCAACAGTTTCCAAAGTATGATTGCCTTTATTTTTATAAGGGACGCGATGGGAAGTTGAAAAAGGTATAAAAATATTTTGTCAAAATAAACCCAAAAGAACCAAAGAAGCCAAATTTCTTAAGTGTGGATCGATAACTTTTATTTTTCTTTTTTTACGGGGAGGCAAACAACAAACATAAAAGCTACAAGAAGTTTTAAGGTTGACCTATGTAGATTTTCCGTTTAAACATATGCTTGATTTTGTTGATAAAATCGGCATCTTATCAAATATTGTTAAATTTAAATTTAATTCATAAACCAAATAAAGGGAATAAAATATATATTCAGAAAGTCACTTTATTTGAGCCTAGTTAAAAGATTTTGAAAAGGATACAACAGATTTTTGGACTATATAAATTTTACTTGTAGTTTTTTTCTAATATTAATACAGAAAAATATGAGCATTTTAAAACAAATTATCTATTAAATATCAACTTTATTCTCGACGTTACAAAAACCATATATAGAGTACACAATAGGCGGTAATATAATAAATGTTGTAGGCACTCATATAAGCAATAATAATACGTGAGAAACAATTTATGTGAATTCTCTTGTGGTACTAAAACAAACGTAGTTTTTTCATATGTAAATTTTCTTCTAAAACCATTCAATGTAACTGATTTGGTATACTCAGTAAAAAAAACGTTTAACTCTTATATTTATGTGCCTAGGTTTTTTATTTCTTATTAGGGTAAGGTCATAAAATGTTTTATAACACCGGTTCTGTGACTATATCGGTCTTCATATTTTTCACCAACAGACACCATTATTGCATTGAAAATGCTTAATTCGATTAACCAACGTACTTTTCGACATTTTTCAATTTAAAAACATTCGCTCGTTTTATTGTGCGTTTTATTTGCGTCGCGTTTATCATATTGGTGAATTATTTTTATTCTACCTAAATAGGTAATTAATAGACTACACATAAGAATATTCAATTAATAAATGCGTAAGCACTGTAAAAATCCATAGAATCTAAAGCTGGATGATGTGATAAAATTTGCTAACTTTCTCCTTTGACATCATACTTCCAGCAAACATCGCGTTTATTTTTTCCCAATGAGGTTTTCTTTCCAGCGTCCATTTTCAAATATAAATTAAAAATCTGTATTGGAAGATCACGAAGGTAATTCATTTTTATTTTTTTTTTTTGATTATTCGTTTAAACAATTTTCCGTAATAGACTGGTTCTTAGGACTGACATCATTTTGTGACGAAGACACCACCATCAATCCTATAGTAAATAATGCCCGCCCTTTATTCTAAATCTTTGTGCTCCCAAACTGAATTTCTGTGTTATATTATTAGCTTATTTCCCGAATGATCTCGGGAATGTGTTTGAGGAGACCCAACACGACCGATTTCTGAAAACCTGCTTTGTTTTTAACTAAAGTATTACCTTTGTCATCTTAGATATTGCCCGTCCATCAAGGGTTAATAGAAATACCAAAGGTTTAATTTTAAATTAGTTTATACCCATCGATTTTCCCCAATTTTTTAGCTTAGCCCGAAATGTAGGGAAAATTGTTTGAAAATCACCATCTTTTTTGTTTTCTGTCTCGTTAAATATCTGTCCTATTGATCCAATTTTCTATATTTTAATAAAAGATATTTTTATTCTAAATTTTGTTAATGGTTTTACCTGTCTTGTTTAAATACGGAGGGGAAAAAACTTTGAGATATGGTTGGGTAGATAAAGCGTGGTAGGAAGTTAAAAGATAATTCGAAATTTAAAAAATGCAATACACTCCGATAAAACCATCTCATTCGTAAAATAATAAATAAGTAAGGTATTCTTATTTACCGCAAAAAAGGTGTCTAAACGCTAAAGTTTGTTAACAAATTGGCACAGTTAAGACTTCTTTCTAATTATAATATCTTGTATCACAAGACAGTAAGCATTTTTTTGTATGATTCTCTTAAATTGGTTTGCTTACTAATTCTTTATCGTAATCATTCGTTTCCAAAATAAAATAAGTCCTTAAAAAATTCACAGCGTTGTTTTAATAACGTTACTTGAATAATTTTGCCCCTCAAATTGATTGGTCTTTATTTTCGTTAGCTAAATGCGTAGTAAGTTTTTATTGGCTTCCAATTTCTAAAAGGTTAGAAAAAAAAATTTAAAAGATGTGGTGATAAAAAAAAACTGGACTGAAAACACATTCTTAATATTAAATATATTTAAATTTTCTTGAAACATTACACTTTTCGTTGAATAATTTATATTAGAGTAAATTTTTTAGCTGGACTAGATGTATACTTTAAATATTAACAAAACAAATTTAACACCTTTGCTACATTAAAAACTTTTAAATAAGTCTACATTGAAAATCAATTGTCTTGGAATTTACATAAATACAAATAAATTGATGTTTTATTAAATTTAAGTACAATTAAGTATTTTTTATTAATTAAGAAACCCATAAAAATGCCTAAAGCTTTCTAGAACAATTATTCTAAGACGAGAATGAATTAAGGCAATAATAATTTTTTAAAATTATTTTTATTTAATTTTATGTGTTATTTTTCGAAATTTAAGAGCACAAATTTATTCATATAAAATGAAAAGTTAATTTTTGGGTGGGAAGGTTTATTGAGTATTAGAATGCTGTCTGTCCCAGCAAAAGTGAGAGGATGCTTGACTAAAATACAAGGTCAGCTTTAAATACAGCTTTAGTGGCTTTGTTCCTTTAGCGCACCCCAGGATCACAGGCGAAAGTTGGCTAGTGCTTATGCAGCCATGTTTGATTCACAGGTAACAATGTCGGTTCTCCAGCAGTGCCCCTGCAGCAAACTTGGGTCGCCGGTTAAAAGGAAATTTGGTTTGTCTGGCCCTCTCGTTCCATCTAAAAGGGTGGAGAACCTATAAGTAAATGGAGCAAAAAATGTGATAGACATTTATTCCCTTACGACCGGTGAGTTTTGCGGGGAACTTTTAGAGACAGGATCTTATGTTTTAAACAAACAAATTTCTCCTGGATCCCACCACGACTAGGAAGCGAAAGCAGTGAAGATGGAGGGGGGGCTTGTTGCGACGTGCTCCTACTTGGAATCTATAACCATGAGACGAGGCTATGATCATCCGTAAATGGTGTTGTTTCTGTGTGCTTTTGGCGCCAAGAAAAATGAGTTTTACCCTATAATTTCGTTTAAAAAGTTTCAAATAGTGTAGCTGCTATCCCATATCAATCAACCTTCTCAATAAAAACCAAAAATATGTCCAATTCATCTTTGCATTGCGTCAATTTATAAAATTAATGAACCTTTGCAGCCGGATAAAAAAAAAAAATTTATATTTAAAATTTAAAATTATTAATTTGACCCTAATACAACGTCGTTTTTCCCGTAACGACCATTACCTCAAATGGCCTAATGGGCCTATCCCCCAATTCTCTTATTCAGCGGTTTGCGCGGTATTAAGTTCATTGCTTGCGCTAATATTCTCTGTTGTAAACCAAGGGTGTTGCCGGTAAATGTAGATATGTGGTTACACTGCAATCTTAAAACCCCTTTTTTGATATTCAGTTAATATATGATTTTTTTTATAATACGGTGCTCCTATCTTCTGGGTTCAACAGCTATAACAAAAGATAAACTTTAAATAAGCGGAGATGTTTAAATGAAGTATTTTTTTTTTAATTATCATATTTCCCAAATTTATACGTTTAATTTTTCTTCATCCATTGCTATGTTTTTAGTTATGTATTGGTTTGAACAAACTTATTAGAATGTTAAAAACTTTTATAATTGTGAGCATCATTTGAAAGTAATTTACAGAGTTTTAAATTAATTAACCATACATCGTTTGGCTTTTAAGAAAGATGTCAGACCCTTAAATTCGCCTTTAATAACAAAATACTCAAAATAATACCGTAAAAAATTAAAAGGCTCGGTTTAAACCTCACTTTTTCTTCTTTACACATCATGCCGTTGCGACCCGTCTTTGATGAAAAATCAACTGTTCCCGAAGGGAAATTAAGAAAAAGTAATGTGTTAGTTTATATGAATTATTCATTTAAAATCTTTTGGGAAGGAACATTTTGTTCATTGATCATTTATAATTTCAAAAGATATACCTTTATTCCTAGACGAAAATGTAAAATTTTTCGTTAAACAATATAACCGAAAAATGGTTTTTTGTATAAATTTTGCGCTTTAGTTATTAGTTTGGAAAAGAAATTTTTAGTGGAGCTACTTGTGTTATAATGTTAAAATAGATAAAAAGAAACTTTTGTTGATAATTTTGTTTTAGAAGGAAATAAAATACAATTATAGCAAAAACTTGGCTTGATACAAGTGTTAGGATGGGGCCAGATAAATTAACCATCAAGGTTGGTTATAGTTTACGTGGGAAATGGACAAGGGGTAAGCCAGCGGGATCAGGCACTAAAACAATAAACTGAACGTATTTCCGTCAGTATATTTAGGCGAGAAAAGGCAAAAAGGTGCTTCACGAGTTCAGAAAAACAACAAAGGTTTGGATTCGAGCTGTTTGTAAATCAAGTGTAACAAACCCGAGTTTTGCGAGATTTTGGACAGTGGATAAACATTCCCCTAAAATCGGTCCAATCTTTGGTCATTCAAGTGGCAAAATAAATTCCCCCGGGCGGGAAAACCAAAACATAATGGCTGGTAAGGTTGACCATATTTTTCGGAGATGACCTTGAAAAATCAACGACTAGAATTATAGCGATATTTAATAGTTGAAAGGACGAAATTGTCGACTGCCTTTGTAGATAAAGAAAGCACAGTGTCAAAAATCAGAGAAAATGATAGCAAAAATCCATGATTGGGAGTCTGTGTTCAAACTTTATTAATCGCAAGTTGAAAACAAAAGATTTCAAAGCCTACACTGGAAAATACATTATTTGAACAATGACCCTTTAGTATAAAAAACATGAAATGGAGTACAAAGGAAAAAAACTTTTCCAATTAATGTGTTTTTTTAAATTAAAAAATTTTCGTTTTAAAGTGTAATGACCCTTTTTCGGTGTAAGAAAACTAAAAAATTTTTGAAATTTTTAACAGGTAAGTCTGTTTTTATTTTTATAAAATCAAACAAGAATTATATTAACAAAGAATTTGGTAATAATTAAAACTTTTAATAATTTTTTGATGTCCCACGACTAGACGTCTTTTTATTATAAAAGGGTGCCGCATACCCCTTACTGGAGGCGGCGGGTTAATCACTCCGTAACTAAAAAGACTAAAAGGAAACCATTTGTGGTGCTTTAACTTTAAACCCCCAATAGCCTTTTTTCCCTATAACCCCAAACTTTTAGGCAGCCCATTTTATTTTATGGCCACTCCCTTCGGGTGGAACTAGTGCTTAATTGTTCCAAAGTTCATGGCTTTAAAATTTTAATTCGAATATTCCGGGGTTGGGAATGGATGGATCGGAATGGAAATCGATTCCGCTTTGGCCGGTTTTATAACAATTTCTTATTAAAAAATACATCCAAAAGCCATTTATTCCGTGTCCCAGCTTTTAAAAATATGATTCGAGATATTGTTGCAGAGATCTCGTTTTTTATGATAATATATATTTTTTTAACTTATTTTGGTTTTTTAAGAATTTATAACTGAAACATGAAAACAAAATAATCAAAAAATTTTCATTTTAAACAGTAATCTTCTGGACCAATATGGTATGGCAATTTTTAACATGTTCAAAACTAAAACATAATTATTGCATATTATATTTAATGATTTTAAAAGAAATCTTGTGGTTTTAAAATTTAACGAAAGGGTTTGGGTAATCATTATTATATAAAAAATATTACACATTTATACAGACACAAACAGATTTGGCTGAAATTTAGCGGGAGTCAGTTAAACAGGGCCAAAGGAACTTTTTTCCCGGCCTGTTTAAAATTTTAGAATGTGTTTTTCTTTCAACCTTGCGGTTAGAATAATATTAACCCAATGCATTATGACAATTCTTTGGAAAATGCTTCAATGACGTTATTTATAGACGGGAAATGTTAAAAATTTAATTTATTTCAAAAAATAAGAAGAAAGTATGGGGATTCAGCAAAAAGACGTTGATCGCGTCTGCACATATAATCCGGTAAAAAAACCAATTGTAAAATAACCCAAACGTTTTTGATGAAATAACGCATTGGTTTTATTCCCTCCACCGTAATAAAAGTCGGTCCACCCCCAACCCCCATTGGAACAGGTGGTGGGTTACGTCAGAAATTAATGGAAGGGCGTGATTAGGGTGGCCATTCCAGCAGTATCCGGCTGATGATTCAGTCTGTATAAAAATAATTAGACCAATCTTTTTTTGTTTTTATCTGTATTTATATCTTTATTAAAATTATACCCCTTACCTTGCCCAAAAATGGGATATTTGTTGTGGAAAAATTATAAGATCGATTGTTTAAAAAATTTTGTTTTGGGTTGCAGCTGATTTTTTTTTTTCGTTTTTAAATTTTCCCCAAAACAAAGGACTTTTTGTCGCCCGCCCGGTGTCCACCCGGGGATATTTTGTTTTAAACTTTTTAGTTATCAGATAAAAAAAAAAGGAATATTGTAACTATAGAGCACTATAATAAAAACACATTGGTTTTTAATTACCCAATTCAATGAAAATAATCATCGTAAAGATAGAACAACGTCTGTTGGGTTTGTGTATTTATTAAAACGTTTAAAAAACAGAAGCCGTTTATCCCAACATCCCCGATGGGTTTAATTTATAAAATTAGGGATACCAGTTCCGAACTAATTATCCAAATTAAGGGTTCCGGACGTTTATCAAAATCTGTCGTAATTGTCCCAAAAAGGTTTTAAATTTCGTCCTCAGTTATTCAAACAATCTTTTCAATATATAAAATATTTGAAAATTGGTTTGATGCTGCTTGTTTTAAATAAAGAATATTTAATTATCAAACTGTTACTTATAAATAATTCAAAGAATATTTTTTTATACTTTTAAAAACAATTTTTAGTATTTTTAAAAAATAAAGTGTTTCTTATTAAATTTAAGTTGGAGACAATTTTTCAATGTCTCAAACCCAAACTTTTTATAATTAAAATGTAAAAAACCAAATCCACTTTTGCCTCTAATAATTAATTTTAATCTTTAGACTAAAAAATATTCTTTAACTTTTCTGCTGTCTTATTATTGTATTATTTTTTTAATTTTCTGTTATAACAGGGTTGGTTAACTTTTCCGGATTTCCGGAATAATGGTTTTTACCCCAAATGACTGGCATTTAATTGTTCAAAGTAAAACTTAAATAATGTTCAAGTATAACGGCTATCGGAGATGACCCCGACCGACCCTTTTCCCCACCAGATGGATTATCTTATTGTCAGGCAAACGGTGACCCCACGTTGGTCCAATGCGGGTTGGTGGGTGGACCGACACAGCCCATCCGACCATGGATCATCTTACTTTTCAGACAACTGGGTGGCCCAAACTAACTGCCTCCGTAGCCTTGGTATGGACGGGTTTGAAACCGGGGTCGTGGGTTCGAATTGCGGGACACAACAAATTTTCATTTTGTTTCCTAGTTGGTTGGGGAATATTTCCCAGAACAAAAATAAGGACAATAAAATGTTTTCCAAGTTGATCCACCTTTTTATTTTAAAAGCCCACTGGACCATGGTAGTCTTTTTATCATATTAATTTATTAATTTTCAAGAACATTCAAGAAGCCCTCAAACATAAATAATAAACAAACAATATATCCGAAAGGTCAAACAAATAATCGTTATAAAAATATACATGCAAAAAAACCAAGATTTCTTCGAGGGCCCATAAAACGAAATAAAAGCGGATTTTCTCATAAACATTACACCTTTGGGAGAGCCCAAATGGAAGACCCCTTGAAATAATCAATAGGAAATTTGAAATTGATGATTTAAATATTAGGGTTCTATTATTTTGTTTTTCTTATTAATCTGTTATAATGACTATAATACGGAAAACACAAAAGCAAAAAAAATTGTTCAATTAATCCTAAATAATTGAAAATAATTATGTCCATATTAATTTTGATTTAAGGAAAAATTACATCCATGCTTATAAAAAATATGTAATAAAAAAAAATTTTAATAATTTATTAACATCAAAAGCAAACTTTTTTCAATTATTTTAATTTATTGATTTCCTCCTTGTTTATTACAACTTTTTATGTCCAAGGCAACGTTTTTATAATAAATAAATCAGTTTAGTGTGTGACATGTTGATTTACGACTTTAAAGAAGGACATTTAATTTATTAAGTACAGCAATAATTGTTTTTAAATACATTTACATAGTCATAATTTAAAAGTAATTTTTTATTACAAGTAGTACAATATATTCTTGTATCGCTAAATTATAAGTCAATGTGTAATAAAAAATGCCGCACTCGACTTTCTGACTTCGTACTTGAGCAATCGAACTCAGAGAGTTAACGTGAACGGCAAGAGATCTCCCGGGGCGCAGGTAGGTATAGGGGTCCCACAGGGATCTATTTTGTGGCCCTTTTTTTTCCTGGTCTATATTAATGACCTACCACACCAGGTTGAGAACAATAACGAGATTGTATTATTTGCTTGATGATACTTTTAATATTTAGAATAAAACGACGTAATTTGCAAAATGACGATGTAAATAATACCTCTCAAAAGTAAAATACTGGTTTAGTGCAAATAATTCAATGTTAAACAAAAATTAAACTAAATGTATAAGGTTTATGACTCTTAATGTTCCTCAAGCTGAGTGCGATGTGGTCGTAGATGGAGAAGTGCTATACCACTTAGATTCCACTGTATTTCTCAGAATCACAATAGATTATAAAGTGCAATGGGGCCCTCATATTAATAGACTGGCGAGTAAACTCACCTCAGCGGCTTAAGCAGTCAAAAAAATTAGACAACTAACCGATGTTGAGACAGCCCGTTTAGTATATTTTAGTTATTTTCACAGTATAATGTCCTATGGCATTCTACTGCGGGGAAACGCGGCTTATATTAATACTATTTTCATAATTCAAAAGAGAGCGATTCTAGCAGTCTATAACTTGGGGCCCAAAGAATAGCTGAGAAAATTGTTTACAAAAATCAAAGTAAAGACTGTTTTTTCTCAATACATATTTTAAAATATTATGTATATTCATAAACATAAAAATGATTTTGTAAAACATTGTGACACATAATATAAATACAACGAATAAGCATAATGAATCAAAACAACAATGAAAATTTGTTGAGTCCCTGCAGGATCTGAACCCACGACCTCGGTTTCTAAGCTCACACGCTCTATACCACTGAACAGTGAGGCAGTCACTTCACTACTCAGCTTTATAAATAGTATGAACTTTGTGGTCGGTGATAAATCACTTTAAATTACTGTAATAAATGAATGGGCTTTTTTATTGTTTATATTAAGAATATATTCTGAATTTAAAAAATAATTCGGACTATTTTGTTGGAAATGCCCTTTTTGTAATGTTCGTGATAACGTAAAACACTGTGAAGTAATATTCTAGGACGTGTATTTTTCGGTTAGAATAGTTTGTAATCATTTAAATTAAAGTATCTTTATTACTTTCTAACTAATATATTTTTATATATACTTTGAAACAAACACTTACAATTATATAAAGGTCATATTATTGAAAGACCTCGAGTTAGAATTCCATTACCAGAGTATGTTATTATTTAAAAAGTCATTTGCATTTACCTTTAACACACAAACGTTCTTTTACATCTTTTTAAATTTATGCATGCACCACGCTGGTCCAATGCGGGGTGGGTGGACCGACATTTTACATGCCATCCGAAGCACATCACCTTACTTTTCAGACAATTGGGTGATCGACCCAAATTGTCCTAAACAACTAGGAAATTTTGGAGTCATGACATCCTCTTACTTCACACCTCGGCGCAGGCGTATAGCTCAGTTTGCCCCTTTACGACATTCACTTTGTGCTGAATGTTTGGCTGCTAAATATTCGGTATTCCGTTATATCGCTATTCGTGAACACAACATAATGTAATAAAATTTTATTATTAGTTAGCCTCTTTACGTGATTTTCTTGCTTATTACCAATAACGAAACAAAAAATAATACAATGCAAAATTATAGCTTAGAAGACACTTTAAATTAGGTGACAATGTTAGTTTTCACCATATGCTAGTACTAATAACGCTTTATCTTAACTTATATGTTACGACATTATACTTTACATACGCAACTTGTGGCAAGTGCTAAAATTTATGAAAAAAGTTGTACTATGAAGTAACTGCCCCTTCCACTTGTATGTATAGCGTAATTATGTCTTGTGTATTGTACGTTACAAATGCAACAAACCATTAAATTTTACGTAGTCTATTTGTACCTTTCTTAAAATTCAATTTATTGATTTATTCAAATATGTTTGTGTAGGATTAACTTTTTATTAAATTTCAAGTATCTTAATGAGGCATATATTGCTTTAAAGGCTGAACGGCTGATGTTATCCTTTCTCACGCAGTTACTGTTATTTTCGATAAAATATACATTGGCTTAAATATTTATAAGTAAGATATTTAAAAGATTATACAGACAATGTTTTTATAATCAACAGAAATTAGCATATTGAAATAATATAAATAAAAGAATTTATTTTAAATATAGTGAGTCTTTTTATAATAAAGTTTTCTGTTTATAATAACACATTTTATAAACTATAATGATATCAAAGCTTTAAAATGCCACAACGCTAAACAAAAAAACTGTCGCTCAAATTTTATATATAAGACTTATCTTGTCTTAACTAAATAAAAGTTAGGCCGAGGTTAGCTTTACGAATAAATTAATTTAAGCTATAACACGTTTAGGCTATTTTTTGTTCACCTAGCGTTTTTTCCCAAATGATCATAGTTTCTAGACAAAGTTTGACAAAGGCTGTAGTCCAGTTGCGTCGAGTGCATTTTTAGAACTCGCTAAAAATTTCACAAATTTTCACATTACAAATAATTTATGACATAATTTAATTCCAATAATAAACAAGATAATGAATAACATTAAATAAAAAGTAATAAAATAAAGTAGTACACGATACGTGACACAGGGTGCCAATTTAATATATTTATTGTTCACTGGCTTAACGACTTAATTTAAAACTACAATAATGTTAGTTAGGCTTATTCGGGTTGCTAACTTTATTATTTGGTTATGGTCCCTTTGCTACTGTTATTGAAACCTATGTAAGAGAGTCGTGTTGGGAAAATATTTGCTTGAAATTAAACTTGTAACAGAATAAAGTATTTTACTTGTTTCATAAAGCAAACCGATAATATTCTGATATTAGAATAATAACTTCAAATTGCAAATATATTTACATCGGACTTAATATTATGAAAAAATTGTAAGCAAGTACTATGTGATTATGTCAGGATTCATCATCAGCCCGTGATAGTCCACTGCTGCCTCCTAATCACCCATTGGGGCTATGGACCGTAATCCCACCACGCTGGTCCAATTCAGGTTGGTGGGTGGACCGATTTTTACATGCCCATTCGACGCATGGATCATTCTTCTTTACAGACAATCAGGTAATCAGCCCGCATTGCCCTAACTAACTAGGAAACAATTCAGAAAAGTGATTGAGTCCCTGCAGGACAGGAACATACGACTTACGATTTCTTAAGTGCAAGCCATACCACTAGGCTTAGGAGACAGTAAAATATCATAAAATCATTGTGAATGAACATATGATAATGGGCGAGTATACCTTACATAGTTTTTAAGTTATCTTGGTAATGTGTCTGTTTGTGTAACGAAGGAACTCTTTTGCCTCTTTGCATGGGCACACGGCTGATAATTTAATTACAAAATTCACAACGTTACAAAAATTTCAAATACTCGTAAAAACCGATAAAGCCATTTTGTAGGCTGATGAACACAACATTATAGCGCAATGCAATCAAATAAAAATCATTTCAAACGTATTTACCACCCGCTAACTGTCAATACTTACAAAGATAATGTAATAATATTCCTGATCAAAGTTGTGCATTGTGTCTACTTATTCAAAGTTAAAATTGTTTTACATAAAACACGTATGTTTGAGGTGTTGAAGCTGTTAGCATAATTTATCCGGAACAGAACCTGTCAATATCGGCTTAATCAAGCGTCGATGGAGCGTGATTGCTTCCGGACAGGTCTATCACAATGGAATTGGGGCATCGATATTAATTTGGCGGATTCCGGGAGTGATGACAAACGGCCATGGAAAACGCATAACAATTTCGAAAGTATAATATTAATCGTTCAGAAATAGATTGTATTCGGTAATTTTAGGCGATTTATTCAAAAATAACAAACTGAATATAAATGTTTGTGTATCGAAATTTAAATTTAAATACAATAATAGTTTCATTATAAGTTACAATAAAAATAAAAATTCACATATACTATGATTTATAATATTAGTATTTTATACGCGTATTTTGAAAGTAAATGAGAGCAGAGCTTCCTGCTTGTACGTCTGTAAACAAAATCAAAGAATTAACTTAGTCATAGATAATTTAAACAGTATTCACAAAAAATCTTACGTATGGATATTTTGTGGCAATATAGTAATATAACAATTTAATTTATGTGTCGGTATAATCATAATCATCATCATCAGCCTGTGTAAGTCCACAGCTTTGGCCGCTAATGCTGCGTGCATTCAGACAGTCTTTTTGTATATTTTCTGACATAGCAGGGTGTGACAAAAAGACTGTCGTAACAAGAATAATTTGTATATTCAAACAAAAACGTTAAGTGATTGGCCTAGTTACAAAACGTTTCTTTTCACTATTATAACATTTATACTATTCCCTGCAATTTCATATCCGGAGGTAACATTTATATCACTAGCAATAACAATCGAACATATAACTAGCATGTATTCGTCATGATTGTATTTAGTGTAAAATTCTTATAGATTATTTAGCATCATCACAGACATAACCTAATCTACAATTACATAATACAAACTTTAAGCAATTATTAAGTTAAATTCTAGAACATAAGAATAGTTTTATCATATTAAAGATTATAAAGTTCACCTTACCAAAAATTATCGCTAAAGAAACATGAAGTAAATGGTATCGTATGAGTATCATATAGTGGTATCGGTATAATTACCGTGTGTAGGTGCCCTTTTGACGTAAGGTGGTTAAAGGACGCGTCTGGGTGGATTACCACGGTGCTCTATCTACGCATAGCAGTGGTGTGAAAAGCTACTGTGTTCCGGTTTGAAAGGGCACCTCGTAAGCGTAATCACTGGGTAAACAGGACTTAAATCCTATATCTCACGGTAGGTAGCGCGTTGGTGATACCTGTATGGCCAATGTCTATGGGCGTCGGTGACCACTTTCCAACAGGTGGCACCGACTGCTCGTCTACTTGCATATGCAATAAAAAAAAAGTACACTAACAACCGTTTTGTATTTTAAGAATTCTCTGACTACATAAGCCACTTCTATGTTGACAAAAATTGCAGTTTATATTATGTAATTATAATAAATATATTAGAAGGCTAATTTAATTGAACCTTACGGACGCAGAAGAGCCGGGACGTAGCTTATGTTTCCATCGTTGTCTTTTCAGCCTATTAGAGCCCACTGCTAAGCAGAGCTTCCCCCATAAGTCGTCAAAAGGTATGATCCTTTGCACCAGCATCTACCGACCTCCTGCATATTTGCACAAGTCATCACTCAATCTCATAGCGGCCAGCACGAGGCTACCACTCGAGAACATGTCTACCCCAATGGTTTTCAGTTCTACGAGCTATGTGGCTGGCTCATTGCCACTTTAATAATTTTAAGCTTCCTCTATTCAATATTATCAATAAATTTATATTGTTCAATATTGGTACATTACCAAAATTGAAAAATATGAATTTAATAAACACAAAAATGGCAGTATGCTACTTGTATGATTTAGATACTCTTACAGGAAGCACCCAATACAGTTTTATATATAAAATTCTTTTGATAATTATTTTATAGCATTAAATTGTCTGACGCTTCTTTAATTGACAGCTCGTAATATATCTTTTAATGATTTCGTGTTCATTTTACGGCCACCAGTTTCCAATACAATATTTTCTGATCTTATATTTTAAAATACAACTCTGTTTGCAGATTACTGATTATAGCAAATAAACCTGAAAACCATTGAAAATATTACTGACAGTTTTTTTTTTTTAATTTCCGTTGTCAAATTTTGAAAACATAAATTCTAGGAACGGTTCTTTATAATACATGTATTCTTTGGGTTAATACGAGGGTTTTTAATGTAAACCCATTATCAGTCAGCTAAATGTTTTGTGCTGTTGTTAATTTAAACACTCATATACGAGGTAATGCCATGTCAATTAAATAAAAACCAAGAAACCGACATTTGATTTTTTAGCATGTATTTTTAAAATAGGTCTTCGCAGTACAGCAAAAAACTCTAAGAGAGTAAAAAGTACTTAAGGGAACAAAGCTTTTACAAACAAGCCTAGCAAAGGTTCATCGCCATCATTAGCCTGTGTTAGTCCACTGCTGTACATAGGCCTACCCTAATGCACGCCTTCTCCATTGGGAGATTTTGGACCGTATCCCACTACGCTGTTCCAATGCGGGTAGGTGGGTGTACCGAATTTTACATGCCCAACCGACGCATGGATCATCTTACTTTTCAGACATTTGGGTTATCGGCCCAAATTGTCCTAACCAACCAGAAAAAAACGTTAACAAAAAGTTGTTTCCCTGCGAGATTAGAACCCACGACTTTCAGTTTATAAATCAAGGCGGCCTAGACCACGGAGGCGGCAGCAAAGGTTCAGAGTTATTAAATTCAAAATGTTGTTAATGACGATTAATGTGTTGTTTTCGTTTAAATTATTTTTATTACTTTAACAATTACTTAAAACTTGTCACATTTGTAAAAAACATATTCGCATTTGGCTACGAAATTACTGTAAAATATTTCTTTTACCGAATCTTCCTGGGTTGGATATTAAAACCTCCTATTGATTTTTTACCATTTCTCTAGCATATGTACGTCTTTATCAAATAAAAATAAAGAAATTTAAAAAATGCCTTTTTGACTTTTACTTCAAGAGACTTATCTTACTCTAAGCCTAAGTGCAGCTACTGTTTGCTATAGTATAAGGTTCTTTGCACATCGAAAAGAGAATCTGTAAATTATATTAGACTTTTTCGACCTTGGATACAAAAATAAAATTTAAACGATGCAGTATCGATATCGTATACGATATGATAACGATGATTATTACACTTTTTATTTTAAATTACTACTTTTATGAAATGGCGTATACAATTTTTTATAAATCTTCAAATAAAATATAGTTAAGGCAAGTGAAATTATACCAAAAAAATATGACCGACTTCTAAGAGCGAGTAACGCTTTATATAATCAGGTGACAACGTGCTCTCCTACAAAATTGCGACGCGTTTTCTGCCACCTCATTTTACATCTCTCATAAGCTATAAGGTATTCGTTTCATTAAAATGTCATCCATGGCACGTTTCATGTACATAGGTTTATGAATTTTTTTAAAGCAATAACTTTTATGTAAACTTAAACTGTATTATCCTAAATAAGCTTTGAAATGCCTGATTGCAATTTTTAACAATGGTTACATTAAAATACTTATTGTGGGTTATCTTAAGACTTAAATATATGCCCTCGCCGACTTTATCGTAGGCCAATTCAAGTAGTATGATTACGTACAGCTTAATTTAGGTCTACCTCTTTTTGTTGAGACAGCGTTTACAGCTTAATCGCACCAGGTTGTGATTTTTAGTTGTGAATTTTTTTACTTCTCAAATAAATTTTGTTTTATGTTTTCGGGCAGAGTCAGCTAATATTATTATAATCTTCTGTCTGTCACTCCTTTACAGAACATTAAGAGAGACGTTGTTCTCACAGTAGTCCCTTTCTTTTTTTGCGTCAAATGTCAAATGTCACACCTGAGTGAGGCTTATACCCTCATCATTTAATGTCATAGAAGTGCAGGTGTAAGACATTAAGATGTAATGATTTAAATGTCCGATCTGAATCCTCTGTTTAAATTCTCTAGTAGGTAAAAAGTAGAACGGTTTTAATAATATCTTTTACCAATGATTTTTTTAACTTTTTACTTGCAAATATCAATTATATTTTATTTTATTATAATTATTTCTATTGTTTGGCGAATATTATACATTATTAAATAAAATGACTTTAGGATTTTATCGCGTTTATTTTCTTTGAAATTCCCGACGTTCGAAACACTTTCCCTTTTTTATTTTTGCCTACAGGCAGACGAACAGTTGGCACCTGATAGACTGGAACAGTAACGAACAAACCAGTAAGTACATACTGTACATACAAGGGTGTGAGAAATTGAAAATGTTAAACCTTACCCAATACTATTTTTGAAGCTCGTAGAGTTTTTTTAATGAAACCAAACAAATAAAGAAATTAGCTATAATTTTGTACGATAAGAGACAAACATTACTAAAATATTGGTGGGTCCCCTGTGTGGTGGGTCCCCTGTTTCAGGAGACCGTCTGGGTGGACCACAGGTGCCTATTTCTGCCAAGCAGTGGTGTGAAAACACTGCTGTGTTCCGGTTTGAAGGTGCCTGAGCGTATTTACTGGGTAAACGAGACTACAGCCTATGTCTCACGGTAGGCAGGCGTTGGCGATACCATGGTATTGCCAATGTCTATGGTGTCGGTGACCACTTTCCATCAGGTGGCCCGACTGCTCGTCTCCTGCGTAAGCCTAAAAAAAAAAAAAAAAATACAAGCAGTGTTATAAATGGTAAGAAAAAATAGCCGTGTTGTTATTAATAGCTTATAAACTGTCATTAATACAAAAAATACTGTAATCGACTGTAATATACCAACAAAATTCGTGATGACGCTAAATATTTTTCTTTGAAATTTAATTAAAATGCCCCGGTAAAGCCTACTTGGTTAAGTTAAAGGAAGAAAAAGATAACTCTTAAACTTGTCACAATTTAAACACTTAAACATAATGTTGTTTTGTTGCATTTATTATTACATTATTAGTTACAGTTCATGTTCTACTTTAAAATCATTTAACATTAATGTGTAGCTAAGAAGAAAACAAAATAGTCCTAAAACTATGGCAACTTTGTATATGATTCTGATGAAATAATTCATTTAACGTAAAAGGTTTATTATTTATAGACTTTATATTTGCATTCAAAGAGCCAAGCCCTTTTAGGCGCTCCAATCGTTACTAGGAACACCAGCCTAGATTTCAGCCTTTATGGTAATTGTAACTTTTACCACAATTGTAAGGGTTCCGTTATCTTATATTAACACAATTATTCGTTGTACATTATGAGAAAATAAAAGTTACAAAGGAAAAGTCTCCCTTTGCCTTGAATGGCTGCGTTAGAACAAAGATTGTCAGTTCTATTGTCTATAAATCGTGCTTATCTCATACTATGATTTCTTGGTCATTTTGTCATTATTCATTATCATATATTCCATTATTTAATTCAGTTATATCCATTATTTATCGAGACTGAGAGATAACAAATATAGATGATAAAATTCGTGGAAACCATATACACGTAGACATTTTTATCAATGTACATTCGTGTATTACCATTGACATTGTCTTATATGTTTTTTTAAATACGTCAAAAAGTGAAAAGAGAAGTCTATTTTGAGAATAATTGCTCAAACGTAAAACGTCTGGCTGGTGTAGAGGTCTTATAGTGTTTTTGCAATTTGTATAGATTTATTGCATACTCATACTAGTCAGTTATTTCTATTGCTTTCGTAATTACGTCTGAATTTGAGTTAAGTACAAAACAACTGACAATGTGTCCTTTTCAAGAAACTACCTCGAGGTTTCTGTGCAGCATTTTAATACTCAAATATTTTTAAATATATTTATTCATTCAATCAAAATGTCATGTAAGACACGTTTTATGCTAATATAATATAGAATATAGAATTTTTATATGCATAAACTCTTATGTACACTTACACTATATTACCTTAGAAGGTATGAATATGACTGATTGCAATTTTTAAAAATGTTTACATTAAAATGCTTATCGTGGGTTATTCCTAAAATAAAGATATATATTCTAGCGAACTATGTTGTATGTTAATTGAAGTAGTAAAATTATGTAGGGCATTAATATTTAATTTTTTCCGTTATGAATCGCACGAGATTGTGATTTTTGACGCCGTAATTTTCTTGATTTCTTAAATATCTATTAAACTACTTAATACTAAATTATTAAAAAAATAGCACTTGGTGCTATTTTTTTCATAATTTGACAGCTAAAACCTATCATTTGAAAAAAGAATGACAAAAATCGGAGCAGTAGCAGCACAGCAATGAGGTAGCACATATAAAAAAAAGGAAAAAAAAATTGCTCTAAATGGAAAACCCCATTTTTTGGGAAGTCGGTCAAAAATATACAGTTTTGTTTTAACTTGTTATTTAAATCACCGGTTCGTATACATGTGCCTATAGTGTTATATAAGACAGCAATTTTAGAAAGGAAACTTAATTTTGAGCAATAAAATTTCATACTCTTTGTTTAATAATGGTTTAATGGGAATCTGTCTACAAAAAGACTAAGAAACACCGAGTTTTCTGCCACAGAACATTGACAAGATCTTTGTGTTCCGATTTGAAGGAAATCGCACCTATTGTTGTTGTTAGGCAAACAAAACAAAACTCCAGGAGTCATTAAAACCCGTCTTCCTCGTAGTTTTGCAGCTTTTATCATCTGCCTGTGATAGTCCACTGGACATAGGCCTCCCTAATACACTATCCATTAGGGGTTTTGGACATGCCCACCACGCTGGTCCAATGGGTTGATGGGTGGACCGACTTTTACATGCCATCGACGCATGGATCATCTTCTTTTCAGACAATTGGTGATCGGCCCAAATTGCCCTAAAATAAATCAACAATGAAAATTTGTTGACTCCCCGCAGGATTAAACCACGACCTCCGGTTTCTAAAGCACACGCCTATACCACTAGGCTACGAGGAGTTTTAAATGCATTTCTCTCTCTTCTACTTATTTTGTACAGAACAAACATTTAATTTACTACCAAATTACGATAAATACGTTAAATATAAGCGTTTAACAAGATCAAAAAATACCCATTCACTCGTTTTATCGTCTTATCTCATCATGGCATTTATCTTTGGCTTATTTCTTCTTAAGCAGATGCTGTATACCCTCATCTATTATAAACATTTACTTTGGGTTAAAATCTTTACTGTACATTATGTGCTTCCCGTTTCTCCTTTTGAATGAAGCGCTGAGTCCAGACGGACGTATATGTAATCGTATATATATAAGTGAAACACTCTATCCGAAATAAATAAAATTGGAATCTCAAAAAAACACTCTCCACCCTAAAACAGCGATTGTTACCTAAAGTAGGAAACATTACTTAATGCCAAAACGCAGAAGCAATTGTATGCTTTTTTGCAAAACCACCGCTGTGGTTTTCAGCATTTTAAGTATTCTGCAGGAATTTTAAAATATATTACGTAACCATGTATGTTAACATTAAAAATCGATTATTTATATTTAATTATAGTACAGCCTCAATTAATTATGGCTATAAGTCTGGGAATTTAGCTTTGAAAACACAATACAATAAACCTTTACCTACAGTATGATCATGTTCGGCACAAGAATGTAGTACAGACAAAAGACAATTAAAGTAAATATTCAATAAACACTTAATGATTTCAGTTTCAACGTGACATGCACTAAATGTCCTTTCACACTTCCCACGTACGTGAATACATCGGAGGCCGGAGGATTTATTGCGCTGTGTGCATTCGGCATCTTCCATGCCAAAGCGTAGACTGTTTTAAAAAGCTTGTGTAACTTTATAAATGCTGATTATGTTATAAGTTTTCTATATCTTTACGAGAAACGAGGGTTTAGGTGTAATGGTTAGGAACATTAAGCGTTTAAAGAAAAGCCAGTTTATAACTAGCTTTTCTTAACTTAGTAGGGTGTATTTTATTCACATTTTCTTAGTATAAGATTTCTTCTAAATGTATACATACATATATTAATGCAACTTTGAGTAATAGTTGGGCTAATGGTATTATAGTAGCATAAAAATTCTCTTAAATATTATGGTAGTATAAAGATCTTACAGAATGTTTGGGTCTAGCAATAATTTTATATTTTATATTGTTTACTGTGGTATTCGCAATTTAAATAGTACATAACAAAATACTTTTAACTGTTAAGCTAAAACGTTTGTTATTTCATATGACCTTTCATCTAAAGCAGGAGCAGAAAAGACTACCCTTTAATTTTATTTAGTACCTATCCATAATGTTTATGAAAATTATAATGGCATTAATAATAAATTATTAATGTCTTTCTGTTAAACCGGTACGCGAACACTCTGTTTAATCGAAAATACATTTAACTAAAAAGAAATCGTTTCCTTCAAATGCCTTTCAGTTACAGTGACCAAGTACCAAAACGGCTAACTCGGCCGTTAGCTAAGTGGGTCGTCGAAAACCTGAAATGGGCAAAGGCTCGTTACACCACGTACATTGCGCTCAGTTTATGCGCAAAAACAGCCGTTTAAGGCATACAATCAGATCGCAAAAGGAAACAACTGTTTCGTTCGTTTAACACAATATTACGGTGTAATAAGTGCTATTGCTATTTAGTAGTTTTATGTTGTCGAGATTTTAGCATATCGTTACATATAACTGCTTTAATAAAAACTAATTTCAAATTGAGAGACAAATCTATAACCGCTAAACTTTTGTTTAATACAATAACTTTGGAAAAAAAGCATAAAAATTTCATAAATGAAAATGTTATTACGTACTTACTTACATTTCTAAAAATGCTTGCAATTTAAACACTTATTAGGCTATAAACAGGTAAATTAACTTGAAAACTGTCTGATGTAGTCTTTCCAGGTGGTTATTAAAAAGAATTTTGGTTTTAAAATCCGTCTTAGTTTAGGTTAAAAAACCTTCATTTGAGAAAACTTATTGATAGAATTTTTAAACAATGTTATACATACAGTATTAAATTATTCAAGTTTTTTATTTTGTTATTATATACGAAGAGTCATAATATTTTTTTGCTAAATTGTTATTTGTATAATTTATTAAATTAAAGCCTATAAATTCGTAGAACAGCTTGTTTCCACGTACAGACTTCCGGCTTCGAAAATAAGTGTTTTACGGAAATAAAATTATAAACTCCTAACCGAATTAAACTTTGTTTGACTTTTTGACTGAAAACAAATTTAACATAGCATGAATATGCATTTGAAGACGCTTTCTAATATCTTGAAGACCTTTTCTTTTTGATTATATTTTTCATGGCATAATTATATATGATAATCGTTAATAAAAGAGACTAACATTAAAGGCTATTGTACGGTTAAATAATTTTTTTTAAATAATTACTATTATAATACTTTACACGAGGTGTCACGGACATAGAAGTTTGAAGTTTTCAATAGAATGTAGTATAAAAACATTTTTTTATATGCAAAATTCTGTAAAAATAGATAAAACATATATCTATTTAATTAAACGTATAAAATAATTTTGATTAACAGAATAATCAAAATCTTATTTATCTAATTCAACTTCATATATAGACAAGAAACGGAGAATGATCATTTATTTCTAGATTAAATAAAAAATATTTTAAATTACTACACAACAAAACAAAAGAACATGTAACTAGTAAAATGGCAATAATTTAAAATCACACTAAGTACATTTAAAGCTCATACATCAGCACATATTCACAACAATGCGATTACGTAGTTATGAAGTGCGCAACTGTAACTCCTGACGTGGGTAGTTCAGCAAAGGCAGTAAGAAACTTTATAATATGCCACAAGTTTTACAGTGAGGCTCGGGGAGTTGTGAAGTTTATTGCGCAACGCAACTAAATCAACATTTACGGGGCTTTCGTAAAAATTTGTGTTAAATTAAGCATATGGGTTATGTTTTCTATTTAAAGTTTATTGTTGCATAACTTACTGTACAGGGTATTTACAGAGTTCTCACCAGCTTGTATCAAACGTTAGCCGCTGACGTCATGGGTGTCGTAAGCTGCGTCTCAGCCTCATAACTTAAATTCGTACCTGTTATTATTCAAATTTTTATCGTAAAGGTCAATCCTTTCGTGCTGAGGACTTTTCTTGTAATCTGTACATAACTGTACATAACAGCATCATTTCGTGGTGAGGTGGATTGCTACGGGTTAATTATTGTATTTCCCCATCTTGTCTTTTTAAGTTTTACAATTATTTAAGTTTAACAATTGTCTTTGTTTACACAGATTTCGAGTTGACTGACTTAGTTTAGCTTATTGTATATATATGATACTGATTTTGACTCAACACCTAGGAAGGTTATCAGGCATGTAATAGCTATATAACAGACTTCTCATTTTCATTTATGTAAGAGTCTGCAGTTATGAGGGAGTTGTGTTTTGGTTTCTTTTTCCAGACTTAAACTAAGTTTGAATAAGGTTTTTGTTACAAACTATATGCTTTACTCGTTTACGATCACTTAAAGAAAAAAAAAAAGTAGGAACTATTAATTTCACAGTGTATATGATCTGTCACTCCAAAAGATTAGACACATTGTTTATTCGCTTTGTAAAATTCATACATCAATCGTGTGTCAGAGAATATAATTCTAAAAGTAATTTATTAGAGTGGTTCACAACGGTTGTTTGTTTGACGTGGATTAAATTTATTTGATAAAGTAATTAAAATTGTTTTGATGGAATATAATTAAAAGCTATTTTTTACATTATTTTTTTTTAAACTTTACTTAATCAGAGCTGGCTTCATTGCAATTTCAATGTATTTGTTTTTTAATTGACTCGCGTTTTTGAAGGCTCGGCTTATTTTTCTTCCTTCTAGTTATTGAATGTAATCAATATATACCATACTTGGTCAAAATCGAGGACATAATTATTGCAATATACAATTATTGCAATAATTATGTCCTCGATTTTGACCAAGCGCAGCTGATCCATTTTACGTGCACATGCATTGGCCCTCCCTTTTTACTCTCATTGGGACCGATAACTGACACGACCGGAAAGAGATAAGATGCAGGAACGAACGGGACAGGGAAGTGCAGGGCATTATCTACCTACAATTTTTCCCTCGGAAATTTCTCGGTCATAAAGTGTAATAAAACTAAGATTATATTTTGAAAACGACATCATGTAATGGTTTGGTATAGCATCAATGTTGTAAAATAATCACATGTAATTTTTAAAATGAAATAAGAAGAAAACACTTCATTTACTGACCACATTACTGTATATAAAAAGCATAAAAATAGTTATTGTTTTAACGTAAGCCTGCATAATAAATAAAAAATATCAATTCCAGAATTAGTCTGATCAGGGCAACAAAAAAGTAAGTTTATACTTAAAAGAAATTTACAAAAGCTAAATTGCCGCACTAAACATTTTACTACTAAAGATAATCATTCTTATTCATTGCGTAAAGAGCCTTTTTTAGTTTACCGGTTCGGAGCTCTAAGCTGAGGAGAGTACTTTCGGTTAAGAAGTGCTCAAGAAAAACCCTATTTCATGTTAACGATTCACGCAACGTCTATCTGAGAAGTTTTATTAGAATACCCTTTTTCAATTTCTTATTATTTTTGATAAAAGATGGAAATCGTGACAAAGTTATTGAAAATTAACTGTTTTGCTATCATCGTTATGTTTGAAGTTATTCCTCATGTTCCCAATTTATCTTTTTAGTGAGTAAAATAACTGTGAACGGAGTAAAAATCCAGTGATAAGGAATTATTTAAGATTATAGAAACGACTGTCTAACATAACACTTGAAGAAGAAAAAAAATAGGTCTATTTGAAATTTCGTTCTGGACGATACATCTTTTGGATTTTACCAAGTTATTATTAAACCAAATTTTTGTTATATGCAATACTGTTTTAGAAGCTATGTAGATGGCCATATTACCACCATAACAAACACAAATGTCAAATATATAAAGAAACATGAGTATTTTGTTTTGGTAACGACTATTAATAACCTGGATGTATTTTTTACTAATACTCTACACATATTGCCCGAATCAATTAAGCAATAACAACATTGTTTTATTGTATGATATCCAATGGTATCAATTGTTTAAAGGTATAACTTTTGATTCACAAAATTGCTTATATTATGGAAGATCACATAATCAAATCAGATTGAAAAATAAACAACAATAAGTCGGTCAATTATGATCCTGCCGCGGATCAATATCTCAATATCGCCAAGTATTAATTGCAATCACAGGGGATAAACTGCAACTCGCTATACAACGGAACCGACATATCCTAACTAAAATCAAAGACGAGCAACTTCAATAGTTGAACTTTTCTTTACATCTGAAGAAGGAGGAAAAAGCAGCCATTAAGCGTTTTTCACTAAATCTTACAACTGGACCAAAGCAAGCGTTTATGTTACTCGATCATGGAGGTGGTACAAAATTGGTGGTAAAGTTGAAGAAGGCCACCAAAGAACCATTTGCGACTTTCTTCCACTTTTAATTGTCGGAAAAAAATAGTTTGCAGGGACGCATAAGTCTCGTGAATGTTATGGTTACTAGATAAATTGTAACCAGGTAAAAGACTTTCTTGTTGATACCACACTCGTGTCGAATTTTAGCCATGTGGGCTTAGATTTGTTAGTAATAACTGGCATCGAATTTGATGAATGAATAAATAAAATAAATTATTCGTGATACAAATCGATTAAATCTAAATATGAAAGTAGTCATGGATGCTGAAAAGAATCCGAAACGTCGGGAATAAGTATATTTAAGTAACGTGAAAAATCCGTTAATTAGTGGATCTAATAAAAGAATAAATTTAATTGGATCATAAGAAAATAAAAATATCGGAAAATTGCTGCTCCACCTAGTAATTTTAAATAGCAAAAAAAATAATTTTCAAATATTTCATAATTAATTAACAAAACACTGTTTTCACATTTTTTCGTTATCTATGAAAATTCCTACTTTTTTATAACTAACGCTTTCTAAAGCAGCAAAGAATCACAGAAGCAAAATTTAATATTGTTGCTATAAATTACCAAGAACACAACATACGATACAAAAGAAAAGGGAAATTAAAGACAAAGCGATCCTCGGGCCTGGTCTCCATTAAGATAAAACTTTACTTATTATTTGCCCGGTTGGTTTCTTCATCCGGACAAGCAGACCTTTTACCCTTAATTGCTGAAGCGTCAAAGTCCTTGTACAATAGGATTACAGTATTTTCCAAATGGTTACCAGAAACTTTAGTTTTTATTTGTTTTTTGATGTGAGAGAGATGAGGAGCTAAATAATAGTGCTCTTTCAGAAAAATAAAATGTCATGAGTCAATGTCATTACTTTGTTAAATATTCATCAAGGTTTAGTTTCTTTGTTTTAATGTTATGTTTTTAATATCTGTGATTCAAAATTTTGAAGTCAATTTGAAGAGTTGATGGGCCAGGAGATAAAATTTGCTAAAATGAGCAAGAATCTGTCCAAAACAAGATTCCCGCCTTTCCTCCGCTTTCTGCGGAGTGGGGTTCGATAGGAGATGGCTAAAAATGAATTCACCTGATAGAATTTAGTGCTACCCTTTATATGCTTTTGTGATATCTCAATATTTCTAGAAATATATAACCATTTTGTTCGTTAAACGTGCAATTGCTGAGTCTATAATCTGGGCCTCAAAGAATCATTAAGAAAGTTGTTCACAAAAATAAAAATAATGACCGTCAGTTCTCAATACATATTTGAAAATTTAATGTATGTGCAAAAAAATAGACATGATTTTATGTCATGTGCATCACAATGTCTAGTATTGTGATGCACATGACATAGATACAAGGAAACAACGTAATTTAATTCTTCCAGCAATAGACTGCGAAGAATAAGTAAGTCTTTTGGGACAATGTACACGTTTTAGCAACAAAATCCCAGTAAACGTTCAGAATTTAAGTATTAATAAATTTAAAAGGTACAAAAGAACGTTTATGTGCAAAAGGTTATTACGATATTAATGGTAAAATAAGAACGCTAGAAGTATCACGCTACTTCATTGCCATGTGTTACAATGTTTTGATAATTTTTTTTGAAAAATTTACAAGGCTGTTAAATAAGCTAAAAATTTTTTATTGTATCTTTGTATCCATAATAAATCAGGGTTGATATTATAAGAGTTATTCATAAAAATATGGATACTTATCGGTTACAAAACTTAATTATATATTAAATCAAAATTTCTATATTAATTTTTGTTCCATAGTTAAGTGTATCACTTATACAATTTAGTTCTTTTAAATTATTCGCATAACATTGTGATTTGTGACGACATATTTTATTTTAATATATCTTAAAGTCAATCATAATAATCAATATAACAAACTTAATCAAAAGAATAAAATGGGTATTAATTATAAGCATTACGTTTCAAATATAAAGCTTCAGTTATATATTCAAATATTAATTCTTACGGCAAACCTGCAAAATATCATCTTAAACTTTAACGACTTCTCTCATACGCTGAAGCCGACGTAGGTCGTGATTCTCGTAAGCCTTTTGCATATTAACATATTATACTAGGCTTTACGGCTACACATCACGAAATTATGGTATCACTCGAGGTCTATGTTGTAATTTGAAATTATTCATGAAAACACACATTCAAGAGGTTTTTTCACGTTTCAGTTTTCATTTATTATAATTTTAATTTTTATACCTTTTACTACAGATTCGCTTACACAATAAACATTTAAGAATCATCTGAACGGATGTGATGCAAGATTGATGATTATTGTGATAGGCTACGTGCTAACTAAAGCCAAACAAATGTAATCATAAGTCATACGTTCTTAATCTATTTTAATGACCCAAGTCGAATCGTTAAATCATTGTTCATTGTTATTTTGTTTCCATATTATACATTTATATATTATCAATATATATTTGTTACATAATTATTATATGTTCATACCTGTTGGTGAAATGTGGTCTTTTTTACAAAAGATCGTCTGGGGTAGTACCACCGCGGTCCCTGTTTCGGATTCAAATCAATACAATCTAAAGTCAGTACACGGTTTGTAAGGCATCGTAGCCAACATAATTACTGGGTAAACGGGTAGCGTCTTATAACTCAGTGCGAATAGGATTAAATAAATGAATTAAATTATTCAATTAAACTATTACTTATATTGTATGAGTAGATAGTTTTAGTTCTATTACATTTTACTATTTTCTCTTCCGCGCTTAAACCATCGAGATAATGAAACATCAAATAGAAACACTTTTCTTTATCTTGTTATGGACCCATTACGACGAAACAGTCATTTAATATTTTATCACTACATATTTTTGTCATTTTAATGTATTTGAATAAAGTAAGCCCTGGATTTAGTTACTATTGATCACATTGTATAGCATAACATCGAATGATCTTTTTCTGACCAATTCCTTTCCAGCAAGGTTATTAATTATTGCTGCTCCAATTAAGTGAACAAAATTGCTACCGAATTAGCAAGCATTTTCTCTCTTTGCTCTTTGATTTCAATAACAAACTGCACAAAAATATAGCACTGTGTCCATTTTGAAATAAAAACACGCGCGTCATTATGAAAGAAAAACGCACATTATTAAAAGACAAGTACACAGATGGAGAAAATGAAAATGAAAACGTGTGCTCCCATACACATATTATATAACTTCACAATATTACAATTATTATATAACTTCCCATATACCTTCGCCCCCTTTCGGAAGACCCTACGTCTGCATCCGCTATTCTCAACAATACAGTAGATATGTACAAAGAACTAATCCATAACCAGTACTAATACAGTCGTGGAAAAAGACAAAATAGTCCTTTTCTACGTTTGACAAAGACATGAGCTGTCACCGACCGAGTCTGAGAGGATTGACATGCGGCATTCTACATTGACACATGTAGCATTCTACATCGACATGTAGAATAAGTGTATGTAGAATGCTACATTTGTCAATGTAGAATGCTATACGTAAAATGTGTTTTCAGTGATAAGTTTTTACTGACTTCCAACAATTTGGAGCGTTTATTGTTTTCATATGCAATTTTATTTTTTGCCTCTGGTAAACCAACGTTTTTTCGACCTTGTTGAATAAAATTCAATCAGTTGTTTCGGACAAATTTAAAAAACACAACAATTACCTTATTGAAAAACGCTGAATAAACCTTATGAAACAAGTAAAGACATAAATCTAGAAAAGGTCATCCATCAGTCCAAAGAATAGGTTCTGAATAATAAACCATAATTTTTCCATAAAATAACCATTAAAACAAGAAGGAAATTATAATAACATAATTACACCGAAAAATAATTGAACTTCGAGACGGTCAACATTGTTGGCGTCCATTAAAAAGTGTTGCTCACAATTGCCACGCTGACCAGCCAGATTGTCACTGGACTAATTGTTTTTGTACTGCGGATCTGTCTTACTCCCACTGTAGGGCTGGTCTGCCGTCAAGTCGGCGCTGGGGTCGTCACATCCCCAGAATTCCGATCAATTAGCATTAAATAATAGCTCTAACACAGTAGTAAGGGCGTGTGCTTTAGAAGCTAGAGGTCATGGCTCCGAATCCTGCCGGGACACTACAAATTTGAATTGTTGTTTCCTATTTGGTTAAGGCAATCTGGGCTGATCACCCGATTATCTTTAAAGTAAGATCTACGCATCAAATGGGCATTAAAAAAGTGGGTCTTAGGCCTGATCCCTTTCCGGTCGTGTTATCGGTCCCATCCTGATCCATAAAGTATTTTTAATGAATGTATCGTAATATTAGCTTTGTCTCGCGGTTTTAGAAGCGTAGTGATGGTATTTTGGGGATAGTAATTATAAAACATTATATTCATTTAGACCTAAAGTAGTTTTGGTGTAAGCCGCTATAGCAGTAGATTTAGGATTTCTTGACCGTCACTTGTTATAATACTTAAAATAATTCACACAATATTCTTAATAATTATATACGTAATTTTGATACATAAACTTCGTAAAATTTCATTAAAACCATACTGAACTTTCGAACAAATATCCATCCTTACATACTCTCGCATTTATAATATTAGTAGAATAATAGGACCAGTAGGATTGTGCACATTAACACCTGTTAACTGAAACATGAGCCCAATCTTCAAAGCACAGAAAATATAAATATGAAAATTAGATATATTCTAAATAGTAAGCAGATCTGATAAATGTATTACCCTCGCTTCGTTAACTTTATGTACCTTTTAAGTCATAGATATGATAAATAAGTACATTATCGCACTAATTTATTATATCTACGACTCCGGAAACAGAATGTCGCTTACGGGACAAGTTCTTAGTGTTCATATGCGTAACTTTTTATGAATTTTTATTACTTTTCTCTTTTTCCTCTAACTGGCACCGCATTTACGATGAGTCTTAAATAAAAAGTTTCCGGACCTTTCGTCAAAATCACAATTGGCCATCGATTAAAAATCAAAAAGGCTTTATTTATTATCTAATGTTATCTTATTGTTATTATTATTAACTGCCTCAGTAGACTAGTGGTATGGGCGTTTGTTTTAGAAACGGTTTAGAAGTCATGCGGGGACTCAACAAATTTTCATTTTTGTTTCCTAGTTGGTTGGGGCTATTTTAGTCGATCACCCAATTTACTGAAAAGTAAGAAGATCCATGCGTCGGATGGGGATGTGAAAATTCGGTCCACCCACTAACCCCCTTTGGAGCGCTTTGGACGCTAAAAATTCCCTAATAGAGAAGGCGTGCATTAGTAGAGACCTATGTCCAGCATTGGACTTACACAGGCTGATGATGATGATATATTATATACTGAATACACAGTTATAATTTACGTAAACACGGTCTCAATTTTTTGTTTACATTGGCAGAATATTGATACTATTTATGCAATTATTATACATATTAAATCCACATTTTTATGGATATTTTCTTCTAGGAATTCTTTATAGTCATTTTCGTCTTTTCTGGCTCTTTCCAGGGTTCATAATTACGGGCAGACTACGTTGGGGATATGTCTGTATTGTTTCATTGGAATACAGTTAGTTAATAAGCACATTTAATATTTATTGAAATTATTTACAGCTAAATTATGAAAAAAAAAACTTTTACGCGCCATAAAAATGCACCTATAATGTTTTTCTTTGGTCTTGTTCAAAGCTGAATAAAGTAATACAGTCAGCCACGAACAGTGTCTACCTTTATGATCATGAGTTTTAACAGGAATCGCTACTAAATTATGATAAACTTGGAACCTTTTAAAGGATTTTCAAGCATTCTTACGATTTAGCTCTAATAGTAAAAACATCAAAATAATTGAAAATAGTATTATAAATAGCGAATTAAAATAACAAAATGTTATTGCTAGTACTAAAAACAATTGTTATTATTTCAAGCGCCGCTGCCAAAAGCTGTGCAAGGCGAAGTTACAAAGCGACTTAAGACCATTTGCGATAAGTGCTTCTCAAGTTTAACAAACTAAAAAAAGTCCCAAATTTTAACGCTAGTACAAAATATCGCGGATTTTTTTAAGCATTTCTGCATTGATAGTTTTGTAAAATAATAAGAAACTTATAAAATAATCTGCTAATATAAATCTGATAGTCCACTAAGTAATCCATAGCGTCAGTATAAGAATATGTAAAAGCTATACTTACTTCGAAAAATGTACATTTCTCGCGCAGCTATTTCAAAACTGATGAGACTTTAATATTGGACGCGACGTGAAATTGTTCCTTGAGTAAAACTCTTATAAAGTGGATTGCTTTAGGAATGTGAAATCTTATATGTCTTGAGGATTTTGTCATAAAACACTCATAATATATCTGTACCCTCTTTTATTTAAGGAATTTTGCCATGCTATCGTTTTATATAGTGCAATGATTACTGATGCATATGGCCTCTTTTAACAGAGGATCACAACACTGGTATTACAACAACCCTCATTGTTACTCCACAACTACACCTCTTAATGAAGTTTTATTTTATAAGTGCAAATATTGGATAGTGTTATATGAACAGCTAGCAACTGCCTCCGTAGCCTTGTGGTATAGGCGTGTGCTTTAAAAACCGGAGATCGTGGGTTCGAATCTGCGAGGACTCAAGAAATTTGCATTGTAGTTTCCTAGTTGGTTAGGGCAATTTGGGCTGATCACCCAATCGTCTAAAAAGTAAGATGATCCAGGCGTCGGATGGGCATGGGCATAAAAAATTAGTCCACCTACCAACCCGCATTGGACCAGCGTGGTGGGATACGGTCCAAAAACCCCCTATTTTTTTTTTGATGGATCTTGTGCTCTGTGGAATTAACCTATTGGAACATAACCGGGTGTGGGGGGCCCGTTGCCACAGGCGCGTCTCCCCGTGGCCTAGTGTACTTGTAAAAACAACTAGTTCGGCCGAGAAACAAGATAATTAAACCTAAGAAACAAGAAGTGTGCCTTCAACAAGCGGCTAGCAGCACAATTGTGTTAGGCAAACGAGTTGCAAAACACAGCTGTGCACAAGCCGACCGCTTGAGGTAGCGCAATAAATCGCAAGTGCGATGACGTCCGTGGTGCGACAAAAAGCTCTATGAGCGCAGGTGCACTCATAAAACCCAGATGGCGCAGCGTGACGACTTTCACGGAAGCGGACAATGGAGATTGCGCGGCGAGCTCAGGATACTGCGGCAAACACGTGCGGACGGGACCACTGCTGGCGACGCACTGAAAAACCCCCTAATGGCTTTCCATTACTAGGGTGTATTAGGGGTGGCTTTTGTCTAGCAGTGGACGGTCACAGGCTGATGATGATGATGATATGAACAGAAAATATGACTGCAATTTTATATCCTGAAACCGAGGCCACCGAAGAGAATTAAGACGCTGGACCGCCTTTTTATCATCCGTCCGAAGCATGGATCATCTTAATTTACAGGTAAATTGAGTGTTCAGTTTGCATTGCCTAAACCAAATAGGAAACAACATTGATAAATTGTCGAGTATCTGTAGGATTCGAAACCACGACCTCCCGTTTGTAAAGCGCAAGTCCATACCACTAGGTTACGGAAGCAGTTTTAACAGAAAATATTCTATTAGTAATACAGACCTGTGCAGATTTGTCCAATGTTTTGTGTAACATGGTTATTAAGCGTTCATTCTTAAAAAAATAACTTAGCTCAGTTCTATGTAGTCTTTTATCTCGAAAAGGGGTTTAAGTGAAGTATCGTTGCCAAAAAAAAGCGATGCCAGAAAAGGCTCTTTCAAAAAGGCGTGTAATTGTCTGTTTTGGACAACGCCCTTGAATATATTTTGGCGAAAAGGAGGATTCGTTTTAACAATTAAAGGATTAGTTTCCTATGGACAAAACATGACAATTCTATAGACTTTAATCCTCTAGTACCACTTCGTTGAAATAGTATATGAAAATTATGACAGGCCTATTTACAAACATTTTACCATAAGTATTATAAATTGAATCATCATGCATGCATCATGCATCATCAGCCTTTAATAGTCCACTGCTGGACATAGGCCTCCCCTAATACACCCCTTTCCATTGGGGGGTTAATAAATTAGTTAATAAATAAATTGAATAATTAATGTTATGTGCTTTTGATTCTTTTATTTGCTTTGCAGACAATAACAGTATTTCAAGACATTTGAAAAACGTTGTAATGGTACAACTTTTTTGTCTATTTTAGATTATGTATATTTAATCGGTTTAACATAAAGAGCTATAAATAATGTTTTCTGTCACATTTACTACTCTAGGCACCTAAAATGTAATTAGAGCTGCAAATAGAAATTTATAAAACACATTGTCGAGACTGCTCTATTGCGATACAGTGACTGTAAAAAAAATTCAGTAACCCATTTGATGTTGTATGGCAGTAAAATTCTTAATTTCAATACCTTTTAATTTTTCTTTTATTTACTTATTTGTTGCTCAAATTACAGTACGAATATATAAAAATTAATATAAGCAAAAAAGATTAATGGCCAATTCAAGTTTTACAAAATCGGCATATAACTAAATTATAACATTACACTTTATATAAAATAAGAAATAAATTCAGGCAAACTAACATACACAATTAATTACTCTTTCCATTTTATAATATGATATAATAACAATTGTTAGTCCTTAAAACGAAAGAGCTTTAATAGTATTTTTTTTTTGTTTATTACGATTCTTGATTTTCTGAGGAAGAAGTTCTCACCAACCCACTTTAGACCAGCGTGGTGGGATACGGCCTATAACTCCTTAACGGAGGAGGCGTGCATTGGCCTATGTCCAGTAGCGGACTAACACAGGCTGACCCATTTTGGCAGCTAAAACAAAACGTTCTTATATAAATATTTCTTTATCTATATTCAAGTTTATAAATGTAAAACGGTGTATAAATATTGATAACGTCTATACGAAAGCACTGTAATGTAAAATTAGCGTTTGTTGATTGATTATGTCTGTATCATAATTGAAAATGATTTAAAATTGAGGATTCTATTTTATTTTCTTATAATGATCGTCTTTAAGATGTTCCTGACTGCTAAGAAAGAAAGCTATGCTCTAAGAGTATTGAAAGTAAAAATACACTCATAATTTAATTGTATATGTTATGGCACCATATATATTTATTAAAAAAAAAAAGTAAATATTTAATGACTTTTTGATTTAACTGGTTTTTAATTTAAAAATCAAGAAATAACACAATAAATCAATATATACCGACTAAAAACTCACTAAGGTCATTCCTTAAAGGTTTGGTCACAGAGAACTACTGTTTTCTCAAATTTCTCAGCGCTGCTCGATGAGGCAACCGTCTCGGACCTATAGGCCACTTTACTTGAGATAATATACAAACAGTTTTGAGAGTGCGGTCCTGCTTTGTCGCGAAGGATATTAAGAGTGGCCTTTGAAATATCGACCTACAGCGTTTTGATCGCAAGTTTTTTTTGTATTTGTAGGCCTTTAAATTATTGTGAAGATTATCTTATTCCCTCAAGTTCTGCTCTCTCATTGTCTTGTCTCCTTAAGAATAAGTGAAATTTTGTGCATTACACTAGCGATCTTTTACTTCACTGTGAGTTAATTTCAAACATATGACTACATGACTTTTTTCTAAGCATGGAGGAGACACCTCCTCTTAACTATTACTAACTCATAACACTTTTACACAGATCATCGCACCCTAGAGTGATACCCATTCTAAAGCGCTTTGGCCCTTTTGATGTTGCTACTCGGCAATCATTCTTTACGATAATTAGAAGTATACTAAAAGAAGTATAAATTGTTGTCCACATAATGGTAAAGTGCAAAAGGAGATGGAGAAGATCTCACTTTACTTTTTCAATTAGAACCGATTCCATACTATTAAATAAATCCTGACTTAAAAACTCTAAATGAACTCTTTTTTCCTTCAAGACATAGGGGAGCATGTCTCGAAGGACTTCCCCTCCCCCTCATTTTGCAGATAAAGGATAGTATATATTCTAACAATCTGATCTCAGGTTTTTATTAGTGCGTCACCAGCAGCGGACCCGTCCGCACGTGTTCGCCGCAGTCTCCCGAGCTCACCGCGCGGTATCCATTGTCCATTTGCGATGGGTGACGCAACCTATGTTTCATAACTGGGCACGACTTTAACCTGTACGATGGTCGAACCAGAGCTCAAGAACCACTTTGGTCTCGATACCAAGGCGATCAGTGAGAAACTTGGTTGGAAAACGACCAAAAGCCAAATGCGATGACGTTGGTCGCAGAACCTCCCCACCGTTCCCAAAATTAGGGGGGGATGTAAACGGCGGGAAGATTGAAACCTCGCCCACCCAGCCATCCCAGCCTTCCCAGTAGCCACCTGACGAGTAGTATCCGACGAGAATCGGAAGGTGACTTTTTCCCGGGGGAGCCCAATTTCAAATTCCATCCCAGATAGCGGTACAGGGACAGTGGTCAAGAACCCCCAAGGAAATACCTTGCTCAAAGATAGACGCTATCAATGAAAAATATTCCCGCCCTTTCTTCAACCCGTATTACCAACTTATTTTTAACCCCAAAAAAACGCCCTCAAAACAAGGGGTGCTATCCGAGGGCCCCCAAGGGAAGGGGGAAAGCCAGCTGTCACGCTTTGCAGCTGTTTCACCGCCTCGTTGCGTTAAACGCAGGGGATCGGCATACGACTGCCACAGATTCAAAGACAAAGAAGTCCTTTTCTTTGAACCCGTCGGCGTAAACTTCCCGAATCCCAGCCACACGGCACTACCACGGATGCCCCAGGGCCAAAACGCAGAATACCTGCAAACCGGGGTTTCCAGGACCACCAAACCCATCCAGCACCGCCTTCCACCCTTCGTCCTTCCAACGCAGTAGCTCTGCCCTGCGGGCAACAGCCACGCCGGTGTGACTCCGAGCGCAACCCCGCCGCCACGCCAATGGACAAAATTTATTTCGAAACTCTCTAGATGCAAATTATTTAATTGTTAAATAACAGATGGATACTAATACTACAATGAATTTAAATGCACTTTATTAATCAAGAAAGATATTTGCAAACAGTTAAAATTACGTTGCATAAGTCGGTAGGATCATCGTTTTAGTGATATAAAAATATAAAGTCGACATCTAAAACTTAAACAGTTAGATCTTTCATTATTCCTATCTTTGAATTAGAGTCTTAAACTATTTGGAATTTGTTTTCAATTTAATCCGAAAAGCATTTATATTTTATTATTGGTAACTTAAGGTGTCGTTGGTGATTTTTGGTTTAAATGTGACTAAAGCCAATTTATTTATGTATTACATTGTTCCCGAAGAGGGAAATCCAAGAAATAGGGGATGTCAGTCTCCTTGTTAAAGTATTTTTATATTTTAGGTTATTTGATTTACATAGTCAAATAGCCATGAAAATGTTCTTGCTAGTAAATACATTTGGACGGTGGTAGGTCCTTAGGGACGACGGGGTACACCTGATAACTATTTTCTACCGCAGAGGGAAACATCTGGTGGACCCGACTGATCGTCTGCCTGCGTAGGCAATAAAAAAAATATAGACTGCATTATGTTATTATATACTTATGAAAATAGGACAAACCTTACTGTAAAATATATAATATGCGTTAATATTATTTTCTTTTCAGGACAAATTTAATAATGAGAGAGTCACTGTCAATATTAAAATAATAGATTTTTTCATGAGACGGAAGGCTCTCATAAAGCTTATAAATCAGCGAAACAGCGAGGAATCCTATAAATTTTCTTAATATTAATTAAAATATTAATTTGACTAGACTTTTGTTTAAGGGTTTCATTGGAAGTGCTGGTTTGGATATCACTGGTAATTTTTTATTATCTCTGAATATTTTTATTTTGTTTTTAAACAGTAACGAAACTTCAACTAGACATTACTTTGACATTGACTTTAACTAGATACAGAAATCTCATTGGTGATAAAGTTAATTTTACCTTATTATTTTTCTTCAAAACTAACAAAAATTTTAGCAAGAAACGCGTTGCTCTGAATATAATCCCATACAGTGGTATATATTCTCCATCCATACTAATACCAATTATAAAGGGGAATGATTTGTATTCCTGTGTATGTTTTGTAATGATAAAACTCAAAAACTACACACTGGACAGATTTAAAAAAATCTTACACCATTAAAAGCTTCATTCAGAGTAAGAGCAGTCCGTCTTCGGCTTAGCTAATAGCCGTAGATGGACTGCTATCACTGTTGGACATAGACTTCCCGTAATGCACGCTTTCTATATAAGTGGGTTTTTGGATCGTAACCCGCCACCTTGGTTCATTGTGGGTTGGTAGGTGGACCGACTTTTTACATGCCCAACCGACGCATGGATCATCTTACTTTTCAGAAAATTGGCCGAATTATCCTAACCAACCAGAAAACAAAAATAATAGAAAGTTGTTACCCTGCAAGATTCGCACCTACGACCTTCGATTTATAAAGCAAGGGCCAATACCGCTAGACCACGGAGGCGGTTGGACTGCTAGTAACGTATAATTTGTAAATTTATTATTTTTAAATTTCAATATCATAAATTTTCGCTACTGAGACAGTTTAATACTAATTTGAGTTACTGCAATTTAGAAGTGAATTAACCTATTTTTTACAGTACACGTTTTAGTGGTACCAATTCTAAATCAATTTCAACATTTGCCGCTAAAAATGGATTTTTTTTTTTTATGTTAACGACAAGGTATATTTTTATTATATCTTCGCCTATCAGGTAATAATTTAACAAATTCGTCTCTCGTACTTATAAAGAATCTAATAAAATGCAACGTTATTGAATAAAAGAACTTTTAACGGATTTCATGACCTTTATTTTACATTTTTAAGGTCCGACATTTCGAACACTTTTCGATCTATTCCTTCTCAGTCTATCCTGGACCACGGCTACACAATAAATGCGCAAAAGTCCGTTAAAAGGCCTTTTATTCAATAATGTGTAGTATTCGCGTAAACAAAAGAAATAATTATAATCTTTATTGTACAAATATTGTGATATGTACCAAATTAATTTCATAATACTCACTTTGTCATTCACAATGACATTGTACTCACTTAATGTTCGAAACAATACTCTTAATAAACTTGTTTTTAAGACGATAAGCTATATGAACAGAAGGTGACATATAAAAACTTTTCTTTTTACTATTCTAGGTCTTATACAAACCCATTAGCTTATTAGTCTACTCGGCTATAACAACCTTGCCCTGGGCTTTTATGATATTTTCGAGTGAGTAAAATATTTACGTATCTGATTTGATTAATCATTAACGTTACATTTCTAGATTTTTTATTACTGATAGCGGTAATAGGAAACAGTGGATATAAATCTCAGTTTTTTAAAAACAATTCTGAATTTCAATATTTAATTTGAAATGTAGTAATTGTAAGCGTATGCTTTTATTTCAATGATGCGGTGGGTTTGACAGTCTAAACCTTAAGATTTTAAGTTCCATGAGCTGGTAGCTTACTTTCATAAACTATTTTTCTTCAGTCGATCAATTGGATATCTTATCAAAAAAGTTTAAAACTATGAATGCACATTAATGAAAGAGAGAAATTGTGGAATTAACTAAGCATTTGAAGAATTTTTTAAGGATTTTATTCAACATAACAATTTTATTGTTTGGTAAAGATGATTAAGACAAAAGCAACAATTCATTATAACTTTAATGTAAATTGTATGTATTGGCAAGTTAATGTGATCTTTTATTATTTTTAGCTTCATCGATTCGATTCAAAATGTTTTTGGAGGCTAACTGTCGCTTACATTAATTTTAAACGCATGCATTATTTGTACCACATCCATACATTTCTTCTCCGTAAGTTTTCAATTTTAACAATTCTGTAAATTTAATTAAACTTAGGGTAAGACGATGTCATCAGATATGGAACCAAGTTTAAAACTGCATTAATTTTAAACATATAGTTTACAATAGAACTATTAACTAGACGGTTTTTACAAAATAAGGTAATATTTATAACTGAATGTATGTATATAGATACATTCGTTTGCACAATAATTTTGCACCATGACTTCCTTTGGTATAAAATATTTAATTTTAATAAATGACGTTTATTTTCAGATACAAGACCCTTTTAAAAATGTACTAGAGCTAGTTTGGGTTTTATCGTTTATGTTCATAATGAGTTTTATTCTTTTTATTGATTGATACTATGGTAACTTTGTCACAGTAAAGGTAAGATGCATATTTACGTTCGCATGTAACATTTCAGTGTGGTAATTTTGATACCAACATTACAAGCTAAACTATTAGTTAGGCCACTCTGAAACAAATTGGAATACAGACATATGCAATCTTAGTCTGCCCGTGATGACGGACCCTAGTAAGAGTCTAAACATCGGTCATAATACAAACAATTAAAGCGAAAAATCCGTGAAAAGTGGATTTAATAAGTATAATAATCAAGTCAATAAAAAAATATTTATATGCCAGTCTGATCAATGTTCACTTACTTCAATAAATTTCTACTTCTTATTTAGTTTTATTCTACAGCATCATGTTCCTACTGTTGTTATGGGGATCTGTAGTCGGTTTGAAAACAACAATTCAGTACTAGAGATATCTATGATCTAGTTTCATGGGAATACTAAACTAAACATACATCGTTTAGTATAAGCATATAATCGCTCTATCTCTTGCCACTGTTTGCTTCAAACATTTAATATAAATCAAGATTATGCTTTTTAGATTTGGGCTCTCGCAAACGCCCATTGCATCGGGTGGTCTAACCGGGTTGGTACCCACTTGTTTGGTTAGTGGGGTACCAACCCGCATTGGACCAGTGTGGTGGGATACGGTCCGGAAACCTTTTTATAAAGAATCGTGCATTAGCAGAAGGCCTATGTACATCAATGGACTTAAAACAGGCTGATGATGATAAAATGCGTATTTTTTTAATGCCTACGCAGGCAGATGAGCAATCGGGCCACCTGATGGAAAGTGGTCACCGACGCCCCAAGACATTGGCAAATACTGGAACCAAACGCGCCGCCACCGGTGAGATAAAGGATGTGGGACATAGTCTCGTTTTACCCAGTAAATCCGCTGGTTACGGTGGCCCCTTCAATTGGAACACGGTAGTGTTTTCACACTACCGCTTTGGGAGAAATAGGGCAACCACAGTGGTGGCCCACCCGTTTGGGTCCCTTTGAAAAGGGGACCCACCAAGGTACGATTTTTATAACTTTCCAAAATATGAATGACTATGTTATATTATGATTACAAAGGATTTTCATAGACCCAACCACATATTAATGTATTTGCTTGTATTGTGAAATATTACCTACCTACTTTTATATGAATCTAATATTTAAACGGAGCAATAGTTTTTTAATCCTTTTATCTTTCCTAACAGAGTTATCAAATCTCGGAGGCAATTTACTCTTGTTCTTGGATAAATTTGTCATCAAGTAACAGCAGAAACCTAAATATGTTTTTGGCACGAACCCAGAAACCGCTAATGATAAACACGTTTATCTTGATGTCAGTTTCTTTGGAATCGTTTAAAAAGTTAGTATTTGCGAGGCTTAAAAAATAAAATTAGTAATACTTTTGTAACTTCATTGTGAGATTATGACAAAAATAAAATTTCTATCACCATTTTGCACTTTTTAGGTAAATAAACTCATCTAAAAGGGTTTGAAATATTAAACCTGGCAAATAACGCGTTCTTAACATTATTTTGTGAAGGTTTGGGCATAAAAGTATCAACAGGTACAGTTATAATGTACATGTTTATTTAAAAAATAGTATATGAATACACAAATGTCTCTGACAGTTATTGAATAGTTAGTAGAGTATTATATAAAATGTTGTTTCATAAAATTATATTTAGTATATTAAAAAATATGTTTCTAGTTTGTAACCTTTATAACTATTTACTTTATTTAGTGTTACTTTAATGTGGCATAAAGAATAAAATTTTAAAAGGGAAGGAATTCAAGGAAAATGTCTAATAAGACCGTTCCTTAACATAGAGGATCACCGAAAAAGAAGCCATTTTTCATGACCACTGAATTTTGAGCGGCCCGTAAAGATGGGCTTTTAAATTTTTCCATAGATAAGAGGTTTCGAATGTATTAGCTTTTACTGCAAATGGCGCTATCGGGATGAAAACCAAAAGTAAAGTTAATAATTTAATACATGCTATGAGATTAGTATATAGCAAAAATACCAAACATATCTATACATTTGTACAAATATTCGCTTTTATTACATTATAAAAAATATAAAAAACAGCCAGAGTTCTTAGAACTATAATAATCCCGTATTCCGTCCCTTCCAAAATTAGTTTGATTAGGTTTTTACTTTATTATAATTTCGATAAGCCGTTCTTAAAGCCGGGTACTAACATTTCGATACTCCCCTCTCGAAAGTCATTTATAATCTAAATTTTGATGTTTTTTGGCATTTGAAAGTATCATAAATCATAATCATAAGTTTAATAACATTAATTCTATTCGTGAGAATTGCCATAAGGTATTCTCATAAGCATTCTAATAGAATATTATTTTTTCCGATGGTTAAAGTGATTTTGAACATGATAGACCTCCTTAATACATGGCTGCTAATAATAGTCTTTCAGTTTTTAAAGTGCATACTACAATTTATTCTGAATATAAATAAAAAAGTGCAATAAATTTACATCGTATGCGTAGACTCTAACCATACTTAAAACGTTAGAAACGATGCCGGTTTTTCTTTTACTTTTGAAGATATTGTTGGACAAGATTCAAGAAGATTTTAAAAACATTTTGTGTTCTCTTGAAAAAAGGGCCCATTATTTTGATCCCGAGACAAAACAGCAGTGTATTCATAATGTATTCAATAGACGGCTAAACTCACTTGAAATTGGTGATGGGGCCGACTAGTTTCGGACCCATCAGAGGACCTTCATCAGGACGCGAGGGATAACTTTACGGTTACAATGGAGCGACCATCATCATTGATCCCGAAGAAGTTTCGTGCCGTGGCATAGACCGGCAAAGTTTTGGTTTCAATATTTTGGCTTTAATTCCCCGAAGAAATGCCATCGAAGAGAAAAATAGAGCGAAACATCCACGGGCTTGCTGTTTCATCACGACCACGCTGCCTCGCACAGGTTGGCAGTTGCAATAGCATTTTCGCCACATATGGTACTTAGCGGTTTTTATCTGTTTTTCAAATTTAAAGAATACTTAAGGGGACACAGGTACAAAGACGACAACAAGTAATGGATGCCTTGGAGAGCTTTATGCGGGATCAACCCAATTCTTTTAGAGGCATTGAAGCTTTGGTTTCACTGAACTTGGTGTGCAGAGAGACTAGGAGCCTATGAAGAAAAAATAGACTATTAAGCTTCTAACAGACATTATATCTCATTTTCATTACTTTTTGATCTCTTCAAGTAGTTAATTTAAAATATTTATATAAACGTGATAAATATCACGTTTATATAAATATACGTTTGTAGTCATGTCCATGTGAGATAATAATAAATACTTCAATTAAGTAACATATTTTTTAAAAAGGGTAATCTTTTTTGTAAATATATATTCATGTGAAGAAACAACGCTTATACGTGAGCGATATTTGCGGTGCGTTGCACGCCGCAATTAATCTTCCAACATCTGTCTTACCCACGTACATAGTAATTTGTAACGGGGCATTTAATATGTGACATTACCTTGTTTCCAATGAAACCATTTCAAATTTACATTTCCAGTGATCATTTATTAATAACGTGATATTAACGAAATGTTGTTTTTTATTATTTTTGGCTAAAGGGTACAATAAACCTTAAACCAATTTTTTTTCTGTGCTTAAGTAGATACACAAAAATTTCACTCCTATTTTATTTAAACGGCATTACACATATTACCTTTTTATTAAAATAAGGAGACAAGTATTAAAAAGTAATTATTATACAAAATATACATACTTAATAATCACAAACGAAATAATAAAAAAAATAGGACCGAATGACAGCTTATACATATCATTTAAACAAGATTGAACAAAATCGGAGCACTAGCGCAGCAACGAGCTAACATAAATAAAAAAAACGCTCCAAATTAAGTACCTCCTCTTTACAGAAATAAAAACATAAATTTTCCGGAATAAAGCTACAGTACCTGCTAGTTGTCGCATAAAAAAACAATTATTATATATTAAAAGAAAACAATTCAATTTAGTCAATATAATCCTATAAAATAAAAAGTGTAATTATTAAATAGTTAATCAATAATTATATTTTAGAATTAGTCAAAATCAGCTAGTCAAAGTTATGGCGAATACAGTAAAATAGATGATTTTTTTATTAGTGAATTAAACAACTTGACTCATATATTCAGATAGGCAGTTACGTTTACCGCATTTTCTGTCCTTTTCCCTCATTTCCAGATTTTTCGTACATCCCTACTTTTTTACCCAGTGGGGGGTCTGGCAAAACTATATAGACCAGACCACTGTTGCTTGATCATTGTGTCGAAATATACACCTTATATATAATAGATGAGCAAAAGATATTAATTCGTACATTTATGTTTCTATACATAACATTTATATATCAGATTCATTTATACCAAGGATGTTTAGAATATGAACTACAGTGTTCTTCACATTTCTTGCAATACTATTCAACATATGGGTAACCGAAGGGTTTCAGAGTTACCATATTTATTGCTCCAGTGTCCCAGTTTCTAATTAAGAATCGTTTATATATCATCAAATAGGTAGACTGGAGAGCAATCACACACTTTATATTATGTAAGAATTGCCACCCTGACTGCCAATAATATTAGCTATGTAATGGACACTTTACAACAACTTTGCTCGATTCAATAACCAAAAATGTGAAATCTTGCATTGTGATTCGTAAGGTAGAGAAACAACATGGAAACATTATTGTCTAGTGCAAATACTTTAAAACGAATTAGAAAAGTTTGTACTCTTTTTATCCTTGAAGTTATGCTTCCAGACTCATGTTTATGTAAGCTTCATCTAACACAGAGTTCGCGAGAAGCTACCGTCCCCACAACTGGGTAGCCCACCTTTTTTCTAAAAATGAAGGCCTCACGTACAGAAGGTACGTGAGTTAGCGTATTAGTTTATGTCTCCTAAGGATCGTCGACGATCGGTTTACGACCGGATGCTGACGGTCTGGCAACTGTATTAATCGTTTGCTGGGGCGGTAAGAACCGCCCTGGAACGCGGGTTTATCTAGTATACGCGATGTGTGTGTGTCGCTGTGCTCGTAAGCGAGGGCGCACTACAGGTGTGTGCTATCCCTAATTGTGTGAGTGTAAGGGTTGTATATCAGGACCCCGTTGGGTCCGGAGTCTCGGCGACCCCTTCCTCGTCCGGGTCGAGGAGAACGTTTCGCGGTCTACGCTTTTAACTGGACGCTTTGGATCGGCCGTGTACGACGCCGTCTTAACCAGCAGAGGGTTATTATGATTAATAACTTATCGATGTGTTTGCACGTTAACTTTTGAAAGTGTTCGCGGAGTGTTGGCAATTTACCGTCGCTGTGTAGGTCTACGTTACGTATGTACCACTGCGCCCCGGTGGCGCGGCGGATGAATTTGTTTTGCACTGCCTGTAGTTGGAAAATTTATATTCCAAACAGGAAATTGTCTTAGCACTTAAGACGGGGAAATCGGCTTTTTAATAAAGTGTTCATTATAAGTACATAATTAACAAGTTTTCTGGCAGCTCAGATATCACTCTGTATTCTACGCATTGATGCCTAACACAATATTATTGTGAATCGAGCCACTACCAATTTGAGATTCAAATCTGTTAAGGACTGTACTACCGACGCTCCGTCTAAAAATTTGGCTATGGTGCTGCTTTGTAAGGTGTCCTCGTGGACAGACGGTCAACATGACGACTAAAGCAAAATTTGTCTAGAACTACGAGCCTTTATTTATATTGTTTACCCACAAACTGCCTTGCTTCCGGAATAAATCTGAAATTTTAGGCGGTAGTAGCCTTGTGGCTACTGCTAATTCTGCAGATTTATTTGGGCTTTCAAAGCTGGAGTTTCGTTGTCCATCCTCCAAAGCGCCTGTTTCCAACTAGGAGCGTACCTTTGTTCTAGGATGAATTAGATCCTAAAAGTCGTAGATGGCAGTGGTAATATCCAAGCAAGCAGATAGTCCCATTGTACTTCGAAAGCATTGTAAAATATCAATCTCTAGAAGGAGAATTAACATGCACTAAGTTCCATACTGCTCTCATTGTACTCCATCACTACAGTTATAGTAAACAAAATTTCCGAACAGCTTGGTACAAGATACCCCTCTTGTGGTTTCCGTTGATAAGCGATCTGCTGGAGTTAAATGAACATGGAATACTTATATAATTTTACCTACAACTTGTTTAAAATATTTAGAGAATTAGTTCTACAATCAACGCCCAGGTAGGCAACAGCTATATGATTGCCCGATTGGATCGGCAATGAGCCTACTGCTGCTTAAAGCTACTGTCCTACATTAAGGTATTATTTGGGTTATAAGAACCCATACCACGAGTATAAAAAATCATGGGAAAATTATCCGATATTTAAGTAAGAAACTAAGTTTTTAACTATTTGACAAGTTGATAATCAAAATATACTGTATAAGTTAAACTTAAAGAAACGGCAGAAAAATCTATTGCGAACAGGTAATTTTTGTTTTATGTAAAAATAGCTTTAGTGTGACTACCTAAACATAATTTAAAAAAATGTGAAGGAATAAAATTTTAATCCACATCCCTTACTTTTTTGTATTTTTTTTCTTTTATCTACTTTGATTTTTAATGTCCTCATCCTAATATTTATTATAATATCATCAAAGACCTCTTTTACTCATTTCAGTGTATTGTGGAATAACCCTAGGAAAAATGCTTTTTAAGGGTTCCCATACCTTTGATCAAATATTTGGGAACATTTCTATCGTTCAACAATTATATGAACATGTGCGTTCCAAAAATTATAACAGACATAGTTTTATTACAGAGACAGGACATAGTCCCATTTTATAACATGGCGTTGACACAACCGCAGTACCTCTCTATTGTTCCTTATTTCCCTTGTTAAGTTATTAACAAGTTAATATCCGTTGGAAATGAAGATAAAACATAACGTATTGACCCCAATAACAGGCCTACAGGATAGATCTGTAAAGGTACTTATGTAACTACAAAATTCCGATATATCACCAAATTCTCTGTCAGTCGGCCTTATAAAAGGGAAAATCTGTAATAAATTAAATTAAAGAGAGAATTAAATTAGACCTGGGTCGGTTTCCTTTATAACTGACTTTATCCTTTCAAAGACATATGGCTCGAGTCCTCGACATGCCATTTATACGAATGAAGTAGCAAAAGGGTTGTGCTACTAAGTAGCTAATTAATTTTATGAGAATAAAATCTATTTAAAACCAAATAATTTTTATACAGTATGATTTGATTTTATTAAATCAATTTTGTAGTAAAAAAACCTTTTTCAATTTAAAATTTTATAAAATTCTAGTCATCATCATCATCATCATCATCAGCCTTTGATAGTCCACTGCTGGACATAGGCCTCCCCTAATACACCCCTATCCATTAGGGGGTTTTTGGACCATATCCCACGCTGGTCCAATGAGATGATGATTTCGGGTTAGGGTCAAAAATGTTCAACGTTTGTACGCGATAGAAGCATTCTTTAGAATAAGTTTGTTACGACATTTTTAGCGATCATCTACTTTGCTTTTTTATTTCTTCTTTATGAAAAACTTGATAAGTTTTGTACTTGATGTGTAAAACTTTTATGTGCAATTAAGTTTGAAGCACTATTTTTTTTACAAAATACATATACACGTCGGAATTGCTGCAAAAAGATAACTGCATAGTACTAACAGTGTAATGAATGCAACTTCAAACACGTACGTTAAATACATTTAGTACCTACACGTTCAAGATTAAAGTAACAACATATAGTATACCGAAATAAAGTGTTTTTGCAACAAGTATGTAACAGAAATGAAGATCGTAAAACTAAATAAAAGCGAAAATTCGAAATATTTTATTACACCTCGGGTGCGAATTTGTCGCCCTAGTTCTCAAACCGGTAATAAATTTATGTGACGATGTAAAATATAATATTGGAAGCGTTTGGGATTCCCGTTTTAGTGGATTATAAATCTCCGAATTTGTAATGTAATATAATTTCACTTCTATATTAATTATATTCATCATCATCATTAGGCAATGGACATATCCACGCTGATCCAATTCGTGGTTGGTAGGGGGAACGACTTTTTACATGCCCATCTGATGCATGAATCATCTAAACTTTCAGACAATTGGGTGATCGCTTAGGTCCTAACCAACCAGAAAGCAACAATAACGATATATTGTTTGCATACTACGAAAAACCAAATCAAAGAATCATCATAAGAAAATGATCTAGGTCGCTTGTGTTGCGGTAAGATACAACAGCCACTTAGTTTTTACACATCATAGGAACAATTCAGACTGTTTGAATCTACAGGTCCAGTACTATCAATATTTACCGAGCAAAAGGTTTATCTTATCAATCATGCAACTATGTATGCATTTCAACTGTAGCTTTTGTGCAGAAAAATACGTAAAATTAATGTAAAACGAACATATGAACAGAAATCAATCGCAAAATAAGTAAAGCTAAGCTCTTAACTCTATGCCTAGTTAGAGTGTTTTTCTTTTAATATAACTCGACTTCCGAGGAAAGTATTTATGAAGTTAAAAATTACGAAAACTAAATGGAAATACTTAAAAACTAGTTTACTTTTTCAATAACTATGAAAGCAACTTTAAACTGCTATTTGCAAGCAATCGTAACTACGTGCGTGTTTCAATTAATTAAATAATGTTAACACATGCGTCAAAAATCTTCAAATGACATAATTTTTCAGCAGTTTGCTTTAAAGTTTTCCTTTACTCAATGTTGCATGTCGTTTCAAGTAGTAGGATCCATTTGATCTACTGTTTAACGATTTGAGTGATTACTTGTATTTGAATTTGTAAATGTGAGTACGTGTATGTGTGAATATGTGAGTTTGTGAATGTGACTGTATATATACGAGTGTATGAATGTGTGAGGTTTATGTATATGATATTGCGGTAATGTAAGTGTGAAAAGCATGTGGGTATGTGAATACATATGCGAGCCTGAAAATTATTTTTAAATCAACAGTCAAAACACCCATTCATTACTTTATACTGATAAATTTTAGCTAACTTATCAAACTAAACTTAATAACATTTTTTCGCATTTTGCTGAATATTGGAAAATCTAATTTAATGCTTCAAATATCATGTAATAATCAATTTAAAGTGTACAGTAACATACATAAAATCATCACTGTCATGATAAACTACCATTAAGCGTTTACTAATCACGTCCTTAACATTTCACACGATAGAATCCAATTGCTGGACTGAACAGAGAAAATTTGAACCAGACAGCAGTCAGTCAGTCTAGTGGTTGTTAATATATATAATTTGTAAATATTCTGCATTTACTAGCTTATTATACTAGCGTAACCCTCGACTTTGTCTATACGAATGGAAGAAATGTCCCGTAATGTATTGAATTATATTGTAAAGTATAATATAAATAAAGTGTTATAATTGTGTGTCTATCATTAGACAGAAAGTTTCAGTCGAAACTTCGACGTTGACGAATCCTACACATTGTCAATCTGTAGCACGCCAAGCGTGGCAACTATGGCAAAATCCTCCTCATGAAGAATGACAATGACGTGGCCCGCAGTCCCCGGCAGCCCCACTAATCCTGGCACGTAGCGGCCTTGGAATGGTGGCGGGGTAGCAGAATCTCGGATGGATTCGGCTATCACCAACGACGACTGGACCTGGCAACTTTCAACGCACGGACATTGAGGACCGACAAGAACTAGAAGAAGAGGTAAACAGGCTGCGTTTCGGATCTCAGGATTATCTGGAGTCCCAAGAGGGAGGACTCGATAATCCTTTGAATACGGCAACCTGTTTTACCACCGAGACGGTGACCAACTATCCTAAGGAGGGTCCGATTTCGTTCAAGTCTCCATAACAATATTGCTTAAATCGAGATGTATCGTCAAGGGTCGCGTACTTTACTCAGATTATCCAAACGATATTCGTTGAAGGTCATACAAGTATATGCACCGACATCTACACATCCGATGAGGGAGGTCGAGAAACTCAATAAATAAATAAGTAAATGAATAAGTAAATAAATAAATCAACGAATAAATGAAAAAGTATTAAATAGGAAATAAATAAATCAATAAATAAATAAAAATAAAATAAATGAATAAATAAATAAGTAAATAAATAAATAAATAAGTAAATAAATAAGTGAATGAATGAATTAAAGAATAATTAAAAGAATAAATGAATGAATGAATTAAAAAATGAATTAGAGAATAAATTAAAGAATGAATAAAATAAATGAATGAATGAATGAATGAATAAATGAATGAATAAATTAATAAATAAATATATAGTAAATATAAAAGTAAATAAATAAGTAAATATATAAGTAAATAAATAAGTTAATAAATAAGTAAATAAATAAGTAAACAAATAAGTAAATAAATAATGAATGGATGGATGGATTGATGGATGGATGAATGAATGAACGAATGAATGAATGAATGAATGAATGAACGCATGAACGAACGAACAGAACTAATGAATGACTGAATGTATGAATGAATTAAAGAATGAATGGATGAAAGAACGAATGAACGATTGAATACATGAATGAAGGAATGAATAAATAAACAAATGAATAAATAAATAAATAAATGAAGGAATGAATGAATGAATAATTAAAAAGAATAAATAAATGAATGAATGAATGAATAAATGAATAATAAATTAATAATAAATAAATAAAAAAAGTAATAAAATGGTAAATAAATTTTTTTTTTAATAAATTAATTAAAATAAATTTGGAATGAAGATAATTAAGGAATGAATTAAAAGAATAAATGAATGATAATTAAAAAGATGGGAATAAATTGAATTAAAAATAAATGTGATGGAATAATAAATAATGAATAAATTAATAAATTTTAATAAATTATTTAAAATTAAAAGTAAATAAATTAAATTTAAAAGTAAATAAATTTAATAAATAAATTAAATAAATAAACAAATAAGTAAATTAAATAAATAAATGGGTGAATAAATGAATAATGAATGAACGAATGAAGATTGAAAGATGATGATGAATGAAAAATGGATGAAGATAATGGTAAATGTGAATGGGAATGAATAAATGAATGGATGAATGAATGAATGAATAATGGATGGATGGATTGATGGATGGATGAATGAATGAACGAATGAATGATGAATGAAGAAGACCGAACAAGAACAATAATGAAAATGAATGTAGATGAATTAAAGAATGAATGGAGAAAGAACGAATGAACGTTGAATACATGAATGAATGTGAAACATAAACAAATGAATAAATAAATAAATAAATAATGAAGAATAAATGAATGAATTAATAAAAGAATAAATAAATGAATGTGAATAATAAATGAATGAATAAATTAATAAATAAATAAATAATAAAAGTAATAAAAAAAATAAATTAATTATTTTTAATAAATTAATTATAAAATAAATTTGGAATGAATAAATGAATGAATGAATAAAAATAATGAATGAAATGAATGAATAGAATAAATGAATGAATGAATGAATGAATGAAGAATGAATGAATAAGAATGAATGAATGATGAATAATGAATTAATGAATAATTAAAAATGAATGAATAAGAAAAGAATAATAAAATAATAAATAATGAATCAATCAATCAATAAAACAATGAAAATTAAATGAAAAATGAAGTTGAATAATGAATTAATGAATGAAAAAATTGAATGAATAATGATTGAATGATGAATGAAAGGATGAATGAAGAATGAATGAATGAAGAAGGAATTATTGAATGTAAATAAATGAATAACAAATAAATTAATAAAAATTTAATGAATGAATGAATGAATGAATGAATGAATGAATGAATAATGAATGAATGAATGAATAATGAATGAATGAATGAATAATGAATGAATGAATGAATAATGAATGAATGAATAATGAATGAATAATAATGAATGAATAATGAATAAGATGGATGGATGGATGAATGGAGGAATGAACGATCAACGAACGAACAACTCGTTGAAGGAACGAACGACGAAGAACGAACGAACGAACAAACAAGAACGAAGAATAAATAAAGAATTTTGAATGATTAAATAAATAAATAACTGAAAAATTAAAAAATAAATACTTAAATAAATGAATAAATAAATAAATAAATAAGTGAATGAATGAATTAATGAATGAATGAATGAATGAATGAATGGAATGAATAAATGAATGAATGAATGAATGAATGAAAGAATGAATGAATGAATTGAATGAATGAATGAATGAATGAATGAATGAATGAATGAATGAATGAATGAATGAATGAATGAATGAATGAATGAATGAATGAATGAATGAATGAATGAATGAATGGAATGAATGAATGAATAATGAATGAATGAATGAATGAATGAATAAATGAATGAATGAATGAATGAATAAAATTTTGAATGAATAAATAAATGAATAACAGGAAAATTAATAAATAATAGGTGGAATGAATGAATGAATGGAATGAATGAATGAATGAATGAATGAATGAATGAATGAAGAATGGAATGGAAATTGAATGAATGAATGAATGAATGAATGAATGAATGAATAATGAATGAATGATAATGGAAGATGGAAAATGAATAATGAATGAATGAATGAATGAATAATGAATGTGGAATGGATGAATGAATGAATAAATGAATGGAATGAATGAATGAATGGATGAATGAAAAGATGAATGGAAATGGAGAATGAATGAATGAATGAATGGCGAATAATAATGAAGAATGAATGAAATGAATAAATAAATGAATAATCAATCAATAATAAAACAATGAAAGATTAAATGAACAAATGAATATTGAATGAATGGAATTAAGAATGAATAAATAAATGAATGAATGAATGATTGAATGAATGAATGAAAGGATAATGAATGGTGAATGAATGAATGAAGGAATTATTGAATGAATAAATAAATGAATAACTAAATAAATTAATAAATAAATAAGTGAATGAATGAATTAAAAGAATTAATGAATGTAGCCTTGAATAAATGAATGAATGAATACATGAATAAATGAATGAATGAATGAATGAATGAATGAATAAATAAATGAACGAATGAATGAATGAATGAATGAATGAATGAATAAATGGATGAATAATGAATGAGTAAATTGAATGGAGGAATGAATAAATGAATGGATGAATGAATGAATGAATGAATGGATGGAATGGATTGATGGATGGATGAATGAATGAACGAAGAATGTTATGAATGAATGGGACCGAACAAACGAACAATAATGAAGAATAGAATGAAATTAAAAGAATGAATGGATGAAAAGAACGAATGAACGATTGAAACCATGGAATGAATGAATGAATAAAACAAATGAATAAATAAATAAAAAATGGAATGAATGGAAATTAAATGAATGAATTAATAAAAGAATAAAATAAATGAATGGAAGGAATGGAATAAATGAATGAATAATTAATAAATAAATAAATGGAATAAAAAGTAATTAAAATGGGAAATAAATTAATTTTTTTTAATAAATTATTTATAAAATAAATTTGGGATGAATAAATATGGAATGGAATGGATGGAATGGAATGGAATGGAATGGATGGAATGGAATGGAATGGAATGGAATGAATAATGGAATAGATGAATGGAAAGATGGAATGAATGGAATGAATGGAATGGAATGAATGGATGGAATGGAATGAATGAATGAATGGAAATGGAATGGAATGAATGGATAGATGAATGAATGAATGAATAATGAATGGATTGAAATGGAATGAATGAATGGAATGAATGAATGAATGAATGAAGAATGGAATGAATGAATGATGAATAATGAATGAATGAATGAATGAATGAATGAATGAATGAATGAAAATGAATGAATGGATGGATGGATGGATGAATGGAGGAATGAACGATCGAACGAACGAACGAAACGTACGGTTGAAGGAACGCAACAACGAACGAACGAACGAACAAACAGACGAAGAAGAAGAATAAATTAATGAATTATTGGAATGATTAAATAAAAACTGGGTAAATTAAAAATAAATACAAATAAATGGAATAAATAAATAAATAAATAAATAAATTTTAAAAATAAATAAAATAAGGTGAATAATTAATTAAAGAATGAATAATTGAATGAATGAATGAAATGAATGAATGAATGAAATGAATGAATGAATGAATAATGAATGAATGAATGAATGAATGAATGAATGAATGAATGGAAATGAATGAATGAATGAATGGTGGATGAATGAATGAATAATGAATGAATGAATGAATGAATGAATGAATGAATGAATGAATGGAATGAATGGTGAATGAATGAATGAATGAATGAATAATTGAATGAATGGAATCATGAATGAATAGAAATGGAATGAATGAATGAATGGAGTGAAGGGTTATTAATGAATAAATGAATAACTAAATAAATTAATAAATAAATAAGTAATGGAATGAATTAAAATTAATAATGTATGTGAAATAAATGAATGAATGAATACATGAATAAATGAATTAATGAATGAATAATGAAATGAATAAATAAAAACGAATGAATGAATGAATGAATGAATGAAATGAATAAATGGATAATGAATGAATGAGTAAAATGAAATGAATGGAGGAATAATAAATGAATGGATAATGAATGAATGAATGGAATGGAATGGATGGATTGATGGATGGATGGATGGAAGAACGAATGGAATGTATGGAATGAATGGAAGACCGAACGAAGAACGAACTAATGAATGAAATGGATGTTGAATGAATTAAAATGAATGGATGAAAGAACGAATGAACGATTGAATACATGAATGAATGAATGGTACATAAACAAATGAATAAATAAATAAAATAAATGAATGAATGAATAAATGAATGAATTAATAAAGAATAAATAAATGAATGAATGAATGAATAAATGAATGAATAAATTAATAAATAAATAAATGAATAAAAAAGTAATAAAATGAGAAATAAATTAATTATTTTTTAATAAATTAATTATAAAATAAATTTGGAATGAATAAATGAATGAAAATGAATGAATGAATGAATGAATGAATGAATGAATGAACGAATGAATGAATCGAATGAATGAATACTTAAACAAGTAAATTAAAGAATGAATGAATGAACGAATGAATGAATGAATGAATGAATGAATGAATGAATGAATGAATGAATGAATGAATGAATGAATGAATGGAATGAAATGAATGAATGAATGAATGAATGAATGAATGAATGAATGAATGAATGAATGAATGAATGAATGAATGGAAGAATGAATGAAGGATGGATGGATGGATGAATGGGAGGGTGAAGATCGAACGAACGAACGAATTCGGTTGAAGGGAACGAACGAACGAAACGAACGAACGAACGAACAAACGAACGAACGAACGAATTGAATAAAATTAATGAATTATTGAATGATTAAATAAATAACTAATAAATTAAAAAAATAAATACTTAAATAAATGAATAAATAAATAAATAAATAAGTAAATTTTATATAAATAAATAAATAAGTGAATAATTGAATTAAAAGAATGAATAATTGAATGGAATGAATGAATGAATAATGGAATAATGGAAAGAATGAATGAATGGAATGAATGAATGAATGAAATGAATGAATGAATGAATGAATGAATGAATGAATGAATGAATGAATAAATGAACTGAAGAATGGAATGAATGAATGAACGAATGAATGAATGAATGAACGAATGAATGAATAAACGAAAGAATGAATTAATGAATTAATAAATAAATGAATGAATGAACGAATGAATGAATGAATAATAATGAATGAATCAATCAATCAATAAAACAATGAAGATTAAATGAACAAATGAATGATTGAAGAATGAATTAATGAATGAATAAATAAATGAATGAATGAATGATTGAATGAATGAATAAAGGATGAATGAATGAATGAATGAATGAATGAAGAATTATTGAATGAATAAATAAATGAATAACGAAATAAATTAATAAATAATAAGGAATGAATGAATGAATGAATGAATGAATGGAAGAATGAATGAATGAATAAATGAATGAATGAATGAATGGAATGAATGAATGAATGAATGAATGAATGAATGAATGAGTTAAAGAATGAATGAGTGAATGAATGAATGAATGAATGAATGAATGAGTGAATGAATGAATTAATAATGAATTAATAAATGAATGAATGAACGAATGAATGAATGAATGAATAAATGATGAATGAATCAATCAATAAAACAATGAAAGATTAAATGAACAAATGAATGATTGAATGAATGAATGAATGAATGAATAAATTAATGAATGAATGAATGACTAAATAAATGAATGAACGGATGAATAAATGAATGAATAAATGTATGAAAAATTGAATGAATAAATAAATGAATAATAATAAATTAATAAATAAATAAGTGAATGAATGAATTAAAAATTAATGAATGATGCTGAATAAATGAATGAATGAATAAATGAATGAATTTATGAATGAATGAATGAATGAATAAATAAATGAACGAATGAATGAATGAATGAATGAATGAATGAATGAATGAATGAATGAATGAATGAATGAATGAATGAATGAATGAATGAATGAATGAATGAATGAATGAATGAATGAATGAATGAATGAAGATGGATGGATGGATGGATGGATGGAGAAATGAACGATAGAACGAACGTAACGTTGAAGTGAACGAATGAACGAATAGAATGAATGAACAAAGGAAGAATAAATGAATAAATAAATGAATAAATAATGAATGAATAATGAATATATAAAAAATAAATGACTTAAAGTTATAAATGGTAATAAATAAATATTTTTTAATAAATTAATTAAAAACTACATTAATTAATAAAAAATAAGTAATAATTACATAAATAATTAAATAATTAAAGTTGTATAAATGAATAAATAAATGAATGAATGGATGAATAAATGAAGTGAATGAATGATTAAATAAATAAATAATTATAAACAATAAAAAATAAATAAGTAAATAAATAAATGAATGAATGAATGAATTAAAGAATTAATTAATTAATTAATGAATGTGAATGAATCAATTAATAAATGAATGAATGAATGAATGAATGAATGAATGAACGAATGAATGAATGGATGGATGGATTATGCATGAACAAGAATGAATGAATATGAAGAATGAAGATGAATGACAACAGAATTAATGAAGAATTAATAAATGAATGAATGAAACGAATGAACTGAAATGAATGAATAAAATGAATGAAATGAATAATCAATAAAACAATAAAGATTAAATGAATAAATGAATGATTGAATGAATGAATTAATGAATGAATAAATAAAATGAATGAATGAATGATTGAATGAATGAATGAAAGGATCGAATGTAAATGAATGAATGACAATGAATGAATGAAATTAATGAATGAATAAATAAATGAATAATTAAGATAAATAATAAATAAATAGATGAATGGAAATGAATTAAAAAATTAATGAATGTATGAACTAAATAAATGAATGAATGAATACAGGAATAGAATAATGAATGAATGAATGAATGAATGAATGAATAAATGAACGAATGAATGAATGAATGAATGAATGAATGAATGAATGAATTAATGAATTAAATGAATGAATGAATGAAAATGAATGAATGAATGAATGAATGAATGAATAAATGAATGAATGAATGAATGGCTGGATGGATGGATGGATGGAGAAATGAACGATTGAACGAACGAACGTATGAACGAATGAATGAATGAATGAATGAATGAACAAGGAAAGAAGAATGAATAAATAAATGAATAAATAAATGAATGAATAAATGAGTATATAAAAATAAAATGATTAAAAAGTTATTAAATAGGTAATAAATAAATATTTTTTAATAAATTAATTAAAAACTACATTAATTAATAAAAAATAAGTAAATAATTACATAAATAATTAAATAATTAAAGGATTGATAAATGAATAAATAAATGAATGAATGGATGAATAAATGAACGAATGAATGAATGATATAAATAAATAAATAAATTATAAACAAATAAAAAATAAATAAAGTAAATAAATAAATGAAATGAATGAATGAATTAAAAATTAATTAATTAATTAATGAATGCTTGAATGAATCAATTAATAAATGAATGAATGAATGAATGAATGAATGAATGAATGAATGAATGAATGGATGGATGGATTGATGGCTGAACGAACGAACGAACGAACGAATGAAGGAACGAACGAACGAACGAACGAACAAACGAACGAACAAACGAATGAATAAATGAATGATTAAATAAATAAATAACTAAATAAATTAAAAAATAAATACTGAAATAAATGAATAAAAAAATAAATAAATAAATAAATTAATATATAAATAAATAAAAGTGAATGAATGAAATTAAGAATGAATGAATGAATTAATTAATAATGAATGAATGAATGCTTGAATGAATGAATGAATGAATCAATCAATCAATCAATAAAACAATGAAAGATTAAATGAACAAATGAATGAATGAATGATTGAATGAATGAATGAAAGGATGAATGAATGAATGAATGAATGTATGAGGATGAATGAATGAATGAATGAATGAATGGAGGGATGGATTGATGGTTGAACGAACGAACGAATGAAGCAACGAAGCATGAACGTACAAACGAACGAACGAACGAATGAATGAATGAAGGAATTATTGAATAAATAAATATATGTATATAATAACTAAATAAATAAGGAATGAATGAATTAAAGAATTAACGAAAGAATGCTTGAATAAATGAATGAATGAATACATGAATGAAATGAATGGATAATGAAAAAATGAATTAAAAATGAATGAATGAATGAATGAATAATGAAGTGAAAGAAGAATGAATATGGATGGAATATGGGAATGAAGATTGAACGAAGAACGTATGAAGAATGAATGAATGAAGAATGAATGAACGAAAGAACGAATGTAAATGAATGAATAAATAAATGAATGAATAAATGAGTATAAAAAATAAATATTAAAAAGTTATTAAATAGGTAAATAAAAAAAATTTTTAATAAATTAATTAAAACTAATTAATTAATAAAAAAAAGTAAATAATTACATAAATAATTAAATAATTAAAGGATTGTATAAATGAAAAAAAATGAATGAATGGTTAAAAAATGAACGAAAATGAATGAATGAATGAATAAAAAATAAATAAATGAATAATTGAATATATAAATAAATAAAAAAAAGTAAAAAATAGGTAAAAAGTTAATTTATTTTTTTAAAATTAAAAAAAAAATTTGGAAAATAAAATGTGAAGAATAAAGAACAATGAATGGATGGATGGAAATGGGAGGAATGAAGATGAACGAAGAACGATGTAGAAAAATGAATAATGAAAATGAATGTAAAAAAATGAATGAATTAATGAAAATCAATCAATCAATAAAACAAAAAAAGATTAAATGAACAAATGAATGAATGAAGAATGAATTAATTAATTAATTAATTAATGAATTAATCAATCAAAAATCAATAAAAGTTAAATGAAAAATGAATGAATAAATGAATGAATGAATGAATGAATGAATGAAGGAATGAATGGAATGAATGAATGAAAATGAATGGATGGATGAATGAATGAATGAATAAATGAATGAAAAATGAAAATGAATGAATAAATGAATAAAAAATGAATAATTGAATATATAAAAAAAAAATAAAAGTAATAAAATAGGTAAAATAAATTATTTTTTTTATAATTTAATTAAAAAAAAATTTAAAAAAATGAATGAATGAATGAATTAATTAATTAATTAATTAGAATGAATTAATAATAATAAACAATAAAAGATTAAATGAACAAAGGAATGAATAAAATGAATGAAAATGAATGAATGAATGAAGAATGAAGAATGAATGAATGAATAAATGAATAAATGAATGAATGAATGAATGAGGAATGAATGAAGAATGAATGAATGAATGAATGGATGGATGGATGGGAGCAAAAAGAAAAGAACGAACGTAAGGAAGAATGAATGAATGAATGAATGAAAAAAATAATGAAATGGATGGATGGATGGATGGAAAAGAACGATCAAAACGAAGAACGTTGAACGAAATGAATAAAATGAATGAATGAATGAATAAATGAGTATATAAAAAAAAATGATTAAAAAGTTATTAAATAGGGTAAAAAATAAATAATTTATTAATAAATTAATTAAAAACCATTAATTAATAAAAATAATAAATAATTACAAAAAAAATAAATAAATGATTGAATAAATTAATAAATAAATGAAAAAAGAATATATAAATAAATAAAAGTAATTAAATAGGTAAATAAATTAATTATCTTTTAATAAATTTAAAAAGAATTTGGAATGGATGAATGAATGGTGTGGGAAGAATTAATGAAAATGAATGATTAAATAAATAAATATATAAATTAATTAAAATAAAAAATAAATAAATAAATGAATGAATGAGTGAATTAAAAGAATTAATGAATTAATGAATGAATGCTTAAAATAAAAGAATGAATAAATGAATGAATTAATGAATGAAAAAGGAATGAATTAAGAATGAATAATGGGGATGATTGATGGATGAAGAACGAACGAACGAAGAACGAAAAAAAAACGAACGAACGAACGAATGAATAAATGAATAAATAATTGAATGAATAAATAAATAAATAACTAAATAAATTAATAAATAAATACTAAATAAATAAATAAGTCAATAAATAAATAAATAAATAAGTGAATGAATGAATTAAAGAATTAATGAATGAATGCTTGAATAAATGCTTGAATAAATGAATGAATGAATGTATAAAATGAATGAGTGAATGAATGGATGAATGAATAAATGAATGAATAAATAAATAAATAAGTGAATTAATGAATAAATGCGTGAAATGAATGAATGAATGAATGAATGAATGAATAAATGAATGAATGAATGATTGAATGAATGAATAAAAGAAAGAATGAATGAATGAATGAATGAATGAATGGAGGATGGATTGATGGATGAACGAACGAGCGAACGAACGAACGAACGAATGAAGGAACGAACGAACGAACGAAACGAACGAATGAATGAATGAATTATTGAATGAATAAATAAATAAATAACTAAATAAATTAATAAATAAATACTTAAATAAATAAATAAGTAAATAAATAAGTAAATTAATAAATAAATAAATAAATAAATAAGTGATAAATGAATTAAATAATTAATGAATGAATGCTTGAATAAAATGAATGAATGAATGAATGAATGAATGTATGAAATGATTTAATGAATGGTGAATAAATAAATGAATAAAAAATAAATAAATAAGTGAATGAGTGAATTAAAGAATGAATGAATTAATGCTTGAATGAATGAATGAATGAATGAATGAATAAATGAATGAATGAATGAAATGAATGAATGAATGAATGAATGAATGAATGAATGAATGAATGAATGAATGAATGAATGAATGAATGAATGAATGAATGAATGAATGAATGAATGAATGAATGAATGAATGAATGAATGAATGAATGAATGAATGAATGAATGAATGAATGAATGAATGAATGAATGAATGAATGAATGAATGAATGGATGGATGGATGGATGGAGGAATGAACGATCGAACGAACGAACGTTTGAACGAATGAATGAATGAATGAATGAATGAATGAATGAATGAATGAACGAAAGAATGAATGAATAAATGAATGAATAAATAAATAAATAAATAAATAAATGAATTAATTAATTAATAAATAAATGAATGAATTAATGAATGAATGAATGAATTAATGAATTAATGAATGAATGCTTGAATGAATCAATGAATGAATAAAGGAAATGAATTAATTAATGAAATGAATTGAGGGATGGATTGATGGATGAACGAACGAACGAACGAACGAACTAACGAATGAAGGAGCGAACGAACGGACGAACTAATAAATAAATGAATGAATTATTGAATTAATAAATACATAAATGCCACATCGTCAAAGGACATGGTTGCTAAAATCGGTGAGGAGCTTCGAAACTTCCGGAGATTGTTTTGAATTCTTGGCCTTCTTCGCCAACAAATCAAGGAATGTTCTAAGCAGGTTGATAGCACTCGAGATGTGGAACCGCAGAAAGGCTATCATTGTGTCCGGTTTGCCTGAAAATGAAGGTGAAGACTGCTTGCAATTAATTTTGACGTGTAAATACCAACCTGGGCCTAAGTAATATAAGTAAATCATCGATTAAATTATGTCACAGACTTGGCATTCCTAATAAGCAGCGTCTCAGCCTATACTTGTCAGATTTACAAGCGTTGACACCAAGTTCATTGTTTGGAAATCTAAAACAAAATTAAAGGGATCTTCAGTTACCATCAAAGAATTTTACACACGCCAGACAAGAGGTTTTTATGAATCCCGACAGCACTTCAGTATGCGTTCTGTGGACTTCAGAACGGTATTATAGTTGTTCGAGCATCAGATGGCACCATGCACTCGAATTACAACTGAAGAGGAACTGGCTAATCTTATTTCCAAATATCTAAGCATATCAAAGAAGGCAAAACACGACAGCAAGGTTTAAATTAAATATTAAAAACATCAACAACTTATGTTTTTGTTCAGGTTATGTTTATCACTACCTCAGTAATATTTTAATTTTTTTTTTTCATTGTTAGTATTGAATTCATGAAAACAGATATGTTTTACCTTTTACAATATAATTATATTTTTTCTACTTACTCACTTTATAGGACAAAAATCTGTATAATATAATTATGTTGCAAGTACAAAGCTAACCTGTTAAAAATTTAAGAAAAACCTAAAATATTTAATAAGTTTCATTTGGAAACGTTATTATATGTAACTTTGGTAAATTTAGTTCTATTTGTAATAATTAGGGTTATGGTAAACAAAATAGTAATTATTGTTGTCATGTCAAACATGTTTACGTCTATTGACAAACAATATTGCCATAGACAATTCTTTGAATGCGTTCCATTTCGCTTGCTTTTATTATAGATATTTTACGCTTCTAGCTACTCACCACAACCCCACTTGTGAAGACAGTTGGCTTGATGTAATCCTGACCTCTAATCCTTCCATGGTTTCCGCTCATGGCCAATATCCTGCCCCATGCTTTTCTCGTCACGAATTAAATTAATCTCGTCCTTCCTACTTCTCAAATCTCCAAACCTAATTCCAAGGTATTGCACGTCCGTTCATTTAAAACTTTAGATATCGAGAAGCTTATTATGGATGCAACGAACATCAAGTGGGAAACTTTATTAGCTGCGGACACTATTGACCAGAAAGTGTCTATTTTAATAATGCTGTCACCAAGTTATATGACACATGCTCCATCCAAAAAGTCAAGATCAGACGGCCCCTGTTCCTTGGATGACCAGTTTAGTGCGTATCGGCGACGGCGTGACTTGCTTTCCGAAAATTTAGACGACAGCACTGAAGAAAATTGGAATCGATACAAACTGGCCAGAAATCGGTGTAATCAGATGGTACGTAATGCTAAACGCCGACATATTCTTGAAAACATCTCTGCTTCATCTTCTGCTGATATTTGGAAGTTTCTTGGAACTCTAGGTTGGCAAATCGCGCCTATCAAACCTTCCACCTTCAATATCTTTAGATGATTTAAATCAGTACTTCGTTACATCTTCTTCAATGGATCCCAATACCATATTCAGTACAATTTCACAAATAAATAGTTTGACGCGCTCTATAGTAAACTGTTTTTCTATCTCACCAGTTACTTCAGATGAAACCAGAAAACAATCCTTTCCATTAAATCCAATGCCCTCGGATGTGACCACATAGGACGTCGCATGATCCTACCTATTATTGAGTTCTCCTTCCTGCTATTACCCACATCATAAATTTTTCCATCACTAGCCGATCGTTTCCCTGCTTTGTGGCGTAAAAGCATATGTTCGTCCTCTCCCTAAATGTCAAAATCCTTCTATGCCTGCACATTTTCGCCCCATCTCAATCTTCCTTTCTTTCAAAAGTGCTCGAGTCTTGTGTCTTGAAGCAGTTTTCTGCTTCATTCTTGACAACAACTTAATCAGTCCACTTCAATCTGGATTCAGGCCTGGCTAGCACTACTACGCGCTCCTTAAAGTAACTGGCGACATTCGAGTGAGTATGGAAAACACCAAAATTACAGTCTTGGTTTTGGTTGATTTTCTAATGCTTTAATGCTGTCAGTTACGACATCCTCTTACCTATGCTCTCTTATTTAATGGTTTCTGATGAAGCCTGGAGTGGTTTTCCTCTTATCTTCGTGGACGCCAACAGTCAGTTTTTGATGAAAGTTTATCTAATTGGCTTGATATTACTAGTGGCGTACCTCAAGGCGGTATTTCTCTCCGATTTTGTTCTCTGTTTTATAAATTTCATTACATCTAATCTTCAATGTTCGTACAATCTTACGCGATGACCTACAGCTTTACTTGCATGGAACTGTCGACAAACCCCAGAAATGATCAGTGACTTAAATCAAAACCTAGATTTTATAAAAATTGGTCTTTAAAATTTGTCTTACTAGTCAACCCAAGTGGGCAAGCTATTGTTATTTGCAGTACTCGTGTCCTAGGCAAAGTGGATATGCACACTACCGCCACTAAATTTGACCATTGTCCTATACCATATAGGAAATGTGAAGAACTTAGGAGCTGATTGTGATACAGCACTAAGTTGGAAAAGATCAAGTAGCTGGGGTCTTTCAAAGGGTAACAAATATCCTTAGGCCCTCTACAGATTTAAAACTTCTTCCGTACAGACTAAAATTACGCTGGCATACTTAATTTTCCTATAATCGACTATGGTGACGTTTGCTAATTTTGACCTGAATGCAGATCAACTCAATAAACTTGACTCGGCTTCTAAATAACTGCATTCGATTCATATTCAATCGTCGAAAATACGATCATGTATCGTCCATCGTTCAGAACTGCATTGGCTTGACAATTCGTCAACGACGATCGCTTCGGCTCTCACTACACTATTTTCTTTTCTTTACCTTCTTCAGACCCCAACATATTTATCTCCTCATTTTCAAGTTTGACCCTTTAGTGATGCTACTAAAAAGAGCTTCGTTCGACACACAATCGTCTTTTGCTTTGTCCTTCACATCGTTCTGATTTTCTTCATAAATCTTTCTTTATTCAATCCATTCTTCTGTGGAATGCGCCACTGTTAGAGATCAGGATGGCTAGGACACTTCATCAGTTTAAAGAAAGGTACAAAAATATCTCTTGATGGGACGATTGGCAGAACTACTATCTCTATAACAACGATATAAAGTATATATTTATTAGTATTATATAATATTTATATATACATATATATATTTACGTATTTATTATTAAATATAATATGTATTATTATTATTTTATATATATACATATATTTTTATGTATATATTGGTTTTCGTTATTCTTTTATAATTCATGTGCACCCACGTTGATCTCTCTGAAACACCCTAAGGTTGGCTGGGAGAAAATGCCTTAGCATAAGTCCTCCTTTGTACTTTAAATTGTGCAAGAAGCATAAATAAATAAATAAATAAATAATAATAAATAAATTAATAAATAAATACTTAAATAAATAAATAAGTAAATAAATAAAAATAAATAAATAAGTGAATGAATGAATTAAAGAATTAATGAATGAATGCTTAAATAAATGCTTGAATAAATGAATGAATGAATTAATGAATTAAAGAATCAATGAATAAATTATTGAATGAATGAATGAATGAATATATGAATGAATGAATGAATGAATGAATGGATTTATGGATGGATGGAGGAATGAACGATCGAACGAACTGAACGATTGAACGAATGAATGAATGAATGAATGAATGAATGAATGAATGAATGAATGAATGAATGAATGAATGAATGAATGAATGAATGAATGAATGAATGAATGAATGAATGAATGAATGAATGAATGAATGAATGAATGAATGAATGAATGAATGAATGAATGATGAATGAATGGATTTATGGATGGATGGAGGAATGAACGATCAAACGAACGAACGAACGAATGAATGAATGAATGAATGAACGAATGAATGAATGAATAAATGAATGAATAAACAAATGAATGAATTAATGAATGAATATATAAATGAATGAATAAATGAGTATATAAATAAATAAATGATTAAAAAGTTATTAAATAGGTAAAAAATAAATAAATAAGTAAATAAATAAAAATAAATAAATAAGTGAATGAATGAATTAAAGAATTAATGAATGAATGCTTAAATAAATGCTTGAATAAATGAATGAATGAATTAATGAATTAATGAATCAATGAATAAATGATTGAATGAATGAATGAATGAATGAATGAATGAATGAATGAATGAATGATGAATGAATGAATGAATGAATGAATGAATGAATGAATGAATGAATGAATGAATGAATGAATGAATGAATGAATGAATGAATGAATGAATGAATGAATGAATGAATGAATGAATGAATGAATGAATGAATGAATGGATTTATGGATGGATGGAGGAATGAACGATCGAACGAACGAACGTTTGAACGAATGAATGAATGAATGAATGAATAAAATGAATGAATGAATGATTGAATGAATGAATGAATGAATGAATGAATGAATGAATGAATGAATGAATGAATGAATGAATGAATGAATGAATGAATGAATGAATGAATGAATGAATGAATGAATGAATGAATAAATAAATGAATGAATAAATAAATGAATGAATAAATGAATAAATAAATAAATAAATGATTAAAAAGTTATTAAATAGGTAAATAAATAAATAATTTTTAATAAATTAATTAAAAACTACATTAATTAATAAATAAATAAGTAAATAATTACATAAATAAATGATTGAATAAATGAATAAATAAATGAATGAATAAATGAATATATAAATAAATAAAAAGTAATTAAATAGGTAAATAACTTTAACACCTTTTGTCATATTGTCTTGTTTTTCCCCGTTTTTTTTTGTTTTTGTTCTATCATTTTGCACTTGTTAGTATTCGTTTGGCTTGAGTGCTATTACATGAAAAACGTTATATATATTAGGAGATTACTCAAGCAAGCCCATACATATACTATATAAATTACGGAATAATGTCATAAAAGTTACAAAATGAAATATATAAAACTAATTATTTCTATTGTTTGCTGATTATTATACATTACTAGCTGACGCAAACGTTGTTTTGCCATATAAATAATTTCCTAGTAATTTCTAGTGTAGACAAAGAATAGCTTACTTATTGAATATATGTATGTGTAGAATGTGTATATTGTATGTATGTAAGAATGTGGTATATGCGTGAAATAAGCATGGAGCGCTGTGAACGATGAGGGAATATAAAAATAACAAAAGGCAAACATTATTTTTAAGGTATTATAATTTATTCTTAAAATTATATATCATTAATTAAACAATTACGACAGTAACACTATTAAACAATATCAATCTCTTAATGCTATAGCGTGAACTAATATTTTTGTTAGTCCATCCTTAGCTTAACACAAACAAACTGGATGGTTAACCCACTCAGAGCATGCCACGTATAATTGTCCGTGTGAAAAACAGGGTGTTCTCCAAATCTAATCCACAAACAGACATCGTTTGACCTTGGATTTGTTAATAGTCATTGCAAATGCCAATCTAATCGGAAACTGAAGACGTTTGAATTGAATTGGCACATCTGTAGGTATAATAGGAATCCGTGGTATGAGTATATTTTCACCTCTGAAACTTCACCTCAGCCAGGATTTTTAAATGGCAAGCATTTAAAATCCTGGCTTCGATACGTTTTTCATTAATTTTGAATGACTAATCTCGTACCGTTGCACAGCCGGGGTGGAGTTCAAATTACAGAAGCAAGATAATTGGAGATCCAACCTTTAATTGTAAATTATGTGGTGGCATGCTGGCAAATCCAGTGAGTTCAAAAACTCTGTGGGAAAATTTACTGCTTCGCTGTCGTTTGCAAACTGTATCAATAGATTTATATGATACCAAGTTCCTAGCAACAACATTGTATCTTCAGATTTAAATTGTCAACGTCTACATTTTTGCCGCTAAAATGCTCTTTTGCAAGCCACTCATGATTTATGTACTGTGTGTGTACATCGGAAATATTTGTTCAATGAGAGTATCTTGCGAATCAGCTGATTGTGCAAGAAATCAGTCGGTAATTTTACGTATCCAGTTTCATCTATAGCAACTTTTCCATCACCGATATCTAAAGTTGTTTTGAAAATGTTTCAGCGGATGGATCTTGAAGCATTTGAACGCGCATATTATTTTAGCTGTAATTTTTCAACATTACGCACTACAATGGAGATGATTTTAAGCAAGCGTTGATCTCATCAGCGTATGTTGAACGTGGAATGACTGGAAGTGTTTGTCTGAAATCACCTGAAGGACCAACAGAGTTCCGCCAAATAGTTTGTCACTGTTTTAATATCTTTCAATGTCCTGTTCAACGCCTCAAGTGAATGTTTGTGTGCCATAGTACATTCATCCCAAATAATAAGTTTCACGTTTCACACGATGTACACAGTGGCACGATTGTTTCTTAATGTTGCATACTGCGTCAGGGTTATTCTGAATATTTGGTGGCAGCTTAAATACTGAATGAGCTGTTCTACCTCCATCCAATAAAGTTGCTGCAATGCCCGATGATGCAACAGCCAATGCGATACCATTATCTTGATCGTATTTCAGCAAGAATTAGCAAAATAACGAATGTTTTGCCAGTTCACCGGTGCATCCAAAAGAAGAACCACCTTGTCCATCTGAAACTGCGAGCATAATGCGATCATAAATGGTTCTTTGTTCCTCATTCATTAGTGGGACATTGCGGGCAACAATCACTGCCATTTCTACAGTACTGTACTGCAGTTCACGATTCATTTCAGTATTCATTAAATCAGATGCAGTTCGATTTGGCGAATTCATACCGAAAGTTATTAAGTGGTAAGTTGGCAATGACAATGCAAAAGATCCTCAATAGCAATCAATGCTTCATTGTACATTTCTGTCGCTGAATGTTATGGTTAGATCATGGCACCGTATACGATGTTGATGCAATATATCATCAGTCAGTTGAATCTTTGTGATTTTCCCATAATATCTGTGCTCGGGCTGGAAACATGTAGTCAACACTATAGCGAATAGTAGACGAATTTGTATTGCTGTACAGTTCAATGCAAGCTTCAGCAAGCATGCATTCCCACTGGTTGTCGTCTTCCAGCAAGCCGAGTGCAAGGCATGCATCTTTATACGTTGGATATTGTTGCTCCATTCACTTTACGTATATCTTGAAATGATAATGGGCCAGTAACATTAACCAACAACAGTCGAAGATAAAAGCACTCCGTGTGTCTTGGATTGACTGTAAATAATCCTTCCCAAGGCGTTTGATTTAAATAAATTGAGACATGCAGCAACTGGTGAGCTGCTTGCTTGCAGGGCATCTATGTTTTTGTTTGAGTCCATGTGAAATAGCGTGGTACTTGTGAATAGAGTAATGTGCGTGCAAAGGCACCAAAATCATCCACACGATTAGCACAATTCAAAAATGCAGTGAGTGTAGTTTTAGGTGGATTTATTGCACGATCAATCGCTGTCTCGTTCGTGAAAAATACACGCTGACCGTTTTCAAGATGGATGGCTAACTGAACAACTGCTGGATCCGTTCATGAATTGGAAAACCAAAGGATACGCCAAGCAGCTTCATTGGAGCTGATGTACCGACCAATTTGGTAGAGCGTTATTTCATCGTTTTTATTCACTGGAGGAGACATTCACATTAGTATTTTCCACTCTAAACACAGCCATATCACTGCCTTTATGGACATACTTGCAAATGTATTTGATCTCTTCACAGAACTGTCAGAACTCAACATTAATATGAGCATTATATGTCTTGCTTCAGCAGAGGCGAATATGGCAACCCAACGATTGTCAATATCAATGTCTGTGTTGATGATATTTTAATAAATGATTGTCCGCCATTTTCAGGATTTCTTCGACGATATATTGGGTATCCGTCGACATTTGTGACCGTATCATTGGTAAAATCTTTAGGAAATTTTTAGTACATTTTCCATCAGCCTATGCAAGGCGATGAACTATTAAAGTACCACATGGACCATGAATCATGTTTGTTTAACAATATCAAACAGCAGTTGGTCAGTGGATGGATCTGAATTTCCGCAGAAATGATGCTATCGATTTCTTCAGGACGGATTTTGTCGATGAACCAAACCAAAATGTGTGCATGAGGTAATCCTCGCTTTTGCCTCAACCGAATGCATCCACAACTGTGGGACCAAATACATGTGATTTAGTAATGAAACTTATTAAAGACTTCAACTTTTGTCTGAACACACGTGCTGTAATGTCATGGCGATGATATTGCATTTGGCCAGGCAGTAGCAAAGATGTAATCTCTGGCCATTTTGGATTACATGTGAACGTGATAAATAAACATGGTCGTCCATATTCGCGTCACGAAAGTCACAGCATCCTGTATATATTCTTGCATATGACGTGGACTGCCTACGTACGATGATGGTGAAATGACATGGATTACCAATTTCGGCGACGTCGTTGGATAGCGTCTCTGCAAATGAATGTACTCTTCGCAGCGCAGCTTTTGTTGATTATATCGTAAGTATCGTAGTCGTTCGTCTCAATCTTCGCGTACATGTCGACCATGAATTGTTGACAAAGCTCACGACATCGTAAAATGACGTTGTCCAGGCCACGTCTAATCATTAATCGGTACGCATAATAATCCTTTGAGCTAACGTTCTTGTTTGTTTTCAGCTCCTAGTCAATGTTTGTTCATAAAAATAATTTAAATTTATTAGTTCAATAATTTAATTGTTTTGTTAAATGATTAATGATCAAATTAATTATCAATGAAGTACCATTGATACGTGTATCTCGTTGTTTTATGTTTATGCAATATCCGTCTTGTCCCTTCCAGAATAATTAGCGGATATTGGAGAGCGTCATATGAACGATGTGTGTCAGCAATGAACTGAAGATTATTATTTCTTCTACGAATCACAATTTCTCGATGCAGCTGTACAATCGCCAACCATGATTCCAGCAACATCATCAACAACGGTGCATTGAATCTACGAATATGCTCTCCAACTGGTGTTTTATCAGGATTAATGACGATAGCGTGATTATCGCTTTGTAATTGGTGCATATGTGATTTGAATATTTTCAACAACTCGTTGTGCTCGTTCAAAGAGCATCTAGCTCGCTGACGATGCGCCTGGCATAAAGTGAATCAAGGTTATTATAATTACAACGTGCATTCACGCGATTGGCAAGTGCACTTCGGAATCCTCGCCGCCCATAAAAGTGAGATTGTGAAATTTATGTGGTTCGTTTGGCTTTGCAGTGAGCGCCATTTTATGATAAACTTGGCCTCTGATTTTGAATGTAGAATTAAATTGTTGACCATTTGCATTAGTATTTCGAACTATTTCTGTTGCTCCGAACGATATCATTTGAAAGCATGAATTGAATCTTAGAATTGACTTCAGGAACACGTTAGAATCTGGATCCGTGCCGATAATTAAGCCGTTCAATGGTTCAGGTGGTGTTTTAATTTCAGGTAGTTGCACTTTTCCTGACGCGCAACACATCCCAGCTGGCTCATTTTTGAATTTCAGAGCATGACAATGCGGACATTCCTTGTCCATAGCACCAATTACCCACTTTGAATGAGCATAATATTCAATATCGGCTCATACTGGAATGACTAGACGCAGGAATGAATCAGATATAAATGCTCGATGTACCTGTTGTCGTTGTTGAGTCATTTGTTCTTCGTCTATTGACTGTGAAACGGCGTGATTGTCGTTGTTCTAATCTTCTGACTTCATTGCGTTCATCTCGTGTATCTTCTGGCTCTTCTTGATGCAATCGCGTCATTCTGACACGTGCATCAGTATTTTGTTGCTGGATTTGTTCTTCTGTTCTTTCGGATCTGCTATTTCGCAACTTTCGAGCTTTGCTTGTACTGCGAGCTCAAATCAGCCCTTTGCGTTTTCTTGGCATTGCTCACTGTACAAAACATACATAAATAGAATTAATTAAATTATTTAATGATGAAAATGTTAAAAAGTATAATTAGGGCCAGGATTTTTGCCGCAGTTTTGAAATGATTAGTATTAATTTATGAAATTATAACAAAAATATAAGTTTTATGGAAAAAAATTTCAAACAAAAGTAAAAAATTAAATTTTATGAAAACATTGTCTCTTATACTTTTTTCATACAACCAATATTTCCATTGACATTTCAAAATAAAGATTCATAATGATTGATTTTTTGGAAACTGTGAAAATCTTAATTGTTCAATTACATTTTTAATAAAATTAAATTAAAATTACATTTTATAAGATCAACAACATTTTCAATATAAATAAAAAAGTATACTTACAACACAAAATCCGTTGTTATTGAAGCTCGTGTCACGTGTTGAGTACTTTTGAGGTTATAAAATCACTTGATTAAGTAATCGTGAAAATACACTCAAAATTGATAATTTTATTATTATTATTGATAAAATAGGAATGATTAAAAGTTAATATGAGAGTTACACTGAGATAGCAAAATAATAATTGTCAACGTTACTACTACACTTGATGCATAAACAATAATGATGGCCGACAACTGTGTAGGAGTGAGAAGAAAGGGACCGGCTTCGTTCTCATCCTACTCCTTGCTGTTTACTGGGTCAGAAGTGACACCTATAGACATCTGGTGAGGATAACTATTTAAATGACGATTGATCAGTTTTCGACCGGAGAGGAAAAATGATTGAATTACTAAAATGGCTATTAAAAAATAAGGGTTAATTGTAGAAGGGTAAAATTGAGGAGTTGTATGTATTTTGTATGTTGTATCATAAAAAGAGAAATTAAAATTTTGTCTAAAAATAAAAATAAAATTTGAGGGTGGACTACCCTAACATTTAGGGGATGAAAAATAAATGTTGGCCGATTCTCATAGATACCGGATAAGCACAAAAATTTCATCAAAATCGGTCAAGCCGTTTCGGAGGATATGGCAACGAAAACTGTCGACACGAGAATTTTATATATTAGATTAAATAAAATGACTTTACGGATTTTATCGCGTTTATTTTACATTTTAAATTCCCGACGTTTCGAACACACTCCTGGATCTTGTAGAGGAATATTGTACTTGACATGTGGTAGGAAATGACCAACCTTCTTCAGCGGCTTGAAATAAGTTTTGATTGAAGCCCGCCTCAAAATGTAGCCAATCTTGTCAGTTACGCCTCTCACAAAGGTAGAACAGCAGGTACTCGCTCCACTGTGGCTGCCTTCACTCGGTCACTGTGACGCTGCCGTGGCGCAGCAGAGCTTGTTGTCTCGCAGTACTGCTTAACATGGTGTAGCTCAGCCATCAGGTGTTCATCATCACAGATCGCCTCGTGCTCTCTGAAACAAAGATTTGCCCACGGTAGCTAACTGGGAAGGAAGGTGATGCGAATTACCGTTTAAATATAAAATCTACGTATTCTTTTAAAAATTCTTAACTAAATGTTCATTGTTATCTATCCATAAATGCACTTCTATAATTCTCTGATTTTTATTAGAAATATCTTTAACGCCTCTGTCCTTCTTGTACCAAATATATACAAGTATTTGTTTAGGTTTAGTATCTATCGCTTCGTTAAATATAGGTATCCCTTCAGTGTTTCCTATTAGATACCGAATGAGCAGTAACTCAGATTCTGAGCAGGATAAATCGTAAATAGGAGTTTCTTTTTCTATACTTAGAATTTGCCAAATCAGTATCGGAATCGAGTTATACTAATAACATTACTACTAACTACTACTAACAACTCATTTTACAAAGCAAAGCGAGTCGCTTATCGATTGTTTGCACTGATCTTAAAACTAAAATTGTAACAGTAGACCCCGTTCCTGTTAGCAATCATGCAATGCTAACTGAATTATTTACTAAGCGAGATAGGACTGAACCAAAAAGAATGGAGTACAGGAATTTGAATAATATTCCGCTAAAATCTTTGACAACTGCCTGGAACAAATTAGGTTTTTTTACTGTAACAAGATGAAGTCAATATTTTTAGTAAATAATTTAAATTCCAACCTCATTGGCTTGTTCGATATATTTGCCCGTTAAAACTATTACGATGAAAGAGCAAGCACAGCCCTGGTTAACAGACACAATAAAGACTATGATGAAATTTCGTAACGAAGCCCATTAAAATATTTAAAAACAAAATTAGAGTCGCATAAAACGTACTATAAAACATTAAAAATCTCGTTACACAATCAATTTATTTTGAAAAGAGAGCTTACTTTAACCAATATATTAATAAAAACTTAAATAACTCAGAAATCTTTGGAAAAATTTAAAAAGGTTCTGCTTCCACCGCATACCGACAATTACCTCCCACCGTCATTTACAGATCCAAATCCATTTTTGAATGTGCCAGGAAATTCTTATGAATCCGCTTCTAACCTTAGTTATTTTACTAATAATCGCCATAATCGCGACCACACGTTTACCTAAAAATACTAACGAAGCCGAAATTGTATGAAAATAATTAATAAATTGCAATCAAATTCCATAGGTATCTGACGGAATTAGTTTAGAAATGCTTCGTCTAACCCTCCATACTCTTAAGACCCTTACTTTTATTACAAATGCCTCTATATCGATGTCGAAATACCCAGATATATGGAAAACAGCAATTGTAATGCCTTCTAAAAATTAATAATCCCACCTCAGTAAAAGATCTTCGGCCTGTAAAGTATATTGCCTGTATGTCAAAGTAATAGAAAAGGTGATATTGAGACAACTTATCAATTTCTTGAAAAAAGAAAATTCTGTCTCCATTTCAATCAGGCTTTCAAAGGTCACAGCACAACCACAGCCCTTCTAGATGTGACAGACAATATTTTGGCGGCACAGGACGCGGGAATGTGTTCTATTCTAGTTCTATTAGTTTTCTCGCGGGCATTCGATTGTATTAATATTCCATTGTTGTTAGCAAAAATGGCATATTACGGTTTTGATGAAAAGGCCATCAAATGGTTTCGAGGTTATTTAACTCACGCAGTCAATTCGTTGAAATAAAAAGTAGTAATGGTCAAAAAGTTCGTTCAACCAGCTTACCTTCAGTGAGAGGTATTTCAGGGTTCTATTATTTCCTTATTATTTATCATACTACCACTGACATCATACATAGTATAAAACACTGTAATTACATGTACGCCGATGATCTACAAATATATATCTTTTTAAAACAAGCGAACATAAGCTTAGCAGTAAGCAAGCTAATTCGGACCTCGAACTTATCATGGATTGGTCAATTAACAATTGTTTAGCGCTTAACCCTAGCAAATCTAAATATATCGTGTTTGGCTCTCGGCTTAATGTAAATAAGATCCCTAAAGATTGTGGTGTGACTCTGGGGTCCCAACCAGTTAAGCGAGTATTTGAGGCTAGAAACCTTGGCCTATAGCTGGACTCGGAGCTTCGATACGAGAAACATATTGTGTCACGGTGCGAGCTGTTTTCCTAAATTAAAAATTTTATATAAATTAAGACCGTATCTTAGTCAAGAGATTCGTCTAAAATTAGTTGAATCCTTAGTTTTATCTAAATTAAATTTTTCAGATGTTATTTATGATTGTAGGAGTTATACGCACTGAAAAACTTATCCAACGTGTACAAAAACACTATGATGAGGAGGTCGAGGCAATGTAGAGGATATTTCAGCGCCATACATTCCACCAAGACTCAATACATGATGTTGATGGGAGACTTTCATCAAAACTAGGCAAAAGGAAAGACGATGAGCTGAGAAGTAGAGCAATTTTGGAGTAGGGCAACGGAACCCAAGGGAAGGACTATATATGATGAACTCCTTCTTCAAAAAGCAGCCCCACAGAAAGTGGACCTGGATAAGCCCCGATGGTTCCGTAAAAACAGATTGACTTTATCATGACGACCAAACGCCAAATATTCAATGATGTCTCTGTGATTGCAAAAGTTTAAAACCACGGCAGCAATCACCGAGTGAGTAGAGCACATTGAATCTTAACATTAGGCTTGAAAAACTCGTCTGATATAAGTCCACGCTTCGTCCGTCTCGTGCTCATATTCAAAATGCCCATGGCTTTCAGCTCGAACTTAGCAATAGCTTCCAAACCCTAGACAAGTACAACACTGTGGACGATATTAACACTGAGCTCGTGGAAACTGTTCATGGTGTGGGTTCTAGGTTTTATAAACACACCGCAAAACTCGAACTCAAAAAACTCTTCGATCCCTCTCTTAACCTTCCGGATACGAGAGGAAGATGCGGCTACAGTCTTCTTCTGATAAGTCAGATTACAGGCAGCTTAATAGGCAGATCTCCAAGTATATGCGGTGGGACTTGCGTAACGTTAATACATCTCGTATTAAAGAGGCAATAGAACGCAACCAAGTTTTAAAGTCATCGCCAGAGATCTGTCTATAGGACAAAGTCAGTTGACTAAGTTGAAGACCGATAATGGGGCAGTCATTTCCAGTCAGGTTTTGAGTAAGATTGAGAAGTTCTATGGACAGTTATACACATCGTCGTCGGAGCCGCTTACTGAAGCGAGTGACGACCTAAGAGCAAAGCTCACCCGGCACAACTCCGAAGATATCCCGGACGTCAGTCTGAGCAAGATACGAATGGCTCTCGGCTAAGCACCTGGTGAGGATGAAATTACAGCAGAGCTTTTGAAAGCGTGTGGAGAACTGGTACTTGTAGTCCTTCAAAGGCTTCTTCTTTTCGCCTTACAGGCTGGTATTACGCCAGAAGCGTTAAGCAGAAGCTTAGTGGTGCTGTTTTTCAAGAAAGGCGATAAGAGCCTGAGCCGCATTTATGTTCTATTCGAAAGTCATCTTGAATCGTCTCACTTCCAGACTAGACGATTTCAGCCACCGAACAAGCTGAATTCCGAAAAGGCTTTAGTACCATAGACCATATTTACGCTGCGGCAGATTATCACAGAAGACTGAGGAGTATAAATTGCCTTTATGCTTGGCGTTTGTGGACTATGAGAAAGCTTTGATTCTGTCAGAAATTTGGGTGTGCTGCAGGCCCTTCAGCGTTGCCAAATTGACAGTCAGTATATCGAGGTGCTGAGGTGTTTTACAGTAAATCAACGATGTCCATCCGACTACAATCTAGTAGTACAAAGCCTATCCAATTGCGTAGGGTGTAAGACAGGGTGATATTATATCCCCGAAACTATTTACCGCTGCATTGGAAGACGCATTCAAACTTTGGGATTGGAATGGACGAGGTATAAACATCGATGGCGAGTGCATCACTTGCCGACGACATAGTCATAACGACGGAGTCGCTGGAGAACCTCAACGCTATGCTCAACGACCTCAACAGTGTTTCCCAACACGTGGGCCTTGGAATAAACATGGACAAGACAAAATTCATGTCTAACGCTCTTGTCATGCCTACGCTGGTGGTTGTTGCGGGCGCTGTGCTCGAAATTGTTGACCATTATATTTACCTGGGACAAGTAGTCCGGTTAGGTAAATCCAACTCCGACGGCAGAGGTCAATTGACGAATCCAACTCGGATGGACAGCTTTCGGAAGCTTAGACGCATCCTCTTGTCCGATATCCTCAATGTCTAAAACAAGGTCTTCTACCAGCGCGTGTTGCCAGTGGAACTGAGACGTGGTCCTTCACTGCTGGCTGTATGAGGAAGCTCTAAGTCACTCAGCGAGCTATGGATCGGGCTATGCTCGGAATTTCTCTGCGTCATAGAGTGCGTAATACAGACATCCACAGGAACGATGGTGACCGATATAGCTCGCAAAATTAGCAAAGCAGTGGCAATAGCCGGCCACTTAGCTCGTAGACCCGATTAACGATGGGAAAAAGTTCTTCCGAGTGGCAGACTCCTCCTGGCCATCGCAGGGTGGCACGACTCCCCACGAGATGGAGTGACGACCTGAGCAAGTGTGCGGGAAGTCGGTGGATGCAGGTGGCGCAGGATCGTACTTCTTGGCGGCTCATGGGGGAGGCCTATGGCCAGCATTGAACTTTGGAAGGCTAATATAATGATGATGATGATGATGATGAATCTGTAAATTCGTGTAAATCCCTATTAAAGTCCCTAGCTCATCCCCGTGCAGTTTGAAACTAGAAATTATTTAAAAAAATCGCAGCTTAAGGCTTGTATTGAGTATCTAGACGATTTCCATTTAAACTTTTATCCTCCATTTCAGCCCTTTCGACCACTTTTATCGCAAAAATGAATATGCCTACGTCCTTTCTGGGAGTTTATTCTATGTTTGTACTAAATTTCATCAAAACTTCAATGATTTAGACGGTAAAGACGAACAGACAGATAGGCAGACAGATAGGCAGACAGACAGACAGATAGGCAGTCACTTTCACATTTATAGTATTAGTATGGATTTTTTAAACTTAGCTAGCTAGTTCCGGTGGTAGGTCCCCTTTTTACAGGAGACCGTCTGGGTGGGTACCACCGCGGTGCCTATTTCTGCCGCGAAGCAGTAGTGTGAAAGCAATGCTGTGTTCCGGTTTGAAGGGCACGAGACTTAACATCCTATATCTCACGGTAGGCAGCGCGTTGGCGACACCACTGGTATTGCCAATGCCTATGGGCGTCGGTGACCACTACTCATCAGGTGGCCCGACTGCTCGTCTGCCTGCGTATGCCTTAAAAAAAAAGTTCAAATGTCATTGCGGCTGAATGTCAGATTCAACGTCAAATACATTTTTTTGTTCAAAATATAACTATAATATATAATAGATAACACAAATATGTTGGCACCAAAAAATCTAAATAAATGTGAATAGGCGAGACAAATAAATTTGAATTAAAAGTGAATATTTTTCTAATGGCTTATAATGTTCATTTCTTTACTGTGTTATTCATTATCGTCAGCCTCCTTGTATTGAATTCAAGTTATAATGGTAGTTTTAATGCCCGGTATTTACTTATTTTAAATAAATTTCAGCTCGATTAAATTTAGACTATATAAAAATTTATCTTTGTTCTTAATATGCCCGGTAAAGACCTGCAATTATTAACACGGACAGTTTGTTATATTAAACATAAAACTAGTTAAGAAATTTTCTAGTCAATTAAGACAAAGATGTATTTAGGATTGAAAATAAAATTTTGACTTTAGCTTTTGATAACACTTTTCTAGTACTTAGTAGAAATGTGTCATGTGTTGGTTTACTTAAACGTGATATAAGACTTGAATTTTAGCATACCGTTCATCATTGTTATGTAAGTATTACTACTTACTTTAGTAGATTTTTGTGTGATATATAATTTTATGAAGATTTAATGAGAAATTAAGAGATGATAATAAACATAAATACCTTCGAAGTTATAATAGTAAAAGGTTAAAGGCAGACGAGCCGTCGTTTTAACGCAATATTTGATTTTTAAGTCCGTCATAAATATTCATTTTAATAAATTTATTTACAGACTAAAATGAACAAATGGTTTATCTTAAACTTAGTGGGTATGTGGTCTGATATTATTTAAAGTACAGAGTTTCTTAAAGCTTGCATTGGCCCTCGTATAAGGTGCAGCTAAATACCTTTTATAAACTTCTTCAACAAGATAGCATAACATACAGCAAGGCTGTAAATATTCAAAAGGTTTGTTTTGGCAATATGTCCGAGTATTAATCAAATCCCATGATTAGGCCAACGTAACTTATCAAGGAAAGAAAAAGGTAGAAATAAGTAACATACGGAATTCAAAACGACAGGTCCAAGTCAAATATGTAATTGAAATTTGAAAGCGCCCTCCGGCGTCTCAAATATTAAAGTAAAATTTAACGCGAATGATCCTTCGTTAAATTGGTTACAAAGTGTGCAGAAAAGCAAATTTTGTGTATGCAAGATACCTGTACATACTGTATAATTTTTGACCGTAGATGTGAAATAATTTCATATAATTTTTTTTTTATATTGACATGGTAACCTTTTTAGACGTATTTAATTGATAATTTTATGTAAAACTCAGATGTCAAAGAAACAAAATTAGCGCACTATCCATAAATCATCGTCATTGAAATTTATTAGAATTTTTAAACATTTTACTGAATTTTTTTACTGAAAATTAAACGCGGAATTATACGTTCTCATCCGCAGAAAGAAACATTCTCAAAATATTGCGACATCTTCAATATGAAACCTGAAGAAAGACCAAATACAAGCTTTGAAAACTAAATTAAATTTTGGGCTCCTCAATTCAAAGAGTTGAAACGGGTTTTATGATGGGCTGAAGAATCATTTTCCCTAACTTGTTTAAAAACGTTTGCGACTTCTATCAATGATAAATGAAAAATTTTAAATTTAGATATCTCAAAGGTTTAAAAGTAAAATTCTTCTGCCTTTCTAGGGAAAACATTGAAATGACTCACTTTAAAAAAACCCCGATATACTGGATGATCATGCAAACACCGCCAAACCACCAAACGTAACCTTACGATTATCTATGAGAGGTTCCGTTCCTGCAACCTTTAATTTACCTCCCAAATTTTAGACCCACTTCTTGGCTGCAGAAGCAAACGAAAGGACTCTTTTCCCTTCCCCATTGAAAAAGATTCATATGTAAAAAGTACCATTTTTAAGTAAAAATTGAAAAAAAATGATATAATGGGTTATTTAATGATAGAAAATAAAAAATCCCATAATAAACCTGTTTTCAATAAATTTAAAATAATTATTCAATATAAATGGTTATAAAAAATCCACAGTTTTGTTTTAATTCCTCTTTGTGTTTTTGTTTAATTAGAAAATTTTCCATTTAATTTTGTTTCTATTTGATCATTTTGTTTTTGTGAAGGCCCAAGAAGATAAAACAAAATTTTACAAAAGGTTTTTGACTAATCTACCTTTTTTATTTTTTCCCAATTTCAAAATAGGTTAATTTTTATGATCTAAAAGAATAACATAAAGTAGAAATTGCAAACGTGGGTTAAGACTGAAACATTGCTTTAAAACAAATTTTTTCAATGAAGGGTTTACATAGATTCTTCCTAATTTTCGGCCACTATTCATTTGAATCAACTTATTCTCCTTTTCTATTATCTTATCCATACACCGACAACAATGCATGGTATCAAAATCAATCAAAGTTCTACACCGTCCACCTGGACTCTTTACCAGGCTACTAATTTTATTTCATTAATGGAATATATTTTAAATAAAACTAGGTTTGTAATTATTATTGCCGTTGCTAACTTTGAAACCCTTTTTTTATCTTTCAATAGAGCTTTATTTTTAGAATTGATTCAATGTAAACGGTGTTTTTAATTACAAACGAGCATAAACAATCGTGTTGCATTTATTTTAAATATCTAGACTTAGTCAGAGTTACGTTGATCAAAATTGAAACTCTTAATACTGCTTTTCAGAATATATTGAACGTAAAATATATTCTCATCAGAAACGAAACTTTACTTAAGCCTCTTCTACATAAAAGACAAATTGCTCCAATTGTGCGATAGCTGAATCATCAGGACATCTTAAACACGAACACTAACGAAAGGACAAAGTAAATCTCTGGACGAGTCTAATTGTATCCCGAGGGCAATAATCACAAGCCTCGGTTGAAGAAATGAAGCTTCCTCGAGTTCTTTTTGCGTGTCTATGAACCTAATTGTAGGGATGGTCTTTTTTGTAATGCAGTCAATATTTCGTAATAAATTTGTATAATACATTATGCTTATTTGAATATTGATAAATCTAAGTGCGTTTTGATTGCTTACTTATTTATAAAATAAGAATGCCAACAGCAAACATTGACCATAAGAAACAAGCCTATTCATCATCAGCCTCTATTAATCCACTGCTGCACATAGGCCTTTGCCTACGCCCTCTCATAAGGGGCTTTTTGGACCGTATCCCACCACGCTGGTCCAATACGGGTTGGTGGGTGGACCAACTTTTTACATGCCTATCTGACGCATGGATCATCTTACATCTTTTTCAGACAATAGGTTGATCGGCCCAAATTGTTCAAACCAACTAGGAAACAACAATGAAAATTTGTTGAGTCCCGGCAAGATTCGAATCCACGACCTCCGGTTTCTAAAGCACACGCCCTTATCACAAGGCTACGGAGGCAGTTGATGATGCATATATGCTTGGCAACTACAGGCAGACGCAGCTTTCAATATATATACTGATAATAATTAGATTTAAAATTGAAGATGCAATACAAAACATAAAATAATAGAAGGTCACATCCACTTTTTTTCTAGTTTAAGTAAATTGCTGAACATATCAAGTTGACGGGCATGTAATTCATTATAATTTGGGCATAAATATGAAGCATGGAGATTTTGTTTTTTTTCTAAATGTAAACACACACATCATCAGCCTTTGTTAGTCCACTGACTATAGGCCTCCCTAATGCACGATATATATGATGATAAATATATTTAAAGTAGAGTTAAATAGAAGAACTTGGATAAAATAAAGTCCTAAAGTTAACTACAACTATTACTCTATAGTAATCTAACACGGTCTATATTACGCACTTCATTTTTCAGGGATTAGGGCGAAAATGTTTTATGATAAAACTTTCAACTCCAAAGACTTTTTTAGCGTAAAAAAGACATTTTTGTGGCACCCGAGGTGAAGTGGCAGGATTGATGATGGCGGTAGATTTTAATGAATAAAGAGGCATGAACTTAGAATTAACTAATGGAATACTTTGTGTGTTTTACTTAATATTAATTTTATCAAATGAGAAATACTAGTAATTATAGTGTATAGTTAGTTTTAATTACATCCAAAGTTAGGTGGCAAATATATTATTACCAGTTAAAAACCAGATCCACTTTTCACTCTGGACTGCAATTTAAACAGAAAAGCCGTATAAAATTAGTATTGTGAGCATATAACATTAGTATTTCTATTTTTATCTAATTCACAAAAGATGACATCTATACATAGACTACAATAACAGGCCCCAAAAGTTGGAAAAGTAGCCAGGAAGAAGAAGTCGTAAAACGATACATTTTTTTTTCTTTATGACAACATTTCACCCTTACCGTTTGTGCAATAACGTCAAGAAAAGTGTTATACTATAGTTTAAAATTAATAAAGTGACGAGATGCATGCATTTACAACTATTTTATACAAAATCGAAAAAGACAACACTAGAACCTGAAGTACGTATTAATGTCACTTTTTACGGACTTCTCGTGTATACATATTTTGTTTCTGACGTTTTAGTCCTTTTACAGCGTCTAATGCACCGGCCATTCTTAGTTTACCACAAAATATGCAATAAACGCAAACATAACGAACGCGTACATGCTCGGAGTATCTCTGAAAGACCGCATCAGAAATGATGTTATCCGTCAGAGAACCAGAGTCACCGATATAGCCATCCGGATTAGTAAGCTGAAGTGGCAGTGGGCGTCATATAAGCCGCAGAACTGACGACTGCTGTAGTCTGAAAGTTCTGGAGTGGAGACCGAGGCACGGCAAACGTGGTGTAGGACGCTCTGCGGCAAGATGGAGTGACGACATTCGCAAAGTTTTCGGTGGGCTGGATGAAAGCCGAAGATCGAAAGCGGTGGCGTGCATCAGTGCAGGCTATCTCCAGCAGTAGAGTGACACAGGCTGATGATGATAGTTATGATGGTAAAACGCGAACAATCAACTAGTTAATTTAAAACGAAAAAATCTAAAAAAAATGCTTCTTATTTGACTGACTTCCCAAAATACTCCTTCTATTACTCAATTCGAAGCTGCTAACAAGCTTTCGTTTAAATGAGATTCATATTCTTTGGCATACAGTTAAAAATTTATAAAAATACATTTGCGTCGTGCCAAGTTTTAGAGACTACATAGTAATTGCCTTTCTGAGAGTAAGTATGTAAATGCGAACGGGACAGGATCCAAGTAAAACAATACAGCTTGTAGCAAGTAAACGATACGATGTCTTTTAAAACTTATAGTTTGTTTCAACAGATGACGCCAAAAGAAGTCAAACGTATTGTTTTATTCTAAAAATATTATCATATAAAAAAATAAAAAGAACTATCTATAAATATACGGATAATATAATATTACGTTACTCGAGTTTTTACTGTAATAGTTAGTATTCTATTTTAAAGACAATGGTTAGATTTAAGCCTCGATGGTCCAACAGTATTTGACCTTTGGCTTGTCAACTACTGGTCGGAGTTCGAATCTGCGGGAAAAACTACTTTATGTTATCGTTGTTTTCTGGTTTGTTAGAACAATTTGTTCCAATCACACAATGCCTGAGAAGTAAAGTGATCCATGCGTCGAATGAGCATGTAAAAGTTGGTCCACCCACCAACCCGCATTCGACCAGCGTAGTGGGTTACGCTCCTCAAACCCGTAATGGGTGCATTAGGGAGGCCTATGTCTAGCAGTAAACTCGAACAGGCTGATGATGATGATAATTAAGAAATAGGTATGTGTCACAACCATATTTTACAAAAAAAATACCGACTTCAAAATCAAATCATATATCAAGTCATAAATACGGAAACTACAAATTTACACCATAAATTAATCGCTTCTATCTTGTTCCAACTACGTGTTATTCATTCAGCTCCATTACCTTTATGCTCGGAATTGCATTCCACTTTTTTTGTACTAAAACTGAGTCACACTGAACTGACATGCAAAACTACTTTGTAATTGAAAAACCTAATAACGGTTTATACGGCTTGGGTCAGTACGATATTTGAACAACTAAAAATTAATACACAAACAAAAAATAGTTATTCAATACAAATATAGGTCTCTATCAACGAAATAAGCGCTCTCTTTTAGTGTCTATTTGAAATCAAGTTTTGGTAGTCAAAATATGACTTTTATAAGAATAAGATAGTTTTTACAATTATTTAAAGTCATTAGTGTTTTAAATAAGCTTGAAATTGCGCAATATAAGACGTTGATAACGTGCCCTATGGAAGAAACCATCGCGCGATATCTGCCACCGCATTTTAAATCTCTTACAGCTTTAAAGGTATTAGCTTAATCAAGCTTAATCATGAATGTCACGTTTTACGCACATGAAATAGACTATTTTTTAAATGTGTGAAGTTTTTCGTGCAAATTCGCATTATACTTCTTTAAATGAGCTTTTAATATGCTGGAATGCATTTTGTAACAATGTCCAAATACATTTTAACCAAGAATTATGACTTTTTATATACGTATAACTATTTTACGCAATATAAGCAGGTAACAACGTGCTCTCCGTACGTAATTGCGTTGCGTTTTCTGCCACCGCATTTTAAATTTTTGATATCTTTTAAGGTATTCATTTCAACAAAATGTCAAGCATGGCCAGTTTTATGCATATAAATAATGAAAAATTTTAAAACTAACTAAATTTTATGTAAACTTCAATCATTCCTCCCCTAATATATCCCTATCCATTAGGAGGTTTTAACATGCCCATCCGACGCGTGGATAATCTTACTTTTCAGACATCTGGGCGATCGGCCCAAATTGCCCTAACCAACTAGAAATTAACAAATGAAAATTTGTTGAGTCCCCGCAGGATTCGAACCCACGACCTCCGGTTTCTAAGACACACGCCTATACCACTAGGCTACCGAGGCAGTTATTGTTCTTACTTTCTTAAATATCTATTAAAGGACTTATCACAAAATAATAAAGAAATGAGAGCTAATACCTTTAATTTAATAAGAATGAACGAAATCACAGCACTAGGAGTGGAGCAACGAGGTATTTATATGGTAATAAAAAATATACGCTCCGAATTGTGTACCTCCTTGTTTTGAAAAATCAGTCTAATGGTAACCGCACTTAAATGGTATGCATTGAGCGCTTTCCCATAAGGTTCTTTGTCAAGATTCTGTAACGAGAATAAAAGTTAAATCAGTTATAATAAAAATTAAGGATGCATAAATATTGTGTATTCTTATTTTCAAAATTAAACAACCATAGAGATACATTAATATTTGACTTTTCATGTTTTTTGTATGTTACTCAATAGTAGTTAAATCAATTATTATGGAATTACTTAAGATTGAAAAAGATTTATTTTCTAAGATTACAAGCCTTTCATAAAATCAACACCATCAGTCTTTCTTAGGGTCCGTTCACACAGACTGGCTCAGGAGCATCGGCCTGCTTTTTCTTTTCACACAGACCGGGTCGTATACGCTTGAATTGGCCGGAGCAGAGCCGCCAACTATTTCACATCGACCGGCTGGAAGAGATCTGAAAGCGGGTGCGGTTGGATGTGCTCGGAGCCGGTCGGATCGCTCTGAGTCGGGTGGATACTACAAGGCAGTGCCAGTATTCCGCGCAGTCTAAGTTTTGTTTTCGGTGTGTTAACGTGTGCTTTTCGAAACATGGATTTAGATAGCTCCGACGAAGAAATATATTGTTAGCAAGATTACTTGAAATAGAACATAGGAAACGTAAGCGCAAGCGAAACAAATATGGGTAAACATATTTGGAAAACAGACTAATCCATGGGAGTTTTACACCATTTTCGAGGAATTGAAAGAGATAGCCTAAAATTTTATGAGTATTATCGTATGGAATATTGGCAATTTTTGAAATTGACAGATTTGTTAAGAGTACATAAAACAAAAAAGACTACAAATTATCGTTGCACCATTACAGCCGAAGAAAGGTTAACGGTAACTTTAAGGTAAATAAAAAACAATTATTTATACTAATCATGTTATTTAGATCACAAAATCACAGCCCTCCATTTATTAAGCATTGTTTACGTTAATGAAATGTAAATTATTTATACTAATCATGTTAAATAACACAAACATCTAAATAGATCACAAAATCAAAAAAATAGTACAGATTTGTGTGTGTGTAATTATTATTATTATAATTATTATTGTTTTTGATTGTTTATTATTTTGTATTTTGTGTGCTGGTATTGTACCCGTAAGTAGTCTGATCTGGATAGTTTTGAGGAATATAGGTTTCGTTTGACACTAGGTAAGTAGATTGATTAGTCGATGGCGGGAATTTATAGACAAAGAATAATTCAAATCTGTATTATTTTCATACAGACTTAATTCAGCTTCATTAACAATGTTAAACACGCCTTTTAATTCGTGCTTGGACTTCTTTGGGAATGTTTCCACTGTATCTGACATAGACAAAAAAATTACGTAATGCCTTATCACGGGTGTAGTATTTCTTTTTCTTCAGATACTCTTCGAAAACCGTAGCAACATCTTTGATTAAGCGTGTCTCTTTTCGAGCCAGAAGTACTTGCAAGCGATTCAACTTCAGAATGGTCAGAACGTTTAGATGATGTCGATGGTGGTGGTATTGGTGTCCAGGCTCTGAATCATCCGATGATAATGTTACATTAGATATTTGGTTTCGATTGCGAAAAATGGTATTATAAAGAAAGTTTTTTTCAAATTTTATCAATTTGGACGTAGTTGACCATCGCCACTCTTGCTTTTCGGTTATAATAGGCTTTTCTGAAGTTATCTGCAGTTTCTTCCAACGATCCTGGCACTGCGTCACTGGAAGAACAGAAATAAAAATTAATAACATAACTCTTTTTATTTTATAGTTCGTTTTGGTACGCAGTCTTATATTTCTATTTTGTGTGTTTGTTTTATTTTTACAGATTCCTCATCACTGGTTGCAGTTTCAAAAACTTGTCATTTAATTTTCGAATGGGAATTTCTACAGTTCATTCAATTATTCATGAGACAATCAGAGTAATTTGTGATGTTTTGATGCCCATAGTTATGCAGATGCCAGATGAAGAAATGTGGGAAAAGGTTTCACGTGATTTCTTTAATATTTGGAATTTTCCTAACTGTTTGGGCGCTATAGACGGAAAGCATGTCAATATACAGGCACCAGATAATAGTGGAAGCTTATACTATAATTATAAAAACTTTTTCAGTACAGTGTTACTAGCTGTGGTCGACGCGAAATACAGTTTTTTAATTGTTGATGTCGGATCATATGGTAAAAATAGCGACGGCGGAATTTTACAGAATTCAAAATTTTGGAAAAAACTCAACACCAATAAGTTAAAGCTGCCCCCAAATAAACCTCTACCTAGTACCACTGAAAGCTTACCACATGTTTTTATAGGAGACGAGGCATTTCCTTTGAGCAATAATATATTGCGGCCGTATCCAAGAGAACAAGCAAGAACAGAATTATCAAAAAAAGTATTTAATCTGCGTTTAAGCAGGGCAAGAAAAGTCGTAGAATGTGCATTTGGAATGCTAACTCAAAGATTTGAAATTTATCAAAAACGAATGAAAATTCAGCCGAAGTACTGTGATTTAATTATATTAGCAACTACATGTTTACATAATTTTTTAATAGAAAATCGGACGCCAGGACAAGAGAATGAATTTCACAGCAATATAAATTTATTAACAGCAATAACAGACAATAATAATGAAAACAGTTCTAATAGCGACGCAGTTCTAACCACAAGGAATAAATTTAAGGATTATTTTTCATCAAGTGGTGCTTTAGATTGGCAAGATCAAGTGCTACAGAGTTTCTGAAGTTATATTTAATAAAAATTGTCTACTACATAAGTATATTCTAACGATCAGATACTCAAACGAGTTTTTAAAGTAAGGGCGCATTTAAACTCATGTTATTCCTATTTTGACTTTGAATCTAACACGTCGCAGCACGAGTTTAAAGCCCTGCTTTAAAATTCGTTTGAGTATCTGGGTAGTAAAAACAATGAAAACCTTACTTACCACTTATTCCGAGACATTTGCTAATTTCCTCCCATGCATTGTCTTTCATTATCCGATCGCTATATGATGGCTTGGTTATGTCAAATAAACACTCATATTTTGACACGAGTATTATTAATTTTTCATCATTCATCTTTTCGTACAAGTACGCACAACTATTACGTTCAAATGTTGCTATCAAAATGGCGGTCGGCGCGGCCGCAGCGAGCACGCAAGCAGTCCGGTCAGCTCTTTATTACTTCACACGAAGCGCGTTCAGGAATTTTTAATGACAAAAAGGTGCAAATGCAAAATTTCAAATTGTCGTAACCAACCTGATAACAACGATAACACAAAGTTGTTTCCCCGCGGGATTCGAACACACATCCTCCGGTTTATAATGCAAGGGCCAATATCACAAGGCCATGGAGGCGGCTTCATAAAATAAGGAAATAAAATTATTAATAATGCTTCTTTTCATATTGTTATAGGGTAGGGTAGGTTATTTATTACTCAATAATGTGCCACACTTATGAGATAACTCAATGGATTGTCTTTAACGTCATAAAGTGTTCATGACAATAGCTTGAGAACCAAAATTAAAGCTGTGACACAGTCAATAATGTTATAAAATCAAAGAATATATTATCTTATCAATAATAATAAGAAAATTAAGATATTGTCTTTTTAGCGTATTAACGATTATTTTTTTAAACGTGAGATATAACACAAGTTGTGAAGATGAATGATGTAAATGATAAAATAAACTTTTACGACATTTACAACAATTACAACACAATTGAAATTCTCATATATTCAATAAATACCATCTATCATATTATTATACTTATTACCCCATATATGTGCCAAATGCGTAACTTACGGTGTGTGCTTACATTTATGAGTTATGTTTATGCGAGTATAACACCCAAATGTATTGAACCATGTTAGGTACTAATTTATATGTGATCACCAAGTTATTTATGATACCTAAACATTTCAGAGTTTCATACACATCAATAAAATTTAATCACTAAAATTCCTTATTTCTTTTGTTATGATTATCGATAACCTTCTTTTTAAAGGTTTATGATGTGATATGATGCACTTGTTATACAGTATAACTTTTATATTCATTGATTACTAGCATAAATGTTCATTGGGCCTTTATCCTTAGGCTGCGGATATTAAATATTTGTGCTAAAAGTTAACATAATTCAAATGATTGATTTAATTGAGTGACCTTGTAAGTTTGAGTAATCTTCAGCCATGATGTCACCGCTGGCAAATGAAAGCAGTATAAATTTTATCAATTGCCTACATTTCAACATATTGATAACGGATATAAAAATATATATGTGTATATGAATTGCATTTCAACTTTAGCAATGACTACACATCTAAAGTTATAAGCGAAATTAAAAATTTCTATATCGCAAATATAACACATACACCTTATATTCAGTCTCATAGTGTGTTAATGTATAAACAGACGTGCAATCCATAATCAGATAATCTACGATGGGTTTATTATATTTTTGTTTGGTTTACTACACACTATTGAATAAAAGGACTCTTTACGGGTTTTATCGCATTTATTTTATGTATATAAATTTCCGATGTTTCGAGCACTTTCCACGGTATACTACCCGTGAACACGGCCGCTAATGGGTTTATTATTTATTTTTAATTCATATCATTTCTTACCACCACCTATTCCAATCTACTAGTCACTTCATTCGATATATAAATTGCAATATCTTAATGCTAACTATCGGTGATAAAATCTAAAGAACTTGTCTTTGTTGATTTACTAATATTAAGATAAGGAGCAGGATTTTGGCGCGTGTATTTCAATTAATTCAGTACTAATTAAACTTTTTTGGAGCTCATCTTTTTATATTAAACCAAAGAGCTGATAAAATAGTCATATCGTAGGCTGAGTAGCTGAGATAATTGTAAGTCATTTCTAAATTAGTCGGGTGCTTTATTTTTGTTAGCGAAAATCGATAAAATGTTTAATGTTAGCCGCCAATTTGTAAAGGCTTAGGGAGTAAAATTGTAAAAAGTATGCGTGCGTGACAAAAAATGATAACGGCACGAAAAATCTAGAAAATAAATTTTAAAATCAGCACTTATTGTGATTACATAGAATCTACTGAGTTAAAATAACTTTCTATTATAATTTGATATTACATAATCGTTTTATAATTCATATAATATGGTATAATAATCTATATTTATATATATTAGAATCTTCGAAAATGATTTTGACCCCTTTAAGGAGTCTTTTCAGGATATTATCAAAATAACCTTTCTGCTCAAATCTATTACTAACATATATTAAAATGATAGTATCTCACGCTCTTATACTACAAACTGTTTTTAAACTAGTTTAAATTCAAATATGTGAGAATTAATTAAGTATTTTGATGGATATTTTATAAGATATATTTTAGTTTTTAACTATTTATTTAGCCATTGTGTGCTTTTAATTTTACCTTATAAAATGCCAACCAAAAACGGAAATGGCAAAAAATGGTTTAAAATATGTTTCTTGAACCGATTAACGGCGATGATGTCTTGTATGTTTAATAATATCTGTCTAACGTAATTATTTACGTTTTTGATAGCTCCGTGATTAAATATTTCTTGGCCTTACAATTATCGTTTTTAAAATTAAAATTTATTATAACCAACATTATCTCCCCTATCCAAATGTAAAGATAAAAGGTAGGTGCTAGTGCACCTACCTCAATATCTCTCAACCACCGTAAGGTTAGCTGGTAGATAATGCCTAAGGCATTAAGCTCGCCTTTGCATAATTGTATTTGTTCAAGAAGTTTCAATAAATAAATAAAACAAACTTTAAGAGCGCGCTGCATGCACTAACATTTTTGAAATAACATTATGATCCCGTTGAAAAATGCACTAAATTGAGATAAGTCGATGTTTTTTTTAATTAAAAAAAAATATTAATGAAGAGGGTTAATTTTTGTTGTATTAGACAAAATTTTTACATTCAGACTTGTTCGATCAGTCGTAGTTTGTACTTTTTTGGTGAGAGGCCATATAAACTTTACAATAAATTTATTGCACACTAATAAGTTTTTAATTTTTTTGTTTTCCTGTACAATTTTTATATAATGTTGTAACATCTAATCGAACTATAGATTTTCTCAAAATGGTCAAATAAATCTTTTATTATTGCCATAATGTCAAAGCATCAAAAGACATTTAGTTTGAAGTAAGCTTTTGTGAGCAATTGCAAAAGCTCATTTAATTTACAAGAAGAAGCTTTATAAAAATGATAAATGACAAAGATTGAGCATAAAAAAACACAAGATCGGTGCTGCCAATAATTACTAATCGACGTTGCTTATATTGTTCGCCTTTTTTTTAATTTAAATAATGTGTTAGCTGTATTTAAATTAAAAATAAAGTTAAATTGAACTTAGTTGATCTATATCACAGTTCTATTAATTACAGTGATAGTGTAATCATAGAATAGGATATGTATAAAAGAAGAGAGTGTGCAAATTCTACGGTTAAATTATCGGTTAGTGCGATTAAATTTTAATACTTTGCGTACTATTTTCTCAAGTGATGTATAACAATCTATCCAATAAATTGCTAAACAAATATTCAATTCATTTTATGAAATACTTTATAGATTTTATCGCATTTAATTACTTATTACAATATTCTCGACGTTTCAGATACTTTACAGGATCATGGTCAAGGCTGCCTAAAGTGTTGTTCGTTTGTCTGTCAAAGTTTTTACGCGCCTCCGACATTTCTGCATTTATTTGTTTGTCCGTTTATGTGCATACCGTGCTTATGGTATCTTTATGTCAAGCAGTAATTTTATGCTTTTAATTAATTTTATGAATAACTGGATACCAAGCAGGTGGCGACACCAAACCATCATCTCTATTAAAATTAGGACGTTTTTGTTCGAAAGTTCAGTTATTATACTCCAGGTACGATTACAACAAAAAACATATCTTACTCTGTAAATGAGCGTATTTTCTCTGTCAACGTGCTAAACCTCTACAATGACGCAATAAAAGCCCGTCCACACTCACCACATCTCATATTCAGCTTTATAACCGCAGGTATTGAGGACATGGCAATGATGCAATAACGTTGTACAATATAGATCGTGAAATCCCTAAAGTAGTCTGAGATAAAGATATAGAAAGCAAGCAGTGAACAGCATACAAGTCTTTACAGTCGCGTAGGGATCATGTCGCTGATATGGAGTCAATATTGCAGTAATACCACGCTCCCATATTCAGGGATGAGCCGTTTTAAATTTACGCCTGAGTGGATAATGTGACTTTTCTACGTTAAGTTATAATGTTACTTGAATATTCTACTGGTAGATAGACGGCCATTTATTCTTCCAAAACTTACAGCTAATTTACTTAAAACAATAAAAATGGTTTAAATTACATTAAGTACATAATTAAAAGTTTTTACATTTAGTATGCTTAAACTAATTAACAAAGGCAATAAATAAATAAATATATCGGGACAATGGCCTCCCTGGTCTAGCGGTATTGGCCCTTGCTTTATAAACCAAAGGTCGTCTGTTCGAATCTCGCGGGAAACAACTTTCTTGAAAATCTTCGTGGTATAGTTGTTTTCAGGTTGGTTACGACAATTTTGCCGATCACCCAATTGTTTGAAAGTAAGATAATCCATGCGTTCGATGGGGCATGTAAAAAGTCGGTCCACCCACCAACCCACATGGACCAGCGTGGTGGGATATGGTCCAAAAATACCCTGATGGAGAAGGCGTGCATTAGGAGAGGCCTATGTCTAGCAGTGGACTAACACTGGCTGATGGTGATAATGATGATGAACGGACAAGCACTAACTTAATTATTAACTAAAACTATTTAAGTTATTTTAGTAAGGCCTGTTCGATTATGATTGTTATCATATAAGTGTTATATTATATTTTTGTCATTAATAGATTCTATGGATCGGGTTATAATTGAGAACTTATTTTATGACATTATTACATTAGAAACATAGAATTTTATAGAAATCAGAACATTTGTTGCCGTAGAACGCTGTGTCATCCTCTGCCCTCAAAAAGTCTGAAAACTCAATAATTCTTCGACTCAGTCAACAAATCAACTTTGGCTTCGAAGCTCGTGACTCACTTCTTACCTTGTACGTGACCACATCACTGCCGATTGTGACTGGCACCACCTTGACGATGTATCGTAATCAACTGTCTCCGAATTCCCCATTGAGAGAAGTCAGATCTAAGTTTTTGTGCGTTATTGAAACCTTGTTATGTTTTCCTGGTACTTTTATGACACAGTATGATACGATGTTTATTGAACAGTTTGATATCATTATATCTCATTATTCAATAAATAGCAAATTATCGAACAATTGACTACAATAACTATAGATTCTAACGTTAGATGATGTTTTGTTAACTTTCTTATAATAAATAATATATAATAATTTCTTATAATTAAATTAAATCATCGTAGAGTTTTATCACGTACCTATAGATTAAAACTATAGTATTAGTTTATTTCAACTATGTAATAAAAAAGTGTAAAACGTCTTAAGATCTTTCTATTAAATACAAACGTTGTTCTACAGTAAAATGAAGTAAGATTTAAAACTATTATAAACAATATAAACTAATGAAACTCATGTTGTGGTAAATAAATATTCATAGAGATGACAATTATGCATTATTTATATATGCTTGCGACTCCTAATCTTTGATGGGTTTGATATTCGTTGACTGAAAGCGTTAAAATATAATTATTTGCATATAATCAATATTTAAAGGAATCAAAATAATTTAATAAAATACAATTAAAATCTTTTGTCACTTATAATTGTTCTTCTTTGACCGTTGGGTTATCACATCCACAATAACGCTTGCAAACAGGTTTATTTATTTACAATATCAGCACTTTCTGAATGCCAACCATGAGAGTAAAAGTTGAGTGTGTATTTGTAACCGTAGGAAGTCCATGTGTTATTGAGCGCAGCGGCTACTTTGGCACTTTTCCTATGCACATACATACATACGAATCTACATCTTTATTTTGTTGATTAATACATGTTAATGTTGCTGTTTGAACGCAATAAACTAAGATAAAAGTAACTAAGTGAGTTATGGTGAGGCTATGTCGAGTCATCCTAAAGACCACAAACATATGTAGATGTCAAATGTCATGATATAGACCACAGGATCTTAAGCTGATGAGTGGTAGCCGATGTCATATGAGCCGTAAAATTGACGACCGCTGGAGACGGAAACTTTTGGAGTGAAGACCGAGGCTGTTAAAGTAGTGATAGGCTCATTGTGCAAAAAGGAGAGAATAATTGAGACAGGCTGTGTGAGCTGGATGAGAATAGCCTTAAATGGGAAGCAGTGGTGTGCATTAGCGGAAGCCTATGTACAGCAGCGGACTGACACAAACTAATGATGATCACAAATATGCATCTGCTACGATACGGTTACCATATGCTTTTTACTTTTATCCTTTTATTTATCATGGTCGTACAGAACCTAAAAAGTATGTCTTGCGGTTTATTGGATCAGTATTTTTAGGATATATTTGTCCTTACAATTTATCAAAAAAATGTTTTATTTAAAATTGGTGATATTTATTACATTATTAATTGTATATTATAATATAAAAGACTTTAACTAAAAATGTAAGGTTTCTATTTAAATGTAGCCAGGTTCACGTGTCGAATACAGATTTCTGAAACAAAATCTGCTCAATAATTTTCTTAGCTTTATAAGGTAGGATTTAATCGACATACCGATTATTTTCTGGTCTTTATACACTTTCTATAATAAACAGTATTTCCTCAAGTATAAGAAAAAATACAGATTTATGAATACTAGCTCCAGTCACGATTTTATCCTCGTAATACGTAAAAAAATAGTTATTTTGTCCAAAAATTACAGCATAAGTTACTTCTAGTTTTATCAGATATCTTAAAGAGAAAGTCCTGTCAAAATCGGACCAGGTATTCCATATCAAAAATAAACAGACAGGCCAACAGAGAGTCAGGCATCTTCTTTTTTTTTTAAATGTTGTCTTGTTATGTGTATCGGTTTTATAACAGAATGTAATAATTTAAAAATGGCTAATTTGATGATACAAATGGAAATTCTAATTTTATTAATGTGTTTAGATTATATATATTTAGATTATTATTAAATGATATTTTACGTTACTCGTAGAAAAGCGTGACATCTTGTTGATTCTTGTATATATTTTTATTCAACTGTCATCCTCAGTCCGTGTCGATCATTAACGCATGATCATCACTGCTTTTGCTACTTTTAGTTTATTGATAGACTTTTTTAAATCCTCAAATTTAATTACTTTTAGATATAGCAAATAATACCAACATGCTGGTATAGAAATATGTCTATGGAGTATCTATCACTGCTGCAACCTTGCCTTGCCTAACCTTTTTCGTAAAGGAAGACTTCTACGAGACTAACAGATTTACATAGAAGACTTTAAGAAGAATGTCCCTAAATCAGCTCCTATCCATCAAAAGTTTTACAAGAAGTAAATTATGACAATCTTAACTTTGCAGACCATTAAAATTAATGCATTTTTAGACAATCTTAGTTTTATTAATTCTAAACTATGGGCATGAAATTCTTTGGCATGTTTTCTTTTTTTGTTGCAATGTTGACACATGATTAGAGATCTTTATCACACCTTAAGCATATTTTATATGATACAGTCATAAATACCGTAACGGGTACTGCTGTTAGCAAATGCTTGTCTCAAGGAGCACAAGGGATTTGTAACAAAAGACTGACACCTGGCTTCTGACGTATAAAATTTCAAGGAGATGCTCCACGATTATAAAAACTTTAATTTACAATCTACAAAGGAACTTAGACGAATTAATTAGGTTGTAGTGTAATAGTTTGTGTCTTTTACATTAAACTGAGATTATGAAATATCATGCAAATTGATTCAGTATGATGTCAGTTTGTGAAATGGCAGTGTCACAAGCGGACAATTTACAATTCGGATATCTTTATAAACACTAAAGCGAAATTGGTATTTGACTAAAAATGCAGTTCCAGAAAACCTATTTCGTTCATGATAATTATCTATTAATAAATAAAAAATGATACAACAATATTATTTTTTCAGGTGCTTAGATAGTACTGATACAAGTTATTGAATATTATGTACAAGTACCGAAAAGCTGAAACTAATTTAAACTTAAGATACCACTTTGCTCGGATGCAAGTTAGCTGCGGAACTGCACTTTTTTGGATTAAACTTTAACACAAACTTAGCGCATTGCCTCAGGTTAATACTTGAGAAATTAAACTTAATTTCTTGAAAACACACTATAAACTGCAATAATCCACACGTAGTCATTTCTTACAAATTTTTTTATGAGCATCATATATTTAAAAGTTATTCGTTAAACTGCATAAGACGAATAGAACATAGGCTTCTTTTTGCTCTAGATAAATCCAATATAAAAATCTGAAATTAGCACGGGCAGAGCCGTGGTCGGACTACGTGTATGTTATACGTTCGTCTGTTAGGCGTCATTATGCGACATTGCATTTGCGACATTAATAAAATGTTTATTTTTTAAAATACGAAATATTTCTTTAAAAAGGAACGCGTCACAAAACACTTCTCATAGGCAATGTCAAAAACAATAATAACATATGTCATTATTCTTTAAAAAAAAGAAATTTGATTACCGATAATGTAAAGAAAAAATATAATAAACGCTTATAATCCATCAATGTCGGCCTTTGATATGAGATAAGTTACAAATAAGTAACACACACTTTTCAATAAATATACACTAAAGTCTATCATACTATTAAACATTTTAAAGCCACAAAATTTTGCTGTAAAAGACCAAAATTCTATTGCACTGTAGTTTTTAGTTTGTAATATATACTTTTTTTATTAAGTAGTGTTATAGTTTGTACATCACACATACAACATCAGTCTGTGATAGTTCACTGCTGGACATAGACCTCTCCTAATACACAATGCGGATTGGTGGCTGGACCTAAATTTTACATGCCCATCCGACGCATGGATCATCTTACTTTTCAGACAATTTGGCGATCGACCTAAATTATCCTAACCAACTAGGAAACAACAATAAAGAAAATTTGTTGTGTCCTAAAGACTTAATTTCGTAAAAACTCCGAAATTTGCCTTTAATACTAAAAAGAAACTAAAGAAAATGATAACTTTATCGGACCTCAGGTCCAAACTTTTAACGCTGAGAACGTTTTCTTTAATATATAACAAAATATAGGCCGTTTGATTAAGCCCTTAATGACATGTTGGTGGTTACAACTATCGCATGGGAAGTAAACTATTCAGATAATGCTAACTCAACATTTCTCAACATTTATTTATTGATTTAAACGTATGTGAGACGCCGTGCCCATAAGAAATGCAAGGTAAGACGTCTGAAATGTACTCGTCACCCTGAGACTTAGGATGTTATGTCACATTTATTTAGTAATTGGGCTGGTTACGGTACCCTTAAAACCGGCATACGGTAGTGCTTATACGCTACTAATTTGCGGCAGAAATAGGTAACGATTTTACTTTCCCTGACGGTTCTCGGTAAAGGTGACCTACCTCCCTTCAATGCTGTCTCTTCACATAACTAAAAGAACAAATCAAAAGACTTTATTTATCATTCATATCATATTGTTTAACTGTAAATCAATTTAAAGAATCGAGTGACTTCAAACCCTTATTAGCATTTCTGTTGTCTTAAGTTAAATATATTTATAAAGTCCCAAAAATGTATATGTGATATGTTCATTCTAATCGAAGCTAAAACAAATTTTTGATAATAAGTTCATTATTTACGCGATTACTTTACGTATTTAATCCACTTTTCGGACTTTTGTGCTTATTTTATATTCCCAGTGTTTAAACTCTTTCTAGCTAAACATATGTAGCTAGCTAGGATGGTGTAGTAGGTGAATGCTGATATAATAATGGAAAATATAAAGAATCAATTCAAAAAAATCAGTTAAATGTTGTGGTGCTCTAGAAACCGGAGGTGGTGGGGATTCTGCAGGGACATACCAAATTTCATTGTTGTTTACTAGTTTATAAGGACAATCTTGGCAGATCACCCAATTGTCTGAAAAGTAAGATAATCCATGCATCTGATAGGAATGTAAAAAGTCAGTCCACCCATCAACCTGCATTGGACCAACGTGGTGGAATATGGTCCAAAACCCCCTAAGGGATAGAGCCTTATTAGCGGAGGCCGATGCCCAACAGTGGACTACCACAAGCTGATGATGTTGTTGATGATGTATGTTATATTTACTAAAAAAATAAAGCTGAAATTGAGGCTTTTAAACGAATTCAATATAAATCAGCAGCCGATTATCTGGCTACATGCCTATTGGATTGATTTATTACAACGAAATTACGGATACTCGTCCTCGGACTCAATTATCCGAATCTCAGTGTAAATTCCTAACAAATTTATTAAAATGTAGGCAGTCTCAATCTTCTGAAAGCAAATTTATACATAGATGCCTTTTTAATAGGAAATTACAGTAGTAATACACTTGTAAGGAAAATGTTTGCATTTTAAACCGTCAACTTCTTTTTTTGTTATCGTGTAAACTATTATTGTGTGATTAATTTTAAATAATAATACAATAATATTACAATTAACACAATATCAACTAGCCATAAACTAAGGGAAGCTTATGCTATGGAAAGTAGATGATTGATAAAAACATAGACTTATTTATATGTAAATATAAACACTATGTTCATCACATAATACTTTTCGCGTGGAGGGAACTAACAACCTTTGGTGTAGCAGCCAGGATCAGTAAGTACTACGCTAAACGGGTCGTCAAAGACAATATTCCAATTAATTTTGTTGCATAATCGTATGTATTGTCCTAGTAAGAAATTGGTTGTTCCTTTGAGTCTTGTTGTCGGTAAAATAAGTTTAAACCTAGTATATATTTTATGAGTATCAGAATGTTTCACAAATTTATTAGATTGTTTTAGTAGATTTATTCTGTGGTTTCTTTAGGGCCCAGGTTATAGACTGCTGGAATAGCTTTTACCCGCGTTTTTCAGTGGTAGGCAAAAGGTAAGACATTATACTTTGAAAATAGCTGTATAATAAAATAGATCAAATGGGGTGTCTAAACATCAATTAGCTGTCTAATTTTCTTGACTGCTGTTGACATAAGCGTGTCTATTAGTTTGGGGACCCATTGCAGTTTAGAAGATATTATAATTCTAAGAAATAAGTTAACTCTATGTTGCCCAGCGCTTCCCCAACTCAACCACATCACCCCTATTTTGTGAAACATTTGGAGTCGTAAACCTTACCCTTTTTTTTCTATACCTTATCAAAATCAAATAGTTTGCACTAAACTTGTATCCTAGTTTACATTACTTTTTGCCTTATCAATACAAAGGATTAACCATATTATACGAACAATATATAAAGAAGATGCTTTTCTGGAGAAAAAAAAACTTCTGCAATGGACAAATTTTGAAATACTTTTTAAGATAAATAAAACATAAGCACGGAGTGCACACAAGATTACTACAAATGAAAACTTTTTTGTAACATTAACACATAACAGGTTCTTACTATATCAGAGTAGTTTTTCTAATATTTTGTCCGTTTTTAGAGAGTCATAATAAGAAAGGGGGGTAAACGAGCATTGTAACTAACACTATCTTCAAAAACACGAGAAGCAGTAACAAGTCCGCTACATTAAAATTTGCTACGAGATTTTCAAGTAAAACATACTACGATATCTAACTTTTGCAAAGGCAAATTAGGAGTGCACAAGTTTTGATTGCAAGGCACGTATACTTTGTAATAAGTAGCGATGTGAATGGCAGTTTCTATAGTAGCTTTTAATCTTTGAAGCTTGAAATTTACTGAAATGTCATATCCTATATCTTCTACTTGAGACAGTTTATTTTATGACTGACTTCCCAAAAGAGGAGGTACCCAATTTGGAGCTATGTATGTTTTTTTAAATATATGTTAACTCGTTGCTCCGCTCCTAGTGCTCGATTTTGTAAACACTATACCTATTTTTATTAGCTGCCATTTGATCCCAATGAAAATATTTCGTTTCAAACCATATTTGTTTTGCGTCTTATATAACGCAAAACAAATATTGTTTGAAGTCTTAAAATTATTTTGTTTAAATGTCTTTTGTCTGAAACAGAAATTTATTTAATACGTAGGTAAACAATATTTTTTCTGTTTTCTTAAGATAAGGAAATTAGTTAATAAAAGAAATATTGTCAAAGGAGCGACGTAATGATGAAGGGTTAGTTTGTTATATTTTAATATATCAATTAATTCAGCGTGATCAATAGCGACAATCCAGCCCTTCTTGACGTTGTTAATTGACCAAAACTCAACGAGAACTCGACTCAACTTGATATTGATAACCAAATATAGTGATTGATTAATTTTTTCAAAGGTCTTTGTATTGGTTTAATATGTTTATATTTGATCATTTATTTAATACAAGAACTGCCTCCGTAGCCTAGTGGTATGGGCGTGTGCCTTAGAAACTGGAGGTCGTAGGTTTGAATCCTGCGGGACTCAACAAATTTTCATTGTTGTTTCCTGTTGGTTAGGGCAATTTGGGCCGATCACCCAATTGTCTGAAAAGTAAGATGATCCATGCGTCGGATGGGCATGTAAAGTCGGTCCACCCACCAACCGCATTGAACCAGCGTGGTGGGATACGGTCCAAAATCCTAATGGATGGAGGTGTATAGGGAGGCCTATGTCCAGCAGTGGACTATCACAGGCTGATGATGATTTAATACAAGATAATAAAAGACCTTTTGCGAGATGTAAATTTGTCATTGAATTCAAATAAGGCAAGTTTACATAATTTTTTGTTTCTAGGTTGTGAATTTTAACGATTAAAGTCTCCAAATTTATACGTGTTACAGCTGTAGAGGTCTGATATTCTTATACATATAAAACCTTCAACTAAAATTAAATTACAATTATCATCGCTGTCTTAATACCCGTCTTCACTAGGGTATAGCGCTGATAGCTGGTAGCCTCGTACCGCTAGGTCCTCAATTTGAAAACTGTAATATCTTAAAAGTATTCATTTAATTAACGTCATTACATGGGACATCTCTACATTTATCTGAGCTTCTGCACAATATCATGTATGTATTATCCTTATAATCGTTCTTGTTGAATCACTCTATGCATAAAAAATCGGTTCTAAATTCGTTGGTACTTTTAAAGATACGGCATACTAAGGACAGACAGACAGAGTAAGCTTGTTATTTTATACAATGAGAAAATAATAAGTTCCATTTTTAATGAAAGTATAACCCACTATTAGTGTTACCTACTTTGAATACAAAATAATGAAATTGTATTTCATGAAAAATTTAAGTACGTACGGTATTGACGAGGGTCTGAATAAGACTTAGTCACCGTTGAATCTTGTTATATATTTCTATATATAATATTTTATAACACCAAATGGTTGTCATATATATCCGGTATTATATATTAGTCTGCACGTGACCGTAACATCTTGTGCAATGCTGTTTGGCAGTCAATAAAAGTATAGTAATATATATATTAAACGATTTAAATGTCTGTGCAGCACTACTGGTGTCTATTTCTGCCCCAAATCAGTAGTGTTCTGTTTTGAAGGGCACTATAGGCAGTGAGAATAATTACCGGTAAACGAGACGTAATATCTTTTGACCGAGACAGTGAGCGATTTCATGGCTTTCACCCTGAATTTATATGGTCAGGATATCGCTATCATCAGGTAAAGGTCCTACTCGTCTCATAGCTTTTACCAATAAAAAAGGACCAATGTTTCGATTTAACGAGTATCAAGCATTCACAATTAGTATTAGGGCATATCTCCTAAGTAAGAGCTTCAATTCCATTAAGAAGCTCTAAGTTGAAGCTCTTATACCGATGAGCTTACTGAAACAAAATCTGCTTAAGGCGTTAAGTCATAGATAGATTAGATCATAGAATATATAATTGAACTTGAATATTACTGACGGTTGAACTCTGTTTAATCGGATAAGTAAAATAACATGAACATTATTTTCACTTTTTTATACCGAATTAAACTTCTAACCAGATTTTAAACATTCACCCGTAGATCTTTACTCCTACAGTTTTGTTAAATATCAAGATACAAACATATTTTTATACAATTATAAGTAAGAATTAATATAGGAAGAAAGGAATTGATATGAAAAGTGAAGCGTAAACTAATGTTTGTTTAAATAATGTTTAAGTAACATATTGTTAGTTGTTTAGATAAGCTACTAAATTTTGTTGGTCAATATTGCTTTACTTAGAAACAACGCATCATCACTATTAAATATATACGATCCTGTACTGGGTTTAAATCCCAGACCACCATCATGTAAAGTAAAATATTCCACTAAGCAATGGCGAATGATTTTTAGTTTTTTACAATTTTAAATTTTTTTCATATGGGTAATATTAAATACTTCATTCAATCACTCCCAATTTACGCTTTAAACAGAGTTAAAGTTTGTTTCGAAAGTGTTCCATTTAAGTAACCTTACCATATTTTTATTGGAATAAGAGTTTTATAAAATGCTGAGTGCGCACTATCTTCTAGTCCAACTAAATCCCAATGTATAAGATACAGTAAAAGCTCTTATTCTTAATATGTATATCTAATCTATAGTAATTAGTAAAAGTAAATGCATTAAAAATTTAATAAATAAATAATTTAAAACGTATTAGTGATCTCAAATAGAGTGGCAGAAGTCGTGAGGCTAGAAAACACTTAGTAGAACTTAACTGGATGTGAGGGGGCCGATGTCACAGGCTCGTCTCCTCACGGAGTAACTCTATAGCACCAAGGACCCCGCCTGGCAGGACAACAGGAGAGCCTCTATGGCCGTCACTTTCAAGTTTCCTGCTAGCATGGTAAATCTAGGGCTGTCTAGGTGGGCTGAGGGCTAGGCTCAATTCAGAGCTACAGGCTTTCTTAAGGATAATTATTCATACCTTGAAGAGCATAGCTTATATTTACAAATTCTAAAAGCTAAGTCTGGGAAAGAAGTGACGTAAGAAACCCCGAAGCGCTTATTAACATGGTGTTTAGCTAGAGTGTCATGTAGCAAAGATGTGTAAGGTAGACTCACCTTTGAGTCCGATGTCATGAGTGTCATGAGGGAAGTGTGACTGTTGGCCTACACTATATATCTCGTAAATAGCAACATCCCTTCCTTCTTCTCGTTTCTCATATATACCATCCCCTCAACACTAAAATTAAAAACTCTTAGTGACTTCTTGGACTTACAGGTTTTCCACTTGTTTCTCATAATAAAAGGAGTTACACTCGTACAGAGAGACGAAAAAACAGTTGAGAGGGCTATATTTTAATGATTCCAACTTCACCTTTTAATATTGCACACAAGAAAAGAATGGTCGTTTGAAGAAAATGTATTTTTATCCTCATCCCAAAACAAACGAAGTAAGTTACTTTGAGGAGATTTAGACGCTCTGCGAATTCTCTTTGTTCAAGTCGCAATTAAGTTTATGACTCCCTTGCCTAACTGTAATAATCTTGTCACACATTACAAAAGGTGTTTATTCTGTATAATGTTTGGAAGCCGGTTTGAATTTCAATCCCCTTCAACATTTATAAGTTTAAAATATTTTTTCTTTATGTTACTAACTTTTTTAACTGCCTCCGCAGCCTAGTGGTATGGGCGTGTGCTTTAGTAACCGGAGGTCTAGTTTGAATCCTGCGGAGAAACAACTTTGTGTTATCGTTGTTTTCTGGTTGGTCAGAACAATTCGGGCCTATTACTTAGTTGTTTGAAAAGTAAGAAAATTCATGCATTGGATAGGCATGTCAAAAGTAGGTCCACCCACCAACCCGCTTCGGACTCCGTGGTGGGATACGGTCTAAAATCCACCCCTTAATGAAGAAGGCATGCATTAGGGGAGGCCTATGTCCAGCAGTGGACTAAAACAGGTTGACTATGATGATGATGATGATGACTAACGTGATAATATATATAACAACTTCATATTTTTTGTTTTAAAAAGTAGCTTTATTTACTTCCAGTTGCATCAGCTTTCAGTGAAAGCCCCGTCAGAATCGGACCATCCTTTTCAGAGATTAGACAAACAGAAGGATATTTTGTTTTTAAAACTGTACTGTTATTCGTAACGATTTTAGGTCACAGTGCAATCATTTAAAAACGGTTATTTTGATGTTACAAACAGACACTCCTATTTTAACAATTTGTATACATATTTAAACTTAAAAATTTAATTAACAATTGTTTGTTTCCAAAACTATGCTATCTACAAAACAAAAAATAATGTAGTAAATATAAGGATGTGTAGAAAGGGGAAAAGAAATCTAGTTACGAGTAATGGTTATTTTACTTCATTATGGTCAACAGTCAGTGCAGACAAAACATCGGACAAACTAAGTACCAGTTATCAATTTTCATACCCAAAAAAGTTTAATATGCAACGATGAATTCCTACAAATAGGAAATTCTAAAGTTATTTTGAGGTATATTGTAATCAGGAAAATGACAAAACGAGCACTATATTTAACTGTTTTTTTTATAGATTAAGTTTGTTTTATAAATTTATGATTAATATCAACGCGATCTGAAGACTATATTTTAAAAAATGACGAGTTATGTTATTGATCGCTTTTAACATTAGAGGGTAATTTATTTAATAAGTTTAATAGAAATAAACTTTAAAAATCCTTAATATATTGTTCAATAGAGTCTTAATAACAGAAACTTAAGCAAATGCTTGGTGTCTGAACTTATAGAACTTTGGCAAAAAAACTATTGTATTATAATTTTAATCCTTCCCAAATTATCTATTTTACTACTTAGCTTCCTTCTCCTAGTTTTTACACAACAAAATAAACAAACATTGTTTATTTTTGTTTGAAACCAGGAATAAAACAACGTTTAAACAACGCACAATACATTTAATATAATGTTTACAATATTAATTTTGATAATATGCAATCAACAAAATTGCTTGTAAAAGCTTCAGAGAACTATAAACAAGAGCTTTTAACTCGTTATGTACATGTTTTTTACCCTAAAGTTCGTTCTTGACGGCAATTCCTTTTGTAATACCAGAATGATAATGACCTAATCGGTATTAATGTCTGTAATATTAAAATTATTGTGAATTAATTTATTTGAAAAGAAATTAACACGAAAACTCGTAATTACAAGAAACACATAAATTTGACGTCGAAAGCTTGATGCTATCAGCCAAAACATGTTTACTATTTAATAGTTTTCAATGTATCTCAGTGACCTTATGGGAACAACTTTGTTATAACTACTTTGTTTTGATATTAACAATTTATAGGACTTGTCATTCTGACGTATGAATAGTGGAGAGCGGTGCCTTCACCATAAATACTAACTGATTTGTTTTATTTACTTTTTTCGAGCAAAACAATACGTGAAAGTTTTAAAAACAAAATCGGATCGAAGAAGATTACTTAGGAACGCCACCATTTTTATCTTAGCGTCCGATGTCTCGGTGGTATTTCACTTAGTTTACTTAATTTACTTGTTTTATTAGCTCGGGTTTAGTTGCTTATATATGCGCTTTAAAATCGATATTGTCGACACTCTACCACGTGAGCCTATATGAGTAAGAAGAAGTACGCACTACGTAGAATCAATCAGTAATTTAATTTAGCTTTAGTTTAATTTTATATATTTTTTATATTAACAATAATTGTATATGATAATCAATTTAAATTAACAATAGTCTGATTAAATATAATGCTGTAGTTTAAACCTTTTTCAGATTTTACTTCTCGTTGCTACATTTGCTTTAACAATAAAGAAGAATATAAACGTCGACAAGCAACTTGATAATGCTGCGTTTGGCACAAACTCCATTCGCTTTGGCATGCTTACTAGTAAAGAAGCAATAACTATGGAGCCTTGTAGACCCCGCTTGACTTGGCACAAGAAGTGGCATTTCAATACAAATGTTTGCTTAAGTTTTCAATTGATAGTAATAATCATATATCTTCTCTACAAAAAAGCTACTGCAAAACACAAATAAAGAGTTACTTTTTTGGGCTATCAAAATTGATAGAATATCTTTTCGCACTTTCTTTTTAAAGGAATAAGAATTACTCACGATAAAAAACATCCGTTAATAACATTGACATTAAAAGCAACAACATCAAAGACTACACAGGAAACATGCAAGGTTTACATCTCCTCACTTTCAGTTTTAGAAAAGGTTCATTATTTTTATACATTATGATTTAAGTAAACATCCCTGTACACCAAAATTAAAGTATTTCTTCTTACTTTGTGAAGCAACGATTTAAACATGATAACCTTGTTCACCCTGACCATAGGAAATGATAGTATGAAATACAGAATTCACTGTTTCATTCGTCGACTTGCAACATAGCATTTTACCTTATCATTCATCCAGTATTTAAACAAGTTATATGTCCCTTCATACTTAACACAGTACTTTTCTGATAATACTAGTGTAAATGAATAAGCACAAGGTAAATTATCAAGTTACCTTCTCTTATAAAAAGTGCCTTCCACATATAGACTGGATTGTCTCGCAAATATATTTTTTTTAAATAGACTACAGCGTCAATAAAGTAATCAGGAACCTTATTTAATTCTAAGTTGGATTTGTGTGTACTATTTTAAAGAAAAATGTTAGTAATAAGCCTGTGAACAACAGATGGTATTCGTTAATATTCATAGCTCAATGTGAGGGTATCATTATGCTGTAAATTTCGAGCATACTGCGGCCAGTAACAAGCCGGAAGTTACCGTTCGGATAACCGAAAATTTGTTTTGGATATTCCAGTTAGATAGACATGCTGTTAGCACAAAAATAATCTGTAAAAACTTTTGAATTTTTATTTTTAATGTTTATAACACTAATAAAAAAAATATCTTGACCTAGTTTTATTTTTTTCTTGGAATTAGTTTACGACGAGCTTTGAGCGAATTTATTCGTTATAATTTTTAATATTTTAGTTTGTTTACAATATAATTATATGTGAACTTGCTGTTAAAAACATTTTATGTAACCACAATGTATTTCAGCTGCCCTCATTTAGTGTATTTATATTGTTGTGTTAAATTTGTGATAAATAAATATGTTAGACCATAATCGTTTGTAGAAAATTTATTGCGGTGGTTAAAATATTAATAATAAATGTAAAAATATGATATAACAAAAAATTGGGCTAAACTATTTTTGGTAAAACGTTCTTTCGATAAATGGTTCAGTCCACTCCACTTCCGTTGCAATTTCTCTGTTCCAGCCTTTTTCGTGTACATTTCTGAGGCTTTTGCAATTTTTTGCAATTTTCAGGCAGTTTATAGGCTGATATTTTTAGACTAGAATTGTTAAATTTATCCTCTTATACGAGTAAGAGTATAGCCAGCAGTTACAGAGTAAAAAAAAAATTATTGAACCCAGTAAGTACCTAGCGCGAAAAGAAGAATAATTGATATTCCTTACTATCAGCGCAATGGAAACATCAAAAACAGAGCGCCACGCTGCGCCATCTGCGTTTTATGAGTGATAGAGCCTTTTGTCGCACCTCTGACGTCATCGCGGTTGCGATTTATTGCGCTTTCACTCTCTAAAGCGGTTTCGGTTGTGCACAGCTGTGTTTTTGAACTCGTTGCTCAACACTATTGTGTTGCTTAGCCGCTTGTCGAAAAGCGCACTTAGTTTATTATGGTTTATTATCTCTTTCTCGGCCGAACTAGTTGTTTTACTAACTAATTTGGCCACGCGAACGTTATATTATTTTTGTTTCTTGTTACAGAACCAGCCAGATACAACCTTGCTGTTACTTACGCCGAGTATTCGCTGGACTCATCCTGGTTGGGTAACGCAACATATGGCTCGTCCAATTCTAGGCGCGACCTAACGCAAACAATTGTCGACCGAGACTTGTAAGTCGCTTTTGTATTGATACCAGGCGATTAGTGAGAAAAATCGGTCGGAAATTGTATAACATTGACCTGATGAGTGCATCCAGCTCACATCGTGCACGCTCCCTGACCCACTCTCCCACCTAACGCCTCGGACCGTCCCAACCATTCCCTGGGGATGATAGCGATGACTACTATGTCAGACGTTAGTTATCCGCACGGAATCAGATATGGACGTCGAGGCGTTAACCAATCCACAATCCGACGACGGCTTCAAACTGTTCAAATCGAAGAGAAGCGCAAGTCCCGCACCTTCACCCGTACCCGTCCTTCCAGCAAGGCTGCAAAGCCCGACGCTCCACCACCGCCTCAGCAGGTTCGATTCAAACCGTCGACCTCTCAGTCGACAAAATCGCATCCATCCTGCCGATCCTAGAGCGCCCCTCTGGCCTCACCCCGCCCAGCTGTCCAGCTTTCCCAGGCTGGCTCCTCGTAGGAAACGCCCACCATCAATATACCTCAGTCGAAAGGAATGGGTCAGATTCCTGGCCCTACCTACAACATTAAGTTTGAGACCTCTGATAGCAAATCAGGGACAAACTCACCAGTTAGAAAATTCAGACGACTTCAGAAAGCGTGACTTTATTCGTTAGGAAAAAGAACACCAATATACAATTGCGCTCCCGGATGAGCGCTATTTAGACAGTGGACAAAGGACTCGCCTTGAGGAAACTTTCTCTGGAGATAGCTCCAGGCTATCAAAGAATATTAAACATTCCCACCCTTTCGGTACAACGCAGGACCACCCACGCACCAAACTCCTTACTGGATCGGGAGTGGTATACCCAGAGCGCCAAAAGAAGGTCAAGCGCATTTACGACATGATCAGCGTGTGGATCGGCCATCTCTCTTTGAGCGGCCGCTTCCAACGCCTTCCAGGGCAGTTCATAACTGCCAGGTATCGGTCACGCAAGCGGACATCTGTTTCGCCCGCCCCTGCCTTGCGGGTGCAAATCCGTGGGATCACGGCACCCGCCTCCCTGTCCCAGACCCAAGGACAAAGAACGAACTGAACCTCCTGCGGCATGTTAACGCCGCAATCCCGGCCACACGGCCAACACCTCGCTGTCCATAGGCTCCAAAACGCAGAGTCCTGCAATCCGAGGGAAGCCTTCCAGGCGGCCACCCAATCCGTCCACCATCACCGCATTCCCATCCCTCCGTCCTTCCAGACGCTTGGCAGTTCCACCCTGTCGTGGCAACGGCGTCCTGCCACCGCCTCAAAAAGCCAGCATGCTAGCCAGCACGCAGCACGGCAGCAATACGCATCATTTCTAAAATCGCTCATATCCTTTGATTCAGACGAATTCAACCAAGCAGCGATGCATTCTCCGTCGCGCCGGTGACGCTTTGGCAGGTTTTCCTTACTCGTTAAATGACAAGAATTCTAAGTTAACGCCCTAAAGGCTTAGGTAGCGACACCCTAGCAGCAGCCAGACACGCCCTACACTTAGAGTGTACAAACACACACACTCATGACATTCGCCCCACCGGTGAGGTCGAACTTACACACCCTTTGTTATATGAGTCGGTAGCTTAACAGCATTTTAGATAGGAGCGTTGCTGGAGTTTCTTGCGCCACTTATTCTCCCAGCGACAACGCTTTAAGAAGTGGTAGTAAAGTTTAGATAGCGCTCTATATATCTATTAAAATTATATCTATTAAAATTATCCTTGCAAAGCGTCTGAATCTAGCCGAGGCATCGGCCCACCTGGGCAGCCTGCTAACGGGTACCATACAGTGACGGCCAAAGCCGAGGCTCCCCGTCTGAGGGCCCTTGGTGCAGTTAAGGCACGTATGGGGAGACGCACCTGTGGCAACGGGCCCCCAAACCTGGTTATGTTCTAATAGGTTTATTCGCCAGAGCACGAGATCCATCAAAAAAAATAGCGCAATGTTTTGAACGGCAACAATTAAAATAAATAAATGTTAACAAATAAATAATACTTTATATTTTACTTAAGTATCTGCATTTATTATTATCGCGTTTATTTTACATATTTAAATTCCCGACATTTCGAACACTTTCTAACGGCCGTGGTCACGGGGTAGACTGGGGTGTCATGCGTCTTGTTGCCAGTTTTATTCTATATTCCGACCTATGCAAAATTAACTGATTTTATCATCACAGCCGGCAGTGGTCTTATGCTTGGATTTAAAATTAAATTTTAATTTTAATAAAGGAAGAGCAGGTGCCCTCCGGACACTTTTCCACTATTATAACACCTGCGTAGTTCGCTGATGTTGAATAAAGATCGTCCGCCATAGTCGAAATCGACTCGGAGAATATTACTAGATGAAAAATGAAAAATCACGGTTTCAAAAAAAAAAGTAAAAGTTCAGATATTGTTTATGTTATTAATATAGATAAATCTTTTTAAATGATAAAAATTTAAGGCCAATTTTTCAAGGTATGTTATGCTTTATGAAGCCATTATCGCCTGAAAGCCCAGTCTAGCCGCCCTAAGAAGAAAAATTTGATATATTCTAATAAATTCGATACTTTCGCTTCTTTAATTCAATAAATCTTCTGCGAAAAGATATGTCACACTGGCTTTTCCCGTCCTTAACTCCGGAAATCAAATAAGGCTTACGGTACGAGTTTCGCACATCGGAGTGCGTGACTTTTAGAGTCACTTTTACGTGTCCCTTTTTGTGCCTCGCTCGAAATGGCACCGCATTTTTGAGGCGTCATAAATCTAAAGTTTTTGAACGCAATATCGATCTGTCAATTGGCCTTTACCGAAATTAAAACATTTTTTGCTGTGTGATTGTTGTAAGTGCTGCGTTTTTTGATGTTTTTTTTTATTTTTCATATGTCCGAAACATATTAAAATTAAAAAAATTTCGATTAAATGCTTTTGTAAGTCACGAATTGGAAACCAAACGTAGAATAGCGTTCAGAATTCATTGTTATGTAGTTATGACTTTCGAATATTTTATTTTGAGGTCCTATCGTCGTAAAATGATTTACAAAATTTTGAAGTTCCACATCGATAAGTGGTATCTTTAACATACTGATGTTGCAATGAAAGGGACTACAACAACAACAGTACAACTGGGAAATGTAAATTGCTGTGTCCGATAAAAAGGGATTCATAGACGAAATATTTTAATTTAGGATTTTTTTAATATACGATTACAATGAAATAACTGAAAGAACTGCCTCCGTAGCCTAGTGGTAAGGGCGTCTGCTTTAGAAACTGGAGGTCATGGTTTCGAATCCTGCGGGAACTCATCAAAATTTCATTGTTGTTTCCTAGTTGGTTAGGGCAATTTGGGTCGATCACTCAATTGTCAGAAAAGTAAGATGATTCATGCGTCGGATGGCCAAGTAAAAAGTCAGTCAACCCACCAACCCGCATTGGACCAGCGTGGTGGGATACAGTCCAAACCCCTAATGGATAGGAGTGTATTAGGGGAGGCCTATAACTAGCAGTGGACTATCACAAGCTGATGATGATGATGATGATAGATGAAATAATAATTCTCGTGTTGGTAAAATAATGTAAATGAATTATAATTAGTTTTCACTTAATTTTACCAAATATGTTTAAATGATAATAATTCAACATTAAACTTAATGTATCATATCTTGGCTAGCAATATATAACAATAGCCGTGTTCAGTGATATGGGACAATTGAAATCGTTTGAACGGACGTTAAAGGGAAATTACAATATTAACCAGAGTCCTTTAATATTATGTAAAAGTTAACCATGTAGAAATGTTAGCACAAACAATATGAGTAATTTAAGTAATTCCCGTGGATATAACTGAGGAAATAGATACTGTAAATAATTAATGTTCAGAAATAATGAATAATATTTAGAAATACACCAGGTTGATTATTTTTGATGGCGACTCTTTTATTGCGTACGAAGTCAGCACATCACAAACTTGCAGCTGTTCCACATTCTGTTATAAAGATTTCAATTCAATATAAAAAAAAATTAATAACACTCCGTTACTTTATGCTCAATAATTACTTTTCAGATAGTGTTAAACGAAAACGTTAAGTAATTCGAACAATTTATACCTCTTCATTCATCATCACCTGCCTGTGTTAGTCCACTGCTGGACATAGGTTTCGAATAATGCACGCTTTCTCTATTTCAGAGTTTTTGGACCGTAGGTGGGATACACGCTGGTCCAATGCAAGTTGGTTAGTTATATAGTAATAATATGAAGAATATTTTAAGTTTTTAACCAATAAACATTTTTGCAATGGAATATAAAAGGGTTTTACAAACTTTATAATTTTTTATGTTACAATATTTAAATCAAACTTTCAAACACTTCTCATCTCAAGTTGAAATGTTTTCAATCGAAATTTATTAAAACTACTTGCTCGAAAATTAACATGAACAATACTAGAAATTTGTGTTCAAATAGAAACTTACATAATTAAAAAAGAAGTTAAGAAACATTTGTAGTATCTTTATCATAATAATAAAAATAATACAAAATACTTGCTCTTTTAATATGTATGTGTTGCTCTTTTTATATGTATGTCTTCATAGAAGGTAAAAAGAAATATACATTTATATACCAAATAAACGATTCTTTCTTTCTGTTTCTTTCTACTTTTACAGGATTCTTACTTGTGAGTTAATTGCATATTACTTGACAGATATTAAAAATAAATAATCGTTTATTCAATTATGTATTGTTCTCCTAAAAAAATTGTATGCTTAATAATGATATTAAATTACTCAAGAGAGAAATTACTTAAAAATTCAACTAGTAACTTTTAAGAGAAAGAGTAACAAATCCGTCGCGTCAAGGTATTTTTGTACAACACTTTTTAAAAACACATAAGTTTTAGACCGTAGTATCACTTTCAAAATAAATTTTATGAATTTTCAATTCATTACTTTTAGGTTTTCATGGTTTATCTTTTTAGTTCAGATTATAAATAGTACAAAAACTTATCCAAAATAATTTCGAGAGACGTGGGCGTACCGCTTCGAGGCGAAAGGAAATAAGTCAGTGACGTTGATTAAAGATTTCGTAATGCGCTAACGAACTAACGAGTCCCGCCCGTATCTTGATAACGACCGTGACGAGTAACTATTTACTGGCCTTAATTCAAAACGGTTCAATTCATTGTGTAAGTAGTAAATTCATCATCTCAAATTAAAACGACTCGGTATAAATCTATAGAAAAATAATAAAAAGGAAAGATTTATATTTTTGTAAGTTTGTTTGGTCAGGACAATTTGGGCCAATCGACCAATTGTCTGAAAAGTAAGTTGATCCATGCGTTGGACGGGCTGTAGAAATTCGGTCCACCACCAACGCGGACCAGCGTGGTGGGATACAGTCTATAACCCTCTAATGGATAGGGGTGTATTAGATGAGGCCTATGTCCAGCAGTGGACAGTCACAGGCTGACGATGACGATGATGAATATGACCGACTTCTAACATCACCATCATTATCATTAGCCTGTGTCAGTTCACTGCTGGTCATAGGCCTTCTCTAATGCTCGCCACCGTTTGGTGTGGGCTTGACGCGTTGCCGGTACAGAGGAGTGCCACCACTGTGGCGTATGTGCGAAGGAGATGGCCCAGTACGCGCTGGAGGAGTGCCCAGCCTGAGTAGAGCAACGCCGAGAGCTGCGTAGTGGGGCACGACCTTTCGCTTCCTGCCATTGTGCGCAGTATGCTAGAGAGCGAAAGGTCGTGGGGCGCCGTCCTTGCGTTCTTCGAGGACGTGATGGCGAGGAAAAAGACAGGGGGAATCACAGCGTACTGGCTATCCACAGAGAAGGCCAGGACACCGAAGAGTGGCGACGCACGCAACCTACCTGACACTGAGCCCATGGGCGGTCGGCGAGAGGTTGCGTGCCACCCAAAGAAGGGCTCAAAAGCGGGTGCCGTGTGATTTGCTCCGGCACGACACCTAAGGCGACGGTCCGGTTTTTCAACACAACTGGAGAGAACAGGTCCGAGAGAGTCACATCGCGCCGAGGTTATTGAAGACTGTTATCAGTACCCGCGGCCCCGGCTGCACAGCAACATGCGAAAGGAGAAACTGTTGCTTAGTTGAGTAAGTGGGTTTACCGTCCCTCAATCTTGGGCGGGAGCCCCCTAAATCCTGCTGCCTCATTCTTTGGCGGCGGGAAATCCGTAAGCTAGATTTTTGCTACGGGAAAAAAAGGGTTTTAAAGGGCTCTAAAGAACACTTTCAGAACCCACTACTTTAGAACGGGGCGTATGACCTCCACTGTTCGACGGCCGACGCTAGGGTGCTCCGGCTGCATCTCCCAATCCTGGATTGCAAGGGAGCGCAATTCATCTCTGCGCCCCTCTATTTCTTCTATGGCTGGCCTACAGCCCCAAGATCTCGTGTCCTCGCGCCAGAAAACAGAGACGCGAGGATTTCAGCATCCAGGTCTCGGGGCAAGGAGCCAGCCAACAGGCATGCCACCTCGCCGGAGATGGTCCAGTAGCCCGTACGGCCCGGATCGCCCACACCCTCTGGGTTCCTCTTAGTACTGAAGTACTTTCCTTTTGGATGGTGACATTTTCAGAACCCAAGCTTACCTAACCTGCACGTGGTGCACCCTGCCGAACAACGGACAAGGCTTTGGCGAACCATCCTCCAACCCACATTAGACCAGTGTGTTGGGATACGGTCCAAAAGCCTTCTAATGGTAAGATGTAAGATTTCTAACAGCGTATGACTATTTTACGCAATATAAGCAGTATGACTATTTTACGCAATATAAGTAGTAACAACGTGGTCTCTTTACGAAATTGCATAGCGTTTTCTGCCACCGCATTTTAAACCTCTGATCGTCCAAGACACGATTTTTGTACATATAGAATGAAGATTTTGGAGTAAAACTTTTATCGAAGTTGGAAAAAAAATTTTGTGTAAAATTTTTCGTTAGCACCATCTTTTTTTTCCGTTACGCGCCATCTTTTTTTTTATTCTAGGTTTATGAATTGTTTATATTTAGCTCAGTTATCATTTCAGTAATCAAATCGAATTTTATTTTAGGCATTTTTGGATCGCTGTTATTAACATATTTATACAAATTCTTTAAAAAGCGTTTTTGACAGTGCCACCTATGCGAATTAAGCATCTATTTAGGACATAATTATTTCTTTTATTTACAACATATACCACTTAGTTGCCCTGTGATCATGGATGCTGGAAAGAATCCGAACGTCGGAATAAATATATTTTTAAGCAACGCGAAAATCCGTAAATTAGTGGATTTGATATCTATTTAGACATTCAGCATTAAGTATTCAGTTCCTTTGAATGTTACATTAACGCATGTTTTGAAGTTTTAGTAATGTGATGTAGTAGAACTTACAGGTGGCGATTACAAAACAGTGGTGAAAAATATCGTCATAAAGAAGTTTTTTTAATGCAATACTAAAAACTTAATAGGCTTTAAATGTCCCTTATAACAATTTTAAAAATGCAAATGCTACATTTAAATGCTTATTGTGCGTTATTATAAAAACATAGATATATGCTGTCGCGGACTTTATTATAGGACAATACAAGTAGTTTAATTTGGAAAATAGTTTTAAATATTTTTTATGCATTGTTATTTAATTGCACAAGGTTGTGATTTTTAATGCCGTATTTTTTAATTTTTTTTAATAAAACTTTTGCACAAATAAAAAGTATACACAAGCGGGCTCAATGCCTTAGGTATTTTTAACAGCCAACCTCAGGGAGGTTAAGAAAATTCAAAGTAGGTACACTAGAAAATATAAACTACCATAAAATACTTGGTACCACTTGACTTAACTTAATAGTCTCCTTGTATAAAGAAAAAGTATTATATAATAATTACTTATAACTCAGTATAATATTACATATAAAATATCATCATCATCATCATCATAAGCCTGTGATAGTCCACTGCTGCCTCCCCTAATACACCGCTACCCATTAGGGGGTTTTTGGACCGTATCCCAACACGCTGGTCCAATGCGGGTTGGTGGGTGGACTATTTACATGCCCATCGGACGCATGGATCATCTTACTTTTCAGACAATTGGGTGATCGGCCCAAATTGCCCTAACCAACTAGGAAACAACAATGAAAATTTGTTGAGTCCCCGCAGGATTTATACCCACGACCTCCGATTTCTAAAGCACACGCCCATACCACTAGGCTACGGAGGCAGTTCAATATAAAATATATATTTACATAATTATAGTATATATATATATATATATATGTATGTATTTGATACTATATATAAATATAGATTTTCGGGGGTAGGTGTAAATAACGTGAAGACATAGTTTAACTTAGCTCTTGATAGTTTATTTAATAACTTTAAATTCTTACCTATTTCTGATAAACTTCTTCTAATTAATAAAATACAGTTTATGTAGTTTTACAATTCAAAACATTTTACATACCACCTGCCAGCACTAATTCACCACTGCACTTATTTTGAACTAATTACTTGCTACAAGATGTCCAACTTGTCAGATGTCATTAATACACATAAGAAACTCGAAGACAGTATCTCAAATAGGTTTGATGATCTCCAGGCGCAGATCGCAAATGGCGGGTCATCAAAGGATACAGTGGCCAAAATTGGAGATGAGCTTCATAGTTTTAGAGAGCTTTTTTTTGGCATCCTCAGTATCCTCAGGCAGCAAATCAGAGAATGTGCCAAGCAGGTATGTGTGTTGATAGATGCAAGGCCGTAAAAATCCTCATTGTGTTAGGTCTTCCAGAAAAGGATAATGAGAGCTGCCCTGATTTACTGATGGAGTTATTTAATAAAAAGCTTGGCCTCTGTAACATCTCCAATAAATCAATCAAATCCTGTCATCGTATTGGTGTCAGTAACAACACAAAGAGAAGTGAGAGGATGTGAGGCCAATTTTAGTAAAATTTACTCATATGGACAGTAAAACCTAATTAAATCTAGACAGGCAACTTTTGTCAAAGCTCGGCTAGAGTTTGGGATGTCGCGGTCTGTACGCAGGAGGTGTCATCTGCATCAAATCTTCGTGCGGCAAAACTCACAAAATTGCTGCTGATGAGGAACTTGATTCGTTGATGAATAAGTACCCAAAATTACCGGGCAAGTCTTAAACAAATATAATGCTCGAATAATAATCAAGTTAATTCTTTACAAAATATTTTTTCTTCTTCAACAGTATTTAGGGTTATTTACCTCTGTCTAAATAGCGTTTACGTTTTGAATTTACTTTTTTTCATGTTTCGTATTAACTTAGTATATGATTAATTTGTGTTTACTGTTAAAATTACCTCTAAGCTTATATTTTAACTACCTTTAACTTAAAATATAAGATAACTTTTTAACTGTAAATAATAAGTTGTGAGTCTTGTTGTTGAGTGTGCCTCAACTGTCATAATCATTTGACGTCGCCCATGATGACAAGATGTGAGTACCTTGAACCTAAAGACTCCAGGACCAATTCGAAACCGGTGAAGTATTCGACGTTGGGAGGGCAATATATAACACCTAAGACGATCTTAGCACCGTTGACGATGACCTCTATGAAAAGGTACTCAGCCGAGGCTGAATAATTATGTGTCATGTCTTAAATATATTGCTTTGTCAATGCGGTCGTTACGAACAAGGACGAAACCAGGAAGGGCGTACATGGTTGACGGCAAATGCGGTTTGAGCCAACTCTCAGAGACCAGAACGACGTGTATGTTACAGCTAGAAAATGTGTCACATAAATCAACATAGTGGCTTGGGACACTTTGAGCATTTATGTGGCACACGTTGAAAAAGGTTCTTTGTAGCACAAGGGAATTGTTCATTTAAAAAGTCGCTTAAACAATTAGGTACAGAACTAAAGCCACCCCCACTGCCACCACCCGCCAGCTTTAACAAATATTTCACAAGAGTTAATGGAAAATCATAAAAAATGTTTGCTACTTAAAGATAAAAAAATAATAAAAGAAGGACAAAAACAGTTAAACAAAAATAGAAGGAATAAAGGAAAAGTAAAATCTAAAATAGGAACGCATCCAAATGTGTTATCACGTCATCTTGACCGCCATCCTATCACATTTTAAGGCTTCTGATGAAGTTCTGGATTGGTTCCCTTGTTATCTTCAGGGCGCTAGCGATTGCTTGGAAAAAGAACTGATTAGTTCTTTTCCTGCCTCTCAGCCAAATCTAGAGTTAATTTCACGTTAATGAATCTAGTTTCTCATGCTTTTGTATGATTGGTTTGGTTTGGCTGTCAACCCTTGTCAAAGCAATCGTATAGCCAGTTCAAGAAATTTAGCTAACATTAATCTAGCCACGCTGCCTGAGGTTATATTTGACAGTCATCCAATACCATTTAGCCAAAGCGTAAAACCCTTGGCGAACATTGACAGCACTGAGCTGGAATTCACAAATCGCTCATGTCAGTCGGAAAGTTACTGGTGCCATGCGGTATTTTATAGACTGAGAAACTTTCTGCCCCTCCAACTAAGGCAATGCTTGTGCAGACTTTGATTTTCCTCTCATCGACTATGGTGACGTGTGCTACTTAGACCTGAATGCAGATCAGATCAATAAAGCTGACCGTCTTCTAATTAACTGCATTCGATTCGTTTTCCAACATCCGTAAATTTGACCACTATCGGCCTATCGTCCCAGCTGCGGTGCTACCTTTCGCCAAAGACGCACACTACGGGCGCTTACTACTCTGTTCTCTTATGTTATGTATCCTCGTATCTTCAGTATCTTTGTGAAGTCAGTAACAAAACCTTTGCTCAACGCATAATCGCCTGCTTCCATGTCATTTTCGTACAATCGGTACAATGTGGAATGAGTTACATCTGGAAATCAGGATGGCTAAAATCGTAGAGAATTTAAGAACAAAATTCGTGAGTACATATTCAGTCAATTACAGCAGTAATAGCTAGGATTTATTATCTAATATGTTGATTATTCATGATATATATACTAACATCTTATTTATTATTTTATATGTATTTATTTATAAGTGTATGAGTTTTATGTATATAAGAAATATATATGTATTGTACATGTTATCGTAGTATATATATATGTATTTTAATATTATATTTAACCTATAACTTGGTCTTGAATTTAAATCGTTTTGCTACACTTACTCAACTTTCTCTAAACCACCCAATGGTTGACTGGCGAGAATGCTTTTGGTATTAAGTCCTCTATTGTACTATTTAACTGTACACATGTGTAAATTAATAAATAAATAAAAAAATAACGTATAGTCTAGTCAAATACAATAAAACTCATATTTCAATTCCGCAAATAATTATTTATTTTAATATGAAATAAATGTTTATATTAAGTAAGAATTGCTAACTATATTTTATAGCACACTCGATTAATGAATAATACAACTTAAATAAGCAAAATTAGGAAAATATAAAACTAAACAAAAGTAAAATCGACAAAACCAAACTAATCATAGGAAAATATTAGGTACATATACATTAACAAATTTTTATTTATTGGAGATATGGTAACTTATTCATAAGCTTTTAAATTAACGTTATTTATAAACTGCTTACGTTTCAGCAATTTTGAACTTAGTTTAGAATAAGTTTCAAAGCAATTCAGGTCGTGAATTTTACAGAAATTTGTTACTAAAAGTTATTCAATAAAATACTTTGAAACTTACTCAAAATGGCAGAGTATCTGAATAACAATTATACATTTGTTTTCAGGTTGCAAAAAAAAGCAGACCAATGACGGTTTCTATCCAAAACTGGTATCCTATGTTATTCAACACAGAAATAAAATTATAGTTGCTTCAGGAGGATGATTGCCTTTCATCGTCATCATCATCCCTTTCACTGCTGGACATGGCCTCTCTCAGTGCACAACCTCTCCATTAGGGGGTTTTTGGACTGCTAATGATATTGTAATTTATAAAATAAATCTTCTCGCTATTACCTATGACAACACATTTTAAAAACTGTTTTGTGTTATATGATAATAATATCTTTCCTGGTTACAGTTCCTTTGGTTTAGTTTCCTTTGGCTATGGTTCTTAGGTAAATTATTAATTATTTAAATTAATACTACAATTTCGACAACCCACTTGACGCAATGGTTAGTCACCCTGACTGTTGTGCCAAAGGATGTGGGTTCGATTCCCACCACGGGAAAAATATTGTGCGATGAACATGGTGTTTTTCTCGTGTCTAAGCATTTGTATCAATATTGTATGTATTTATTTACAGAAGAAAAGTAAATCTATGTATTTATCAGTTATCAACTTTCCATAGCACAAGCTTTGCTTGGTTTGCGACTAGATGATGTTGTGCCAATAAATATTGTTATTATTATAAAAATAAAATGAATTTTAATATAATTAGTATAATTCGATAAAAAGCTAATTCAATAGGCATGATGACTATGATTAAAAACTACTAAAATACTATATTAATTGAATAAATCTTGAAACTTGGCATATAAAATACGCATTGTTTTTTTTATAAGTGTGATTAATATTTATTTTCATAAAATAAAACTACAAAATAAGGCAATCCACCATGATATCTTGAACACCAATCAGAGCGCATGACGTTATGCTTTAGTAAACGCATGGCATTCACACTAACATCTTGTTTTTATTATTTTGTTTGAATACCAAATTCTATTTGAGTGTGAATATTATTAATTCGAATTAAAAATAACTACAAACCATGGATCAAGTTTCTAAGGACAAACAGCGCTAATTTGCGTGTGTAACAGTGCTAACATTATAATGCTGGAGAGTTTTTGTTGAGATGAAACCTAACCTCGAAATAGATAGTTTATAATTTTACATTTAGACCTCGTACAACATATTATTACCGAATACTATATACAAGAATCTACAAAAGTATGTATAAACTTACGTCAAAGTAATCTCCACAAAAAATCTCACCTTGCAAGCTTAAGCTAGTTGTCTCGCATTGTTTTATTTTGAGGAACAAACACAAATAGCTTATTAGGAGTTTTTATGGATGTATTCTCACACTGGGAAAACCCACCACCTACACACTTTCAATTCATATTTAATAACCCAAAATAACTAAATTCTTGCACGAGCGCAGCGCGTTTACGTTTGATTACTCAAACGTGACGTCCAAATAACGACATGACACTAACAAAGCGTTTTAGGGAAATTTAAGTTATTATTTTAAATTAGCATTTTTCCCTACTAAACTTCTAATTTCTGAGAAATATCTCATTCATTGTAAATAGTATATATTTCTGGACAATATAGGTCCATTTTCAATTATTGTCATCATGCCTATTAAAAATCAGAAATTCATACGATTTAATAAATAGAAAAGGAGCGAGTTTATTTCAAAAGATTCATTTAAAACCGGTTATATCATTTAACACGTTTTTATATTGAATGTGGTATTAATTAATGCTAATTAATACCACCGAAAGCATTATATAAAACTATTGCTGGTTTTACGATTTAAATATATTTTTATAAATTGGGTTAAGATGTAAAGTCAAACGTAAACAAAAGTCGTAAACGTAAACTAATGCATAGGTAGCTAAGTTTTTAATATAAATAGTCAGTTATCACTTTCCTTACTTTTAAAACTATTAAATGTCAATATTTAATCTTGCCAACATTGAAAAATCGGTATTCCTTTACCAATGTGTAATTCCAGACTAATTTAGAGACCTTTGGAAGAAAAGACTTCCTGACACCTAAAGGATCAAAAGTTATACTTTTATTATGATAAAAGAAATATTATAACATTGTTTAAGATTAGGATACTAATGATTATACAGGTTCTCAACTACCGCATGTAGTTTTCAGCGCAGAGTAAATATTCAGAGCTATACAAATATTTATTAGGCAAGTCATATTGTTAGAGGAAGAGAATGTTAGTTTATTTTTGTATTAAAGTTTCTAGAAAAGCCTTTATAGTACAAATAAAACTTACAAAGTATTATGTTATTAACCAAAGCTAGCCCAAACTTAAAATATATGCTGTTGCTAATATTACAAAACAATATTGAAATTTATGAAGTAATTTTTAGTTTTTACGTGTTAGAGAAATTTCTGTTCAATGATTTTCTTTACGACAAAGGGTGAATTAAAAAGCCATTGAATATAGAACAACCTTTGTCAAAAGGAAAGACACTTACAAAAGACTTCACGGGGAAGCGCCTAATGCATACTTCTAAGTGCGGTTGCTATGAAAGCCTAAATTCTAAAGTTGTATTATTCAGGGTGAACAAACTATTATACTTATTTAATTATTATCATTTATTTATACTATAAAAGCTTTTTTGTGATTTCGTTACAAAAAAGGCTTACATTCTCTTCCTGTCACAACATGACTTGCCTAAGTTATATTTGTATAGCTCTTGATATTTACTCTGTGCTGCCAACTACATGTAGGAGTAGTAAACCAAATTATCATTAGTTGCCTAATCTAAAACAATGTTATAAAATTTCATTCATCATAATAAAAATGAACTGCCTCCGTAGCCTAGTGGTATGGACGTATGCTTTAGAAACCGGAGGTCGTGGGTTCGAATCCTGCGGGGACACAACAAATTTTCATTGTTGTTTCCTAGTTGGCTAGGGCAATTTGGGCCGATCACCCAGTTGTCTGAAAAGTAAGATGATCCATGCGTCGGATGGGCATGTAAAAAGTCGGTTCACCCACCAACCCGCATTGCACCAGCGTGGTGGGATACGGTCCAAACCCCCCAATGGAAAGGGGTGTATTAGGGGAGGCCTGTGTCCAGCAGTGGACTATCAAAGGCTGATAATGCATGCATGTATTAAATAAAATAATTTTAGATCCTTTAGGAGTCAGGCATTTTTTTCTTCTGAAGGTATCTAAATAAGTCTGGTATTACACGTTGGTATACTGATTTTTCAATGTTGGCAAGATAAAATATTAACAGTTAATAGTTTTAAAAGTAAGGAAAGTGATTCCCGACTATTTATTAAAAAAGCTTAGTTCATTCACTGATTTACGTTTATTGATGACTTTATATCTTAACCCATTTTATAAAAATATTTAAATCGTAATACCAGCAATAGTTTTATGAAATGCTCTCGGTGGTATTAATTAGCATTCATTAATACCACATTCAATATAAAAACGTGTTGAATGATATAACCGATTTAAAATAAATGTTTTAAAGCAAACCTGCTCTTTTCTATTAATTTAATCGCATATATTTAGATTTATTAATTGAATTGGTTTTGAACGAACATTACTAATTATACTAAAATAATTTTGTTTAATAGGAACCGTCATTGGTCTGCTTTTTTTACTATCTGAAAGCAAATGTATAATTAAGTAATTCCGACATTTGCAGTAGGTTTCAAAAGTATATTATTGAATAATTTTTTACTAACAGATTTTCAGTAATGAATCTCTGCAACCTGATTTGCTTTGAAAACTTATTCTAAACTAAGTTCAAAACTGCTGTTGAGACGTTAGCAGTTTAAAAATCACTTAGAATTTTAAAAGCTTGTAAATAAGTTACTATATCTCCGATAAATAAAAATTGTTAATATACAAACGTAATACTTTACTATTTTAGTTTAGTTTTATCTGCGCTTTATCTTTTGTTTACTTTTTATATTTTCCTATTTTGTTAGTTTGTTTGTGAGTTGAAATAATCATTAATCGAGTGTGCTATTCGATATGTGGCGCAATAGTTCCTTTAATATGCACATTTATTTTGACTAGACTACACTGACTAGCTTTAGCTTTTCATTTGACCAATCGGCTGTAGAGATTGAAATTTTAAGTAGATATGCTCGATTCCAGCTGCAAACTTAACTTTAACACTTGTATTAAATTGATAATCCGCAAAAACAACATGTTTTCCACGAAAATATTTGCACAGTTAATATATACTATATCGTATAATATACAACTATTTTTTACAGCATTTATTACTGGATTGATGAAATGTATTATAAAAAACAAAGGAAAAGCAGAGATACGTTATTAAAATGACAGTAAATAATTTATGATCAAGAAATATGCGTTAAATCAGCGGAAGAAACTGCGACTAATCTTCCTGTATCAGTCCATATTCACGCTATCGGTAATTTATGGGAGACTTTGTATAAATAATAGTTCTTTGCTGATGCCAAAGTGATAAAATAACTTAAATAGGCTTTTGGGTGATACAAATCACTATAAACTTGATATCCTGTAGTCATACTTGTTTTCTATTTTCTCGGTCTCATTAAAAATAAAATTTGAAGAAGATTTCTTCTTCAAATTTTATCAAGTATGTATATACTCGTAGATGTACCTTATTTGTATCCATTCCTATACATTTTAAGAATTAGTGATTTCAAAATTCACAAAGGATCATTACAAATAAAGACGAAAATATAAACGTTTGTTAAATGTTTTATTAACAATCTTTTTTTCATTCACACATTTTTTTTTATTTGACTGAAGACACGAAGGCAGACTACTCTCTCGGGCCTGATGGAAAGTGGTCAGCAACACCTATAGGTAATCCTATGTCTTACAGTAGGTAGCGCGTATATAATTAATTATCTACGCGCTGCCTACTGTAAGACATAGGATGTTACGTCTCGATTACCCAGTAAATACGCTGGATACGGTACCCTTCAAACCGGAATATTCAACCCGGATAGGGTATATAATAAAATATATAATAATATATAAAAACACATAGACAATACGTGTTATGTTAGTTGTAACTATTTAATATTATTTGCAAAAGTTAAGGTTCATCGAACTTCGCCTTAAACTTCAAGTAGCACTTAGCTGACATTCAAAATGTCGTAGATACGAGCTTCACATCCGGTGTAGACGTTCCACATTGCTAAAATATACGATAACTGCGAATATAAAAGTCAACATTTTAAAATGGGTACGTTTTTGTCCTTTTTTATATCTGTTTCAAATATTTTACTTAAACAAATTTATTAACAGTTTCTCACAATTACATGAGAGACATTTGTATTATTGTTTCTTTGGCAAACAGTTTGGTTAACGCCAAAACGAATATCTTACAGCATTTACACATTTCGAACGTAAACGTAGAAAAAAAAAGAGTTTGCTATAAGTGTTAAAGCGATAATTATATAGAAAATTTAACCATCTATTGATCGAGCCAGATTTTGCAGAGATTTTGTTAATAACTTGTGATCTTTGCTCTGACATAGCAGATATCATTAAATAACTTTGAGTGACAACATTGTAAATTAAAGACATGTGGTCAGTTTACCTTCTATATACATATTTTTTTACATTATATATATTTTTTTACATTGCCCTGCAAAATTAAGTCAATATTAATTTTGGAATCAACTTATTATATATAATAATAACTATATTCCTATTATATAAAAGACGAGCGAAAAATCTGTAATAGTCGTCGTGTGACCAAAAATCATTTAATGACTATCTGAATTCCTGCAATATTGTTCGAAAACTCTGTGAAACACAGTGTGGCCAGCGAGAAAACAAACAGGTATTTTAATAATTGCACATTAATATATTTTTTTTATAAATGCCTTAATCTGATCATATGTTATAAAGAAGTCTTTCAACTATTGATTGTGTTCACTCTTTTGCAAAGAACAGCATTTTTTTCATCTTTTAGTCATACTTAAAGATGAAAAAAATGCTAATAAATAATGTACCGTTTTTAATCAGCTATAACGACGGTGCTCTCTAGACTGGAATCTAACATTTCTTGCCTCCTACTTTACCGACTACTTTTTTCTATTTATTTCAAGTAAATTCTTAGTTGAAACACGGGAAATATTATAGCGTTTATAGCATCTAAGTTTTATTTTTGCTTGAAGCAAATAAGTAAGCATCAAAAGTTTTCAATGACTTATTTTTATTCAACTTAGTAATATAAAGAAATTCATATTAAGTGCCATGTATTGCTGACTTTTATGAAATTCATTTTTTTGTGCTTAAAATCAAACTCATAGAAAGTTATCGTAAATGCCATGGACGGTATTAGAATAATACATGTTTGATATGACAGCCTCCGCAGCCTAGTGCTAGGGGCTTGTGCTTTAGAACCCGGACGTCATGGGTGGAATCCTGCGGGAACTCAACTACTTTTCTAAGTTGTTTCCTAGTTAGTTAGGGCAACTTGGGCCAATCACCTAATTGTCTGAAAAATAAGATTATCCATACGTTTTGGAGGGGCATGTAAAAAATCTCTGGAATTAATAATTTAGATTTAGACAGTCAGTTTACGTGAAAAGTGCATCGCGGTAAATCTGTATGGGTTAGAAGCCGATCCCACGAATACTTGTTTCATTTTTTCAAGTATTCGTGGGATCGGCTTCTAACCCTTCAATTTCAATGGATAGTTTTAATTGATACTGATACATATAATTATCAGTATCTTTAAAAGTACTAATTTCCTATAACGACCGCCTAGAATGGTCGTATCTGTTGCTTTCCGCAGGATTCGAACCCACATTCTTATCTTATCGTACCCTCAATATATTATTCGATTAGGTCAGATTAATCAGAGAAATCATCCGTCTGACCGTTGAATGGTATGATATAGGCTATCATACCAATAAACGGTTGCGGCCCTTTATCTTACAAACACTAATTAATATTAATAACTGGGCAAAAACCGCTACTGTTTTAAAATTTAATTATCTAAGTAAATTCAAGTTAACGTCAATTAATTAACGTAAACTGCATATTGTACTGCCTCCGTGGTCTTATGGTACGGGCCTGTGCTTTAGAAACCGGAGGTCGTAGGTTTGAATCGTGCAAGAACTGAACAAATTTTCATTGTTGTTTCCTAATTGGTTAGGGCAATTTGGGCTTGTCACCCAATTGTCTGAAAAGTAAGATGATCCATGCATCGGGTGGGCATGTGAAAAGTCGGTCCAACCACCGGGGGCACCCGCATTGGGCCAGCGTGGTGGGATTCGGTCCAAAACCCCCTAATGGATAGGGGTGTATTAGGAGAGGCCTATGTCTAACAGTGGACTATTACAGGCTGATGATGATAAATTGACGTAGACCCTAAATAAAATTGCTTGTCGAGTATTTGTTATTTAAAATAAGGAACTCATTCTCATACCGACATTTTTCAATTTGAATGAATCTTAAAAATATTGTAATATTCTTTCTTTACGTAACATTAAAACTTTTATTTTGAAATTAATTTGACCAAAGACAAATTAAAACGTTATAGGTCAGGCACACCTTACACAATTCCGAAAACTGTATTGAATAAAAATAAGTTTAATCAATATTATCAAATAGAACGCTTTAAATATTTAATATTATCAGCATTAAATTAGAAAAGTTGTATAGGCGAAGAGATATACACACAAAAACATATAATTCCTAACATTATAAAACACTATAAGAAAACTTAACGTTTAGTGTAGCACTTTACTTAATTATCTTTATTAAATATTACGTTTCGTTTCATAATTAATTCTTGGCAGAGCGGGCGTGATTTTTAATGCGAAAATTTTTATAGCTTTATTCTGAGCGAGTTCTAAAAGTACACCTCTCGTAACTGGACCGCGGCCATCTTGAAACTTGGCCTCGAACAGTTATTGGCAGTGAAGTAGTTTTAAATTTACAGATTTTGTTTCAATAGTGGTTAAAAAATTAAGCATTTTTAAGTTTACTATATAATAAAATACTAATTTATAAACAAAATCAACTGTTTTATTACGTTGATATCCTAAAATAATGTGTTACATATTTTGTGTCAACTTGACAGACTCTCTCTCTTTATTATAAGTGACAGGATCTAGAAGCCCTTTTTCATAGTTCACATGTTTGCTAAGAGAGCTACTTAATTTTTTATTTCTGTCGCAATGCAAATTGATATAAACTACTATAATTCGATTAAAATAACCAGTTCACTTTTGTAAATATTAAGTCTCATCGCTGAGCTGCTTTTTTGTTTCTTAAACTGCGTTAGTCAAGGAAAGGGCGTACACTCGTAACTTTATACAGAAATACAAATAATATATATTTAATAATATTATCAGAACAATGTTAAAACACTTACTAATTAAAAATAAAATTAAAAGTTACTAAAAGAAATAATTCAATTTTGAAATATGATTAAGGGCAAAAGTTTGAAGCAATAAACAAAAAACTAGGGTTGTAGGTCCCTTTTTTAACAGGGGGCCTTCTGGGGCCGTACCACTGCGGTTCCTATTTCTGTCACAATGCGGAAGTGTAAAAACACTACCGGGTTCCGCTTTGAAGAGCACCGTAGTCAGCGTGGTTACTGGGTTAAAGAGACTTAAAATCCCATGTATCGCGATAGGCAGCGGGTTGGTGATACCTCTGATGGGGTATTGGCATCGACAAAGTGGTCGATGTCAATGGGCGTTGGCGACCACTTTTCATCAGGTGGCTGAACTGCCCAAAAATAACACAATAGCCCTGTGTTATTTATAACGTAGGGCTATTGTGTTATTTTAAAAGTCATCATTAGCAGCTTTTCCGTCCACTGCTGGACATAGGCCTTTTCAATGAACGCCAAGACGGCCGATTCCCTGCTATTCGCTGCCAATTTGAACCGGCTACTGCGCGGAGATCGGCATCCCACCTGGTCGGGGTCGACCTAAGCTCCGTCCTTCCCAAACGCAGCCTCCACTCCAGAACCTTATTGGCCCATCGGCCATCAGTTCTTCTTACTACATGCCGGCCCACTGCCACTTCAACGAGCCAATCCTATGCACTATGTCGGTGACTTAGTTCTTTGGCGGATAAATTCGTTACGAATTTTATCCGACAAAGAAACTCAAGCATGGTGCGCTCCATAGCCCGTTGAGCTACGGCAAATTGTGGACCAGTCCTAGAGTTAGTGGCCACGTTTCGGCCCCGTAGGTCATCACGGGAGTACGCATTGGTTGAAGACTTTCGTCTTCAAATTCTGCAGCGTATCGGTGACGAGAAATATGGTTCACTTCTAGAATGCTGCCCAGCCTAACTCTATCCTTCTATCGAGCTTCCCTCTCGGAGTTGTGTCTTCCCAACTCGCAATATGTGCCCAAGGTAGACATATTCATTGACAACTTCGAGGTAACTACATCGACATTAACTTGGCCTCGGAGAACGTTGTCTGTTGGAACATGACTTTCGTCTTGTCCAAGTTCATCCTGAGGCCAATGCGTCGGAGGATTCATTTAAACTGTGCAACATCTCCTGCAAGTCCACAAGGTCTCGCCAATATAACGATATCGTCGGCAAAACGGAGGTGTGAAAGGTACTGGCCGTTGATTCTAGCCCATCAGTCCAGTCTAGGGTCTTGAACGACTCCTCAAAGCATTGGTGAAAGTTTCGGGGAAAGAACATCCCCTGTCGCACTCTCGATGCATTTGGATTGGTCTCGTTCGACCCCTAGAATCAGGACAGACATAGACGCGCCACATGAGAGACCTCTCCACCTCGAACGTATCGATAATCGACCTGAGCACCGTTGAAGGGCATCCAGAACCCAGGTTTCTACAAGAGTCAAAAGCTTTCTCAGTCCACAGAAGGCAAGGCGAAGTGGCTGATTGTACTGTAGGTCTTTTACAACTTGCCTTATGGTGAATATGTGGTCTATGGGCAATCCTACTGCAGAAACCCAGCCTGCTCCGGTGGCTGGAATCCATCAGCCTTATTGGTAGAGTGATTCTCACTACTCTCGAGAACAGTTTGTATATGTGACTTAAAAAGCGAGATTGGTCGGTAATTTTGAGGAGAGTATTGTCTCCTTTCTTGAAAAACAACACAACCGCTTTCGAGCCATGCCTTGGGGAAATGCCTCTTTGAAGGACGGAATCGAATACCTTTTGAAACGCCCTTAGAACAGGGTCCCCCTGCCCGAAGCAGTTCGGTCGTGATTCCATCCTTTCCAGGGAGCCCTCCTCCTTAGCTGCCTGAGAGCCCGATAACCTCATCAAAGCTGACGTTAGAAGCTCACCAGAACGATGTCGAGTCAGACTAGCACGGGTAGTTAGACCGGTAATTAGGTTGAGGAGCCTGTGACGCGTACAATTTTGCGATAGAAGTCCTCTATCTCCGACAAGATCTCAGGCTTAGTAGAAACAGTCGAGCCAGAGTTGTTCTTGAGCTTCGACAGATGGTTCTTCCGAGCTTTTCGCAAAACCTTCGACCCTCTATTCTGCTCAATCGCTCTGTTATTCGTTGCGTATTTGAGCAGCGAAGGTCTCGGCAGTATAAGTTTCGGATCCGCTTTGAAAGAATTTTCACATCTGTCGAAGTGGTCTCCTTATGCAGCCGGAGAGTTTGGACTTCTCGCCAGTACGCTTACTCCTACAAAACCTTTGACCCACATCCCGTATGCAGTCCACCACGGCATCGAGGGCCTCGTCAACTGCCATTGTGGTTTCCGATATGTTAAGAGCATCGAATCGGTTTTTAATTCCAATTGGAATTTTTCCGAGCCCATGACGGTTTGCCGGAAGTTAAGCTCTCGCTGGAAATCTAGGTTGGGTGCCTCTCACCAGTCGGTGATCACTTCCGGTTTTGAACCGATTGATCACAGAGACATCCCTGAATATGTGTTTCCGGTCCGTCATGATGAAGTCTATCTCGTTCCTTGTCACAGTATCGGGACTCTGCCATATCCACTTTCCTGTGAGGCCACTTCTTGAAATATGAATACAATTAAGAAGAACCCTTTCTTCTCGAGGATGTGGTCCAACATCTGTCCCTGTGATTTCGACTACCATCACCGTGGGGTCCTAAACACGATTCAATGCCCTGTCGTACTCCCACTTTGGCATTGAAATCCCCATGACAACGTTATAGTGAGCCGGTGGGTGTTGTGTAAGGCCCGGGAGACATCGTCGTAAGTGGCCTTCACTTCAGTCGTCAGGGCGTGCCGAAGTGGGCTACACCTGTATCACTTGAGGGAATACCTTAGTGAGTTTAAGAACAATGTACGCTACCCTACTCGACACGCTCGAAGTAACAATTTTGTCAATAAGGTATTTATTGACGAGGAATCCACGCCGCCTTCGAGACGGATGGTCGCCCTCTCGGAAGTAGAAAAGGTCTCTCCTGGTCTTCGGACTTCACACAACCCTAAAACGTGCCACCAGATCTTGCCCAGTTCTACCTCCAGCTCGCCCAGGTGTTCGCCAAGTCTCAGCGTTCGTCCATTATACGTAGCCAGTTCAAGTTTTTGCTGGTAGCGATCCGTAACCCGGGGATTCTTCGCACCCCTTGTCCCACCGTTACCTTGGCCGCTACCGTGACCAGGAATAGTGGAACTACCGGGAACTAGGGGCCGTTTTCCTTTTTTGGCGTTCATCGAAAAGAAAATGCTCATAATTGCCACGCTGAGCAGGCGGGTTGGCAATTGACTAATTGCACTTGTACTACGGATCTATCTTACCCTCGGTAAGGCAGATCCGCCGTCAAGTGGGCGGTGGGGTCGTCACATCCCTACGCCATTTTTAAAAGTAGTACCGTTTATATGGTGAAAAGCAATACTTCACGATCTACAGAAATATAACATAAGACAACGGATGTACATGTTATGCTAACATGCGCGACTTTACTTATTTTTATCGAATATGTTTACTAAACATGGTGCCTTTTGAACTAGAATATACAGTACCTTGCAGCAGAAGGGAACATTAAGGTGTTACTAATCCTCATCTTCCCCGTATAAATGATACCTTTCTACAGGAAAGATTTGTGTAAGTGAAGTGAAAAAAAGGTGCATGTTACATTTCCTTGTTTAAACAGCAAATATCAGAAGTTTTATGTGAATAGTAATATTTCGATGTCGTAAACTTAAATAATTGTATGTATTACAAATACTTCCTAATTTGTGCTAAATGTTGAAAATATTTTGAAGTTGAGCACTAAATTGGAAATATTAAAAAAAAACTTTCATTTTAAATGAATCCGCTAAACTATAGCTGCGTTGAGATGTATAATTTTATTTTTAATAAAGTATAAGGTGTGGTTACTAAATTAAAGGATAAATGTTTTAGGAATCACACCAGAGCTCTATGCATTATTCAGCAGTTACTTAACAATATCAGTTTAATCGTGCGTCGATGAAGCGTTATTAGTTCCGGTCAGCTTGATTACAATGGAATTGGATGGCATCGATCTTCATTCGGCAAATTTTGATAGTGATGACAAATTAATTTGATAAATGCATGAAAATTCAGAAGATAAAATAATTAAACGAGAAAAATACGAGATTGGCTACTTGGGATCAATTTTTAAAATTGTGAGTTATTTATTATATACAAAAAATAAAATCATATATTAATTGGTAGTCATACTAAGAATTAAGTGTGAGAAACCCTTAATCTTATGTTTTACCTTTTGAAGCACGAGACAAGTAAATATTCCAAAGAAATTTACATGCATTAATAACTACGTTTTAATGATCAACTACATATACTTCATAAATGAGCTTGCATTTAACTAAAATCGAATGAAAACCTTAGCCAAACTCAATAAATTTCAATGCATAAAAAATTATTTCTATAGAGGTGTCACTTTTTACAAAGAGAAACGTCGTACTCGGTGTCGTCGAAATCCCTTTCACTTTTCAGTCAAATGTAATGAACGTTCTTCGAAAGAGAATATGCTAGAGTGAGATGTCTGAGTGACTCTAATAACATCTAATTTAATGTACTGTTATTTCGACTTCAGAAATTAAAACCTTTCTGTTTACGAATATTTCAAGTTCACTTACAGTTTTATTTGTTGGTAAATCATCATTGGGTTCTAAACGACATAGGTCTAACTTTAGGTATTGATTAGCTACAGTAACTTTTATTTCTAAAACATCTTATCGTATCTTCTAAAACAGTATACTAGTTACATGTCATTAAGCTTAATTTTAAATAAAACGAATAATTATACTATACGACAGAAAGTCCATGGCAAGTTGCATGACACCTTTTGTTTCAATTAAGCTCCCACAACCTGAAGACAAATTTTGTAAACTGTTTTGACCAAATTTGATTTATAAAAGTTTTTAAGTGTGTTTTGGTGAATATTGTCGATCATAGCCTAAATCCAGTTAATCGAAACAAGGAATTTATTAAAGTCAAAAAACAATTCTTTAAACAGATTCATGTAATTATTACCTAGGGGTACAATTATGATCGTCCGGACCTTTCCCTTGTTCTTACTTTAACGACCGTGTTTAAGGCGGCCTAATTGCTACCGAGAGTAACTATAATTGGATTGACAATTTTTTTTGTAAACATACATATTTCATGAAATTGCAGTGTAATGTACCCCGACGACATATGGAAAACATGTTTTGTTCAAAGACTATGACGTCCTGAATTTCGCGTCAATAAAATATATTAAAGTGGCAAATATTAACAAAAGTTTTATGTAACGATACTTGTTTTATTCGAAGAATGTATAAGGTCAGTAGTGTTAATAGTTTCACTTATTATTGAGTAAAATTTATGATACGAGCATAACTTTGCTGGTGCAATGTCCATTAGAAAAGCAGCGTAAAACGACACAAATCCGCTCACCACCCTGAGACTACCCAAAAAGGTCTCTTGTAAAAAGGGACCTGATCTAGTTTGATATTTCAGAAAGAAATTGTTTATATTGTTTGATTTGTAGCTAAATTAAAACAAGGACGCCCCTAACTTTTCACGTAACTTTAACGTTTTGTGTAAAATATTAACATTACCAGTTAGGGCAGCAGGACTTGTAACAAACACTGAAATTGTAATAACATAAATACTTTTTATTGTCCTCAGTAGAGTAAACTCGTGACAAAATACCTTTAGGTGTTTTCTTTGTTATTTGTTGCTCCTTAAAAGCACTGCAAATGTTTTAGAAATAATTATGAACTAGAAAAATATATCCGTATTATATATTATACAATACCACTAAAGTCAACTATGTATGGCTTAATGTTTGCTTTTATTTAACAATTAAGTCAATATATTATATAGAATATTTACTTTTATAGATCAATATCTTATAAATAAATACCATATGTATAAATAAGTAAATAGTAATAAACGTATATCGTTAACAATTTTGACTAAATATAGTCATTATTAAATTACTGTAATAAAAAAAAAACAGTATAAATTTGTATTCTATGATCTGAAAGCCTAATAATGGCTACAGATTTACGAAAAAGAATATTTTTTTTTCAAGTATTAACAGCTTCTTACAAAAAGATTAAATTTAATAAACATGGTTTGATTTTTCTTAAAATTTTAGTATATTGTTATTGCTAAATGTGAATTAATTACTTATTTTGCTTAAGATATAAGAGTAAATAAGAGTCATGTATTGGTCAAGGATAACATTTTTATTAAGTTTCAAAATTCAATACATACTTTTTACAGCATAAATGTATTTATTAAGTTATATCAATAAAACTGCTAAGGATATTATCTATTCACATTCTATAGACAAAATAAAACAAAAGAGTGTATATTCTGGCATGTATATAGTTTTAATAAAATACTTTTTAAATAATAAGCGATAATTGCAAATCATAAATATTGGTAGCGTGGGCACTCATTTTCCATCAGCCAATTTTGTTTGGACTAACTAGCTCGAGCGACGATGATATAGTAGATCCTACTTAAGGACCAGAAGCGTCGATGCGGTTCGAAGGTGGTGGTGAAAGGATGTGCGCAATCCGGCTCGGATAACGTGCTTATGAATCCGGATTGGAAATGCAGGAATAAGAAAGATAAATACCTCGTTTGATGGCGGCACAGCTGCAGGCTTCTTCGTTGATTTGGTTGGGGTCCGTGGTAATCATAAACTATTAGAGCGGAGCGTTGGCCATTCACGTCGCGTGACTTTACGAAAAAATTATGCGCTGCGTAGGATCTCCGGAAATCAATGATCCGACTGTGGCGGCGCTGGCCGCCTGCAGTGTAGCGAAGTTTTGCATCTACCCTCCTTCTTCTTGAAGAAAGGAAGGAATAAAAGCAGGGCAGGTAAAAAGGAGCTTTATAGTAAGGGCTGGAAGGAAGATGATTAGATAAATGATTGAGTGATTATTTGAATTTTTTTATTGAAGAAAATATGTCAGCATATATTATATATACTGTGAAATTCATTCTACGCAAACTTAATAAATTATAAATTCATTTATAAGTACTGTTCAACATACAATAATAAACACCGAATCCGATTTCAACTAAGACTAATTACACTTCTTTCTTGTTTCTTATATCTTTAATCATCTTTAATCTAATATTTTTATCTTTAATATATGTCATTCTCTGTTTATCTTATACAGTGTGACGTACATCGTGCGTGAACACATAGTATAAAAAGAATAACCACTTTTATCTTGAATGGCCGCGTTGGAACAATGAGTGTTATTTCTATTGTCTTTACATCGTGCTTACTAACAGACGAGTCTTTTTGACTTTATCGTATGTTATGTTTTACAGTTATATACTGATAATGTATGTTATTCTATAAAGAAATGATTAACAATCTACTAATCTGTTAATGTTCAGTTTTGAGTGACCGTTTCTGACTTTCTGATAAAAACCATTTATGTTCAATATAATTTCCATTACTAGGTAGTGTTACCATTTAAAATAATGGAAAGCTTGATTTAGTTCTTTTTTTTCAAATTTTAAAACCCAGTTCTTTTATTTCTATATTTTATTGGTTTGATTAAATGCTTGATTAAATTGTAAAGTAAATTAAAAGAAGATCTAAGGCGTTCTATTCCTAACCTATGGTAGAATTCTTGACAATCAATATGTAAGTGTAAAACTTTTATATTAAATAATGGTTTTTAAAATTGAATTTAAAAACTGATTCTAGAATTTCTCGTAAAAATTAAACAGAGGTTAAAAAGCTTTCGTAATGTACAAGACCTTATTTTTAATTCCTTATATATTTAACATACGATTATGTCTACCACAAAATATTTTCTTTTAAGACTACATTATTCGAATTTACAATGATTGCTATGTTAACAATATATATGACAAAAAAGCTTCTGTCGTGTATGTAAAACATTAATGAAGACCGTAATTTTGACACAACTTTATCAAAAACATTTCGTCCACAGCCATGATAATTTAACACTACAAAATCCATTTAAATTGACAACTTTAACTTAAATTGCTCATGAATGTCTAATCAAATGGGTACACAAATATTATTGAATTATTTTTACATCGTTCTAAACTTAGTTTTTTTAAGTGCTTTGATATGTAAAACAAGCATTTTAAATAACACAAGTTTTAAGGATTTCTGACGAAAGATTTCACTTATTATACTTTTCATTTATTTAGAGCGTAATGTAAACGTAACTTATAACAAATAAATCTGTTGTATTATGCATTTAGAACGAGAGATAGACGACCCACTTCTACTACAAAGAGTGTGGGTTCGATTCCCACCACGGGAAAGATATTGTGTGCTGGACATTGTACTTTTCTCTTCTATGAATGTGTTTGTCTATATAATATTATTTTCGAAAAAAAAATAAGCCTATGTATTTATCAGTTATCTAGTTTCAAGTACAAGCTATGCTTAGTTTGGAGCTAGATGATGTTGTGTTATTCGCCCAGAAGTATTATTATTTTGTTGTTTATTGCGATTGATTAATATAGTTCTCAAACAATAAATCCTTTCAAATTAAGGCCAGTAAACAGTGAGTTACGGTCCTTAAAGGGATTCAGATGAGACGCGTTAGGCGTATAAGAAAATCTTGAATCGAAGTCACGGACTTATTTTTTTCACACAGAAGCATTGCGCGCTTATGCAATTATTTCATTAATAAATTGTATTTGCAGCTTCACTATATTATGCAAATAACTTTTACTTAAACGATACCAATAAATTGAGAAAATAGCATCATAAATATTCATCATCATCCTGTTAGTCTGACTCCCCTACTATCATGTCTTCTCCATTAGGGTTTTGGACCTTATCCCACCACACTGGTCCAATGCGGGTAGGTGGGTGGACCAACTTGCCCATCTGACGCATGGATCATCTTACTTTTGGTGATCGACTCAAATTGCCCTAACCAACTAGGAAACAACTATGAAGATTTTTTGAGTCCCGAGGATTCATACCCATGACCTCCGGTTTCTAAAGCACACGCCCTTACCTAGGCTTCGGAGGCAGTTGACAGGTTATTAGTCGACATCATATTTTGCGAATTCGTGTTTTTGGCTGTGAAGTAATTTTTTTGTGCCCAGTTTAATTAGGACACATATTTATCTTTATTATTTATGTATTTCGGACGAACTGAATATGTATCAAAGAAGAAGGTTGTGTTCAAAATGAGGCCCTAATGTATACTATGCATACCGTGAAAATATACAGAACTGACATGGTCCATTCTTTTAAATATTCAGAATGCATTTTATTATCTACATCCATTCTGTATATTTAAAAAAAATGTGTATAAATTGACAGCCAAAAATGACCACACAAGATCGGCTGTTAAATAAATAGCATTAAAAATATATTTTGTAATACGATAATTAATTAATAATCGGTGGTAGCAACTTAAAAAAAGAAATTATTTTTAATTCCATCAATGACCAAGACGCTTCGCCCAACGTTTTTTTTAAGTTTTTTCTTTGGTATATGAAATAAAACATAAATATCTAATATTTAAATTACATATACCAAAGAAGTAATTACTATAAAATACAAATTAAGTGTCACTTACTGACGACCTTGCGACAAATCTTTGCGATATTAACTCGGAAATTATGATAATCCTGTTGTAGATGAGTGTCCCTGATTTTGTTGTAATAAATCCATTTAGCGGGCGTCTGGTCAGACAAATAGTTTCTGATTTATATAGTATTTTGGTAAAATTAATCAGTTTTCAGAAACTTAGCAGCAACAATAAAGGAATTATGTTTAAAGTAAATAATTTAAAAATCTTTTATTGCACGATTAAAAAATGTAAAGCTATAATTTAAAAAAGGCTAACGAATGAGTTCAAATTCAGTTAAGTTCTTATATTTAATTTATTAACTTAAACAGAACTAGTTAAGAGATAAATAAAAGTAATTATAAATTTATTCTTACTCGATTTAGATACAAATATCCTAATTCAACATAAAAATTTTACAGTTAATTATTGATTGTTAACAAAAACCATTTTGTCATCTTTCATATAGTCAGATTTATATAATTAAGTAATAATTCTGTGTAGATAATGAAAACCTTATTGCAAAAAATAAAATATTCTAAGTCAATAAATAAAAGTAACGAAATGGTTGAAAAACTTATATTACCCTGATATAATTAACAAAGGGGCGCACATAAGTCATGTTTCAATGTTTTATTTATTTGTACCACCTTATCTCTAATCTTGGTTTGAGTAAAATAAGGCTGGACTCAATAAAATGCACAATGAGTTCAAAGACATTTTTACATATACACTCAATAACCTATAGAAAATATTTATACTGCCAATTTTATATTTGTATAATGATATGATTGGATTTTATTTACATTATACAAATGTAGATTTACTCAACACGGTTAAATCATTTTGAAACCTCGTAAAAGTAATTCTTGTAAAATTGTTTTTTACTCGTAATATTCTGATCAAATTGTCATTACCTAACTGTATATTATTACAAACCTCAAAATTCATGGACTTTAAAAGGCATAGTTTGTAGTAGATGTTGTCTTTAATCGTAGTCATTTACTGGTAAAAAAAATTAAGATAAAGAATAAGAGAGAAGGAACAAGAGCAAGTCATCCATCGACCCAAATTAACTTATCGATGATTTGGCAAAAAAGCTGTTCTAAGTACTTAGAGCAAAGTATTATTAATATACTTTGTGAAAAATATATGATAATGATATTCGTATTTGATTTGATTTTTACACACTAACATTTAGCGAAATATACATAAACTTTGTGCAGCTATTGATTAAGTGATTTAGGGAACTGTAACCGAAAGGCATTAAATAACAATATAGCTGCCAATATGTAATTGAAATAATTCAGAAAATTAATGATGGCAGTTAAATGTATCGTCACTCCTTAAGGCAGGTATTTTTTTTTAATGAGGAAATGCGTACAAACCTTACGTACTATGCAGATACGTCCTCGCGGGGACAAAGACGGCTTGTGTCGGATTCGCACCGACTAAAACCACCAGGTAGTTTTTCCTGACGCCTTTAGAGTGCGACTGCGACCTCACCAGTGCTAGCCGCCGAGGCAGCACTATTTCTGGCCTGTGGCCCAATTCACAGCTCGAAAACGGAGCTGTCTAGTACAACTTACTTGCTGAAGAGCTTCTGATTTAGTGCAATTTAACGCATTGCTAACATTGTTCCACATGTCACAATGTTGTGATATAAACATAAAATTTTAAGGGTATGAGCAGAACGTTCACCATATTAAGTAACAACAAAATTTAATAATAAGTTCAACAACAGTGAACTAAATACCATTGTATGTTTATTTTTTTCCAAGTAAATAACCTTACAATCTATAACGTTTGCGACTAGAAAACACATTAACAATACATATTTAACGCAGCCAAAATATTTATTATTTAGAAACGGAAAATTTAAACGGATTAAAAAAATTGCCTACCGATTTCATAAGACCACGAAATCTACCAAACATCAAAAATATTGAATAATACGTAAGTTGCATGATCTTCGTCGAATAAAATAATTGAAGTTATGCTTCTTTTGGCGCGTTAGGTTAGGAAAGATTTATGAGTGACAATTTTAAGGATGCGCGCACACCGTCACGAAAAACCGACACCCTGAAATTAGCTATAGTCGACTGACAACTGTATTCATCATATTTATTACTACAAACGTGACTATGACAAAACATAAAATTTTCTGGTTTTACACATATAAGTCCACCACTTTTATTTACAAACCAACAATATTTTACTTAATTGCTCTACAAAGCAACAGCAACCTCTGTACTCCAATTTATTTGTTATAAAGGTTAATAATAATGTTTTTTTTATTGTTATAAAATATTCCAACAATTAATGTCTCTCTTCAGACTATAGAATAATATGACTAAAATAACCGCCACGCAAGAAGCGTTAAAAAAAAATAACTAAATTTATTATTTAAGTTACAGGTAATGGAATGAAAATCTCAATGAAAAAGAAATAATCTACGTACAGATTAACTCGTAATCCTTGGTTGCTTCAATAAATGGGTGTATTGTACGTGTTTGTTGAAGTTTAAACGTTTTTTATACGAGTATCAACACTGTTCCACGTCATTTCTCTGATTATGTACATTATAAATTCAGCATATACTGAACACTATATTTCGGTAATTATTCTCCTGTTTGTTTTCATAATAAGTTAATTTTTAAGCAAATTGTCGGTTACTTTCTAACACAATTTGAACTTGGTTTGTCTGCAAAATTTAATAATGAAATATTTTATGGCGTTTGTTTACCTTAATTTCTTTTGTTTTAACGAATTTAAATAAATTTTATAAAAATAATATTTTTAAAGTATTCAATTTGTTTCGACTTGCATATCAATTAAACAATAAAAACATTGTACTAGTAACTTATTCTATAAACGGCTAAACTCACTTCATACAAATCGGTATTGGTGCCGACTAGTTTCGGACCTATCGGATGTCCTTCATCGGGACGAGTGGGATAACTTCACGGTCGCGTCCCGTCTCGCACTCCCAGTGCAACGGGACGTATCCTACGTGAGTTTAGCCGTTTATAAAATACGTTATAAGACTTGCATATCATTGTAAATATTTTTTTACCCAAGCCGTTTCCGAAATTATTATGAGGTAGGCTATTGAACTAACCAGTATCATCTAATGTCTAATAACGCATGGAAAATGTGATTTTGTCAACTGGGACAACCATTTTCCATATACATTCGACGCACCATCTCACTATGCTAGAAATCGTGTAAATAAACATGACAAAATACGTTCAAAGTACAACCTGGACAAAGGATTTTACTTTTCATTTAAGTAATGATTACGCTGGCTACCGTGCCCATTAAACCGGAAGACACTAGCTTTTACGCACTGCTAGTTTTGCATCAACAGGGATAATTGAGATAATTCCCCTGACGGCTCCTGTAAACAGGAGACCTACCATCTTGAAAACTTAATAGAATAACTGTTTTATGGTCTCAGCATTGCCCCAGTTGATTTTGACAACTCATCTTTTTGAGATGATTAAGTATAATAAAAGATATGGCTGAAACATATACTAACGTTTCTTTTTAGGGAATGTCAAAGTAATTTCTAGTGTTTATTTCAGTTTTACATTAAATGCAGTAAAACTTCTTAGCCACTTTTCAAATTTACGATTAACACAAGCCATAATTATTTATCTAATCGAAAATACCAAAATTGCAAGAGCTTTGTGGTTTTGAACCAACTAAAGCGAAAGCACTGACGACATTTTACAATTGCTTGTTGTTCATTAACTTTCGTTAGTTAAGTGCTGCAGCATACATTCATTTATAAACGACTGCAAACTGTGTTACAGTGCACCAGATTGCAATTTAACTTTGCTCGTGAAAAATTTTATTACTGAAAATAAAACTGGAAAATTTACTTCGAGTTATAAATCGCATCACTTAGGGCTGGGATCTTATTGCTTTTTAAATGATATATAAACAACTAAGGATTTTAGTCCTAATACGTGTATTTTTTAAGAATTTATGTCTCTAGGATTTTAATTCATTTTTTAGCTTTTGCAAACCATTAGTTTTGCCTTTTTTATTTTGGAGTTTTCTGTAAGCCTAGGATACTACTTTTATTTTACTTCTTAAAATCAATGTTTGGCTGTACTACATTTGCCTGTTTTGTTTTTAGAATTTTTGAGTATAAATTGATAAACAAATACTTATTGGAGCCTATATGCTTTTTACATTAAATAAGAGTCGGATAGTTGTAGGATATAAATGTACTACGATGTAGTTGAGCGATAAACATTTTTTAATAATGAGCAGTTCTGAACCTTATTTTTTAGTTACACGTTACTGTATAATGCTGTGTTATACTTATGCTGCTAAGTCACGATATCTAAAATTATGTTATCCCCCGAAGCTGAGTAGTATCCTCCTCAGACCTATCAGGTCCTGATGCTAGTATAGGATAATTAGGCAAAGCAAATTTTTTTATTGATTCTTGAAAATTCTGAAAAAAGTAACCTATTTCAGAATGAAAATTATTTAAAGGAAATCGAACTCTTTTAAGCCTAACTTAAAGACATGTGTACGGTTGACGATATTCACAACCTATGTGTATTTAATAGACACAGATAACCGTAATAATAGCATGAGTTAAGTTCAAAAACAGTCTGGACGTACTTAAAAGGCTATATAAAATTCCATATAAAGTTACGCTTTTCAAAGCACTGCAGGTGTAACGTAATAAACTGCAAACTATAGCAATTTATTTGGCAACGCAACTATTTCCCGTGTTTAAATAAAAGTTAAGAATGCAAATAGATTTAAATTATTTGACTAAAATATTTAGAGGTAATAGGTGCCCTTGTTTACAGGGCACCTATTACCGACTGCGGCGGCACTGCCACTATGCATTTATCTGCTGCACAACAGTAGTCTGAAAGCGTTACTGTATTCTGGTTTGAAGGGCACCGTAGCCAACGTTTTTCTGTGTGAACGACATGTTATATTCTCACATATCTTGACAAGCAGCGCTTGGTTGCTACCCCAGGTATTGCCGAGTTCCATGAGCCCGAGTGTCCTTCTAACAGGTGATCCGACTCGATGTCTGCCTTTGTATTCATAAAAAAACTCGATATTTAGTGAAACTTTTAATTGCCTCTTTGTATAGACAAATATTGTATTCGGCGATTGTTATATTTTACACCCAGTGATAACTTTAAATTTCCTGTGTACCTAATAAGTTATGCAAAGTAGCTACTACCGGTCCTTGGTCGCTTAAATCCAATAAATAACAATGACTCCTACATATCAAAAAAAAAGTAAATGACAAATTTTAACATTGGAGTGGTGTAACAAAACAAGTTCATTAAATATGATTTAAAAATTTTATTGCTGATAATGGAGAACATAATAATTTCACCATTATTACGATTTAATAAGAAAACACGTCAAATGTAAACTACGGAAACATGTATTGGACGGACATAACTAAATCAGTTAGATGGTATTAAGTTAAGTTAAACTAAAACGATAGGAGTAAAACACCAAAGAGACTAGTTACAAAATGAGGTAAACGAATCGATTTACCCTCGACGTGTTTACCGAATGAAGAGTTTAGTATATAACTTTATAATTCAACCCGGCTCAATATCAGATATCAATATTTCATCATTAGTTTATTAAAAAGACAGTTTAAGACGTGTATTGCACATAATATGCGCAGTTTAATACGCGACTGTAACTAATAAGGACGGATATAAATTAGAAGTTAGGCAGCTAAGTGGTGAGATTAAATTTCGTGTAATATTGTAATATGTTTCAAGCTTCTTTATGTATACAATAACAATAATAACCAAAAACAATATACATGTGATTATTTACGATGCTTTAACTTTGCTTATAATTAAAAGAAATGACTTTCTGAAGTTAAAAATTGCGGATACTCTTTTGTTTTCGACCTTTTTTTAAATAGAACTATTTTTAAATTAAATGAACCATGAACATGTACCGGCAGATGGAGCCAATTTTATCGGAGTCTTTTTTCTACTATAATTATTTTAAAGCATTCGGATACGATTAATGTAGAAATTTTGTTAAAAAATCGGTATTAAATTTCTATGATATGAAACTAAATATTTGGTAAGATATTGCTGCAACGATTCACTGTTACGTGTCTACTTAAAAAAATACAATAATTTAGTAGACTTGTATTTTCATTATTGGCCACCTGATGGGAAGTGGTCACCGACGCCCAAAGACATCGGCAATACTAGTGGTATCACGAATGCGCTGCCTACCGTGAGACATAGGGTGTTAAGTCTCGTTTACCCAGTAAATACACTGGCTACGGTGCCCTTCAAACCGGAACACGGCAGCGTTCTCACACTACTGCTTTGCCACATAAATAGGCACCGCGGTGGTACCAACCCAGACGGTCCCCTGTAAAAGGAAGACCTACCACACTACCAGCGAAGTCATTATCCAAATTATTATTAGGTCGACTTCTAATTTATCTAGATTTATCTGCATGACAGTTTTTATTCAGAGTGACTGGCATCTAACCTCCACAACTGTGTTTTATGGTTTAATTAGTTTTTAGTTAATTTGACAGCACTGACATCATAAAACGCGTGTCAGAGATGGTCCTGGCGAAGTGAAAGTTAAGTAATAGATAATAATTAAATTAATATTCTGTAAAAATAGTCAAGTCATAACAATCACCAGCAGATAGTTACACATTTGTTACTGTGCCAAGAAATTATATTGCTATATCTGATATAACATCTGTAAACATAGTTTTATTTTTTTGAATACATCATTAAGTGAATTTTGTTTATTAAGACAGATTGTGAACACATCAGTTCTACAATTTACATTAGTTAGTACGTCGAATAGTTCAATAAATTTGTTAATTCACTTTATAAAATTCATGTATCAATCATATAGATGATAAGTTATTTATCTGAGTGCTTGCTCCCAACGGTTGTGCGTGTGACGCGGATTGAATTTATTTAACAAAGTTATTAAAATTTTTGGCATGAAATATTATTGACGATGTTTATTTTAGCTACGCTTAAGTCATAGCTGTACTTTCATGACGTAATTTTTGTGTTTTCATTTTGCATCTCATCATCAGCATCACAATCATCCCCTATCAGTCCACTGCTGGACATAGGCCTTTTTCAATGAACATCAAGACAGCCGATCCCTGCTTCTCGCTGCCAACCTGAATCGGCTACTGCATGGAGATCGCCATCCTACCTAGTGGTCGACCAACACTCCGTTTTCCTAAACGCGGAATTTCATTACTTATTACGTCGACTTTATATATAGTCTTTTTTCAACAACTTTGATTTTGGTAGGTTTATATAAAATAAGATCAAATAGTTATCTGGACTTATTTTATGATAAATGAGTTCAAAAAATGTTGTAGAAAATTAAAAAAAGGACCAGAGTCGTCAAAAATGAGATTTTGTAATTAATTTGCATACATTGGCTTCACCTTAAGAATTAAACTAAAACATTGTTTTACTTAAATACAATTAATGTATCATGTCAACGAGGGCATGTATCTATAAGTTAAAAAAAAACGAAAAGAATACAATGAGGTATTTATACATTACTTTCGTGAGAGCACATTTTAAATAGCAACACAAAGAAAAACATTTAAACATTCTCTAACCTATTCTATTAAATACATTCCTGAGATGGTATGACGTTTAATTTAACACCTTAGAACATAACAGAGATTTGAAATTAGGAGACAAAAATCTCGGGTGAATTATTATTATCGTGTATATTGAATAATAATGTTCTCCAGTCGATTACAGCTACGGCGGCCGATCTATACTAGAGATGAGCCAACTACGCAGGAGATATTGTAGTGGGCAAGTATACACGCAGACTCAGGCGCACTCTCTGTTCCTTTATACTCTCAAATCCCGATAGGACGGATAACCGACATGACCGGAGAGAGAGAGAGAGAGTAAAGAGAGAGAGTAAGGCACTGGACCGACTTTTTAAATGCCTATCCGACGCATGAATCATCTTACTTTTCCAACAATTGGGTGATCAACCCAAATTGCCCCAAGAAACTAGAAAACAACAATGAAAATCTAAAGCACACGCTCTAACTATTAGGCTACAGAGGCAGTTTAAGTATATACATTAATAACCTAAAACCTAGATTAAAATAATTTGTAGGGGATTAGTATATCAACAAAACTATGCATCTCAACAAAACTGTGTATCTCATCATCATCATCATCATCATCATCATCATCATCATCAACAGCCTGTGTTAGTCCACTGCTGGACATAGGCCTCCCCTTAATTTCACCATCTTCTTTAGGAGGTTTTTAGACCATATCCCAACAGGCTGGTTCAATGCGGGCTGACGGGTGGACCGACCGACATTCTCATCCGATGCCGCATGGATCTTCTTACTTTTTAGACAATTGGGTGATCGAAGCTAACTAAACAATAACAATATACCTACAAAACGCATTTATGTAATTTTTTCAATTTATTTCCATTTTATGTAAATTAAAATAAAACTTTATATATATTTTAATTAATATCTTACAAATTATAAATGATTTAAGTTAAAGGCAGTTTTGTATTTTAAATAGTGTTTCGTATAGGCCACACACAGGTAGGCCTTACCAATCGTCGCGATTCCTTGGCAATCCACCACAGTGGGTCTCACACGCCACTTCCTGCCACGCACGTGTGCGCTCTGGAACAACATATAATTTGCGGACCGAAATGACTGAGGGTCCTCAAGAAAAGAGCTTACTCCTTCCTAAAAGACAGGCAACTCATGTACAGTTCCTCTTTTGAAACGAATGTCTGTGGACAGCGATAATCACTTACCATCAGGAAACTACAAGTAAGATTAATTATCAGAACACATGCATATAATATGTTTAAAAGTTGTAAGGACCACACGACTGCAACCTTTTTTACTACCTGAATGTAAACTTACCAGTACGTAGTAGAGGGATCCTCTTCCGTTTTCACGGATGACTTATTCGGTATCCTTTTAGGCCGAGGAGAGTGCTTACGGTATTGAAGTATTTAAGAAAAGGAACCTGATTTTTTATTAGAGTGAATCAAGATAGTTTTAACGCTTGGCTAACTTAATAAAAAAGTGCTTTATGGCTTTTTTAAAAACTCTGTTTTTTCTCTTGTTTATCAAAATGTTAGAAACATTTTTTTTCTTTTCTAGAATCCTGCAAGATTATCATACAATTAAATTGTTGTTAAATCGGTTATCTGCCTAAGTAGCCTAGTGGTATAGGCGTCTGCTTTAGAAACCTAAGGTCGTAGAATTAGAAATAAAAACAGAAAGTTTTTACTAATGGTATTATATGACAAAATTCTATACCGCAAAGTGATGTTCAAGAACCACTAGCTATAAGTGTTAGTTGAAAATACTGGGTTTTAATTAATTATTTTTGTTTAGTTTTCCATTGTTTCGCCGTTTCTCTCATGTCTTGATAAAAATATTAAAATCGCTAGTGCCTGAAAAATTGACATAACAAACTCTACGTTTAACAACGCCTGCCTTCACGCGGTTTAATGTATATAGTTCAGTTTTGAACAATTAAAAATACATTATCAGCCTGTGATAGTCCACTGCTGGACCTAGGCCTTACCTAATACACCCCTATCTATTAGAGGGTTTTGGGCCGTATACCACCACGCCGGTCCAATGCGGGTTGGTGGGTGGATCGACTTCTTACATGCCCATCCGACGCATGGATCATCTTACTTTTCAGACAATTGGGTGCTCGGCCCAAATTGCCCTAACCAATTAGGAAACAACAAGGAAAACCACCACCACTAGGCTAAGGAGGCAGTTTAAAAATAGATATATTTAACTTATTAACTATTTAATTAATATTCAATAACTTGTTGTAAAACAGTTAGATATTAATTATAATTTCAAATAAATAAATAAATAGTATTATTTATGTACAGTTTTCGGCTACGCACTGATAATAATTAAGTCTGCATTATTTTATTATGTTAAGAAAAAAATAAAAATCTTAAAATAATTTTGTCAAATATCATAATTCAATATTTTTACATAAAGGACGAGCTCGTGACGTAACCTAAAATTTAGCAGTAAGTTAATGTCCTTAAAATATTTTGTCAAAAAAATGTTTTTATGTCTCTAAATATATTTTGAAAACGGAAGAATATTGAATCATTTTAAGCTATTACCTCAAGATTCCTACCTTCTTACTCCTCAACCGGAACGCATCTGTGTAATAATTTATTTGCACAACATTCTAATTATACTTTTTTCTTATTTTATTAAAGTTTTACGAATAATATCGAACTTTAACTTCAATGGCTATAATTTACAATACCTGTCAACCTTTATTTTTCTCTTTCTATTACAAGACCTGAGCGTAAATTTAACTTATTTTATTTTATCATGAAATTTTCGTTTCATTTACTTAATGATTCCCCTAGCATATATATACATATACCGGTGGTAGGTCCCCTGTTTACAGGAGACCGTCTGGGCGGGTACCACCGCGGTGCCTATTTCTGCCGCGAAGCAGTAGTGTGAAAACACTACTGTGTTCCGGTTTGAAGGGCACCGTAGCCAGCGTATCTACTGGGTAAACGAGACTTAACATCCTATGTCCCACGGTAGTCAGCGCGTTGGCGATACCACTGGTATTACCAATGTCTATGGGTCTGCCTGCTTATGCCATAAAAAAAAAAAAAATTGCATTGGTGAGTTATAACTAGAATACAGCAATTCTCACGTTTACATACAGCTTCTTCCTTAATAGTTCGAAAACCACCTAAACAATCTAAATATGAAACCTAGTCTTATTTAATATTGACGATTATCTAAATAGTTTCTGACATAAACAGGAGTCAAAATATCCATACTTCTAACAGTAAACTTTTTTGGAGTGATGTTGATACAATAAGGTAGATATTATACTGCCCCTGAATTTACAAAATATATTAAACAAAGCGCACAACTAATTGTTAATCAGTTTGAAGTCGGTTATATTTTTTGGTAAAATTTTATTCGTTTTCATAAAATATTACTTGTATTGAGAATTCGGCCAACACAGAATGCAATACTCATTACATGGAAAAATAACTATCAGAAAGAGAAGAACAACAGAAAGTTAGACAAGGCATTATCTATTATTTGCCCGATTAGGTTCTTTATTAGGACAAGCAGACTTACTCTTAATTAATGAGCCGTGATCATAACCCTTTTAAAATCGCATTACAGTTATTGCCAAGAATTACTTTTACTATGGTTTAGTGCTAGAAAAAATATAAAAACAAAATTACGAGAACATAAAAACGCTATAAGTCAGTTTTTTATTTATATATTGCAACCCTTATCCGCATCCATCACCTGAACTGCCCCTGAATTTTACTACCACTATACAGTCATATTTATGACTAGCATCAACCAGATATTTTGAAACAAGGTCATATTATCACATTGAATTGGTACTATACTAAAAAGATAGCAATCCAAGTACAATTTGTATATATTAATTACAGCGCCAACTACAATGGTATTTGTTGCATAGTTCCTAGTTATATTAAGGTACATGTAATATGTACCTTATTAACTGTTCAGAAATAGAATCACAAGCAATGCACGTTTTGAGACTTAATTACCTCAAGTTGTTGGTGGCACGTATAACCTAGGTAATTTTGACTAGGGTGCGGTCTGGAAACGGCGGTGCTTGTTATCAAGTCTTTTAAAGAGACAATATTCAGCTTAATTAGCTGAAATGTTACTACTAAAAATGACGCGACAATCACATGAAATGTAGTCTATTTCCTTTGCTAATATTTGTTATTAAATTGGTATTGGATGGTATTTTGTTTTTTTAACAATTAAGTGTATGTATAACATAAAATAAATTTATTTTTACGATAATATCATTGCCACTGATTCTATAGATTAAAAACGTTAAATAATAAAACAATAACTCCCGTCAACACTGATTTGTTCTGTAAATAACACATTTATTTATTTTAAAATACAAGTCAACCCGTTTTAAAGAATTATTTTTTGCGAAAAAACTTCAAGGGATCATCGTAAAAATTAATTCTCATACTTCGTAGCCGAAACGGTGTAAAGGTCGTAAGATTTTGGCATATTAACTTGTTATACTGGGCTTTATGACATGAAATAATGTTACTCTTACACATACTCAAGGCTTACGAACCGGTATGGGATAATACTTGAAATCACATGTTTATGAGATGTGTTTTTTACGAGTTTTCATGTCTTTAAGGTGTTTACTTAGGTAAAATTAATAAAATAGCTACCTTATTTGCTCTAGAATCATCCATGGTAAGAATTAGTGTTTTGTAGCGAGACTGAAGGTTTGTCAAATTTTTTGTCTGTTGATGCTGGTGCGTTGTTCCTGTAAACATTAATTATGTGAATTGTTGTGCCATTTACTGTCACTGACTAATATCAGTATAACATTTGTGTGTCTTCGTTTTTTAGGGTTACTTTGCAAAGACATACTATTATAAAAATATAAAAGTGTTTTAGTATGTATGTTCCCTAGATTAAACCTTAGGACGTCTTTAACAAATTGTATAACATCATCATAATCATCATCCATATCCATAATAAATATAGTATGACAAATTATTCAACATGTAATAAAAAGTGTCAATTATGTACAAAATATATCATTTGCGAGCTATTCATATCTATTTATATTAGTGAATATCAAATTGGTATTACTACGTGGCTAAAACCGCGGGAGAAAGCTAGTGTGACATAATTCTGCATTATACTAGATACTTTGTTCATCATTAGGATGATCGTCTTACACTTACGTTACAATTGCATTTCTACGTATCTCTAGTATTTTGCATTTCGAGTATTTGTATCTTATATGATGGATAAGCGACTCCGTGGTCAAGTAGGTTCGATTGGGATCGAATAGGACGAGTTGCAATGACAATTTGGGCCGATCACCCTGAAAAGCAAGACGATCCATGCGGCATGTAAATAGTTGATCCACCCACCAACCCGCATTGAACTAGCATGGTGGGATACAATGCAGAAACCCCCTAATGGGGATAAGGCTTGCATTAGGAGAGGCCTTTGTCTAGCAGTGGACTTACACAGGCTGATGATGATGACTAAATTTTTTGTATAACTTATATAACGATCAAAGATTTACTTCTGAGGTTTTTTTTAATGTAGATGCAACACATATTTACTATTTTAGCAAAGGACCTTTGTAATTCTGCGTATATTCTACCGTGTATATAAGAAATGTACAATAAAATCACCATATTCGCAGGGGATCCGTTCTGTAATTATGCCGCGAATACAGAAACCGTGATGAAGAAAAGAAATTTTATATGGGAATTTAAGGGATATCTTCCTAGGTTACAAATTTAAAAAAAAACAAATATCATTTTCGGACCAATTTATTCCTACTTTGTTTGCAATTGAAGCAATTTCTGAATGTCACTTGATTCTATCTTTTTTAACACAACTTGCTCTAATCCATTCACACAGTTGGCAACGTGTGCAGTAAAAGTTTGTCAGAACAACCCTCAGTGTATCTATAACTGCAATGTGCTAGGATTCTGTTCTTGTACTGATTCTTTTATGTTTACATCGTATATTGCCATGTCAAATTTCTTTCAGCATCACTTAACATTTATACCAGTTTTAAATTCCATAACATTTAATACGACTTTGAATGTTCGTCTAATGTAAAAAATGAAAGCAAAGCCATCACATTTGTAGTGACAATATCTTTTACCAAAATAATTCAGGCAAATTTTTAAGTTCTGTTTCAATTTTGACTAGGCTATTTGAATTTTCACAAGGCAAATGTTCGATACTAATTGGAGTCTATTTAATTATTTTTTATGTACTAATTAGAATTGTAAATAAAGAAATATTTTGCCGTGAATGTATGTAATAGGTAGCGTTTTTTTTATCTACGAATAGTGAAAATGCGAATAAAGGAAGCACGAAAAGGAACTTTTACTGTATTTAAAACACAAATGCAATTCATGTGCTGTACACGATTTTTGAGTTACAGCTCGTAAAGCAACATAACAACGTTACACACAAAAAACGTAACAACAAAAGAGACGCACCTCATTATGAGAGTAAAAACGCATTTTAATTAAAAACACGTCCACACATGAACAAAATCAAAATGATTGCTCACACACACAGTATTATGACGAACATTGCCCTCCCTTTTGGAGACCCTATGTCTGTATCCGCTATTCTGTTTTATACAGCGGATATCCACAAAGGATTAGACTATACACGGTACTAATACAGTCGTGAAAAGAGTACAATAGTCCTTTTCCCACGTGGCATATAAAGATGTGAGTAGATAAGACCTTTTGTTGTTTTTGCGATCAGTCATGGAGAGAGAAAAATCTGGGAGGGGTGTCATGAGGAAACACGTAAAAGCACGATGTAAACACACTATATGTAACAAAGCCAAAAAATGTTTACTACCTATTATTTTAACTAACTTTCATCAAGGTAGTACTCTATTCAGAGCTTATATTTTTACTTTAATGTTGCCCTTTATTATAATTGCTCGCTAAACTGATTTCGAAAAAAGTTTGTGTTCAATGGTTAGTGCTCTTTAATAACCATGTATAAGTCCTTTTTGAACTACGAAGAAATATATTGTAGATAAGTTTTTCAAATGTATATAAATAGAAAACATTAAATTATCGTAAAGTATCGTAGTTAGAATGACATCTTCAGAACCATGACCTTTATCATTTAAAATAATTATTTTTTGTTCATCGATAAATTTTTTTAAATAACATTTAAAGGAAAATTATCGGCTTGGTCTAGTTTCAGCGGCATTTATAATATAGTGACTCGACGTAAAGTAATCGTTTTTAAAGCCATTTTCGCCCTTTTTCTATCAATGAGATATAGTTTTTTTTTAGTCAGGATTTTGATAGATGTCTGTTAAAGGTGAAGTTAGTGTGAAGAGTGATGTAGTTCAAAATAAAAAAGGATTAAAAATAATAAATCTAGCTTATTCTTTAACCCATCAATAATATTTGTAGCGTGAACAGTACTTAATGGTTAACATATGTAAATGGTCTGCAACCTTGTTTTGTTAAAACAATTACTTCTTAACAAAAAACTTCTCTTTTTAAGAGTTGTTGGATGCAAATGAACTACTAAAGACAAAAGTATTAAACCTGTATGAAGGAAAATGGACAGTAGCAATGAAAGTAAATGCAATAAAGCTTTCAAATTTATTGCAGCACATTTTTAAGCGGTGCGAAGGCTAGTACAAAGCAACTATTTCACAAAGGAGGCGCTTGTACAATAAAATCTAATCAAGTCGGTATAGGCACCTGGACTAATTGCTTTTCGGCTTGTATTTACAATGACCTCTTTTATTTTTATTTGCAAAGAACAGAATAAATTCTAGTTTAAGTAATCGATAACACGTCTAGTGACAGTTTGGGAAATTGCAGTAATTTTAAAAAGAAAAAAATTAAAGACGTGTGAACCTATGATACGGTATTTTCGTTTTAATTCGTTATTCATTTAATAAAATAAAAGGAATAAGGGCCACTAATTAACTTTCTACACGTGACTTTTTATAACTACAAGCAATCTAGTGAAGTAAAAAATCAAAAGATTTTATTTATGAGTTTGCTTAAATTTATTTTCATATGGGTTTGAGAACATAACAATCAGTACAGTTTTAGGGATTTTCCAACTCTACCTAGGGCATGCTCTCAGGGAAACAGTAAGGTATAATTTTACATTATTTAAACACGGTAAAATCTTTAAAACTTCATTATTTATCAAAATTTACATCATCATTTTTAGTATTTATCACATAAAGGTAAATTCGTATTAGCGTGCAATTGTACAAGGCAGCATTACAATGCTGCGACATAAACATATTTTTGCTCCAGGAAACCAAACGTTTAATAGAGTCCCTTTGACCGACCGATGGACAAAACCGGTGTCCTAAACAGACACGCAATTTCACGCCAGTTTGATAGAGGCAATCTCGGAACCCCTTTTATTATCACTTCAAACGCTTTTGTTGATAATTCAAAGTTCGAAAAATTGTGAAATTGTCAATAAAGAAAATTTTCTTTTTCAAAATATTTTAATTAAACTTGGTCACATTTTAAACAGTTGACTGCACAATTTATCATGTATAAGTCATTGTCAGTGCCTTTATCCATGAATATAAAATACTATGTTAACATTATATAGAAGCATGCAAACATTAATGCGTGTTGTCATTTCGATAGTTGTTTTGCAAGTTTTTTGCTCAAACCTTTTGTAATCATTCTACACCAGTATTGGTTTTGTGGACACTCTTTTGTGGACTCAAAACCAGCCACGTACCTTTAACAAGCAACAAGAAAAACAGCCATGTCCAAAAGATGCGTTCATCACATACAAGTCACTAGTTTACAACGTAAAGGCTAAAAAGGTATCGGTTCGTGTGTGACGCTCCAACTGCGACTTCCCCTTTCTGAATGATCATTTATTTATTCTTTGTGCACAAAATTTGTTCAAATGTGGACTGTAATGCCTGTGGCGTTGTTTACCGGCCAACCTTCAGGTAGCAGACAATTTGATAGAAGTGAAAATGATCAAATGAATAAACGAGATAACAAAATACGTACAATAAAGTAACACAGAAAAGGAAATATCATAAGAGTGTATATTAAGTGTAAGAGAAAAATATTTTAAAATAGGCTTTCACATAGTATTTTATATGATATAACATATTAGGATATACAAAAATTAAAAACATTATTCCTACATGATGTATACGATCATATATAAACGTAATAATTATAAATAACGTTCGGTAAGATATCGCAGAATATACTATTTGAAAAAAGGACGATCAAAATTGAGCTCTCCGAATTAAGCTTCCTGTTTCTTATGGGAAGTTGGTCAAGAAGTTGTGAAAATTACATATTCACACTAATTACCGATGCAAAAAATAAACTCAATGCAAAGCGTTAGTAATTTTTTTGTTGACTCGGTTAATTTTAGATGGGCTTAAAACTTCTGAACTAATTTAACGAGCTAAAGATCATAGGAAAATCCTTTCCAAGATTGGTAAAATTATATGGGCAGTCCAATGTACGGACAGGGATCGTTTGATCAAAGACCCGATTTATTGATGACAAACAATTATAAGCGCTCCTTGTCTCCTTTAGACATTTTGCCAGTTAAGAACATAATAGCTTAAAAGCAATTCTCATCTTAAATTTATGGAACTTGTTTGACACTTTGGGATGGACGCTGTTCTTGCAATACCTTCACAATTCATTTCAATTTCAATTTAATTTCTTTTTAATTGCGTAGTCAGCAGGTTTATTAACGAAAAAAGTAATACAATAATTTAATACATACACTTATTTACATAAACTTTTTTTGCTGTCTATTTGCGAGCTTAAATTGTACCCCAAAATCTGTGAATTATTGATTATGCTATTTTCTTAATACATTAATTTTAATATACTTGATACTTATCTATAAAAATAAATTAAATTGATGTTTTTGTCTGTGATGTTAAAATAACTATTTGCTAAACTTATACCAAAACAATATTTTTTTAAAAGTTTTTTCTGTCTGTTTGTTCTGGCTTATCTCTGGAATGGCAGATGTTTGTGTCTGTAGTCTGTGATCTGTGGTAGCTGATGTAAGTGGATAAAAATACAAATGTTACTATGTGGTAAATAAATATATTACTACGCAGTCGTAGTTACGAGCAACAGCTAAATATAATATATAACATGCCTAAGTTTATAACAGCGTAAGATGTGCTTTATGACAAAATTCTCGAGACACATAAGCTTTCACAATTTCGAAGAAATCCACTCTATAACAGTTTTGCTGGTGGAACAATTTCACGTCGCTTCCGATATTAAAGTCGCAACAGTTTTGAAATTTCTGGATGTAAAATTTACATTTTTCTATGTTATAAAGCTTTTAGATATTCTGATACTGCCACTTCTTTTTAAAATGCTGTTTTGAAAAAAAATCTGACTTTGAATTAACTTTCCGTGTAAAAGGTCTAACAATTTTCTTTCATTAGAATCACGAATTTTATAATAGTATGTTCTTTATAAATGCCATTTCGATATAAAAACAATGAAACTTTATTTTATTTCTGAATTGTATATTTAAGAAACCGGAAATAACTTAAAAAATATAAATGAACGAACAACTTTAAAGACTTCAATACTCTTAAATTGTTATCCTAAAAAAATCAGTATAGTAACATCACAATTGTAAAAGGATGCTCTGTTTAGACAAGAACAGACATGAACACTTGCGGATTGTATATGACCCTTCTTATTAATTGATAACTACACTTATACGTAAGTTTAACTAAATCTTACTACTTAAAATGGTCTACAATAAAGTCCGTGACAGCATATATCTATGTTTTAGAAATAACGCAAAAGAAGCTTTTTAATGTAAACATTTTTTAAATTGCAATCAGGTACATCCATAGCTTATTTAAGATAATACAGTTTAAGTTCACATAAAAGTAATTGCATTAAAAAAATATTTATTCCACACCACAGAGCACGATACCCGTCAAAAAAAAAAGAACGACATTTTGATGAAATGAATATCTTAAAGTTCCTATATATTTAAAATGCGGTGAGAGTATACACGACACAATTTCGCACGGAGAGCACGTTGTTACTTGCTTATATTGCGTAATATAGTTATTGCTATTAAATAAATTACTTTGATTTTATCGCGTTTATTTTCATTTTAATTCCCGACGTTTCGAACACTTTCCAGCGGCCGTGTCACAGGGTAGACTGACTGACTGACAGACTGTAAAATAAACGCGATAAAATCCGTAAAGTAATTTTATTAATAATGTATAATATTCGCGCAAGCAATAGAAATAATTATAGTTATTCGCTCTTAGAAGTCGGTCATATTTTTTTTGTTGAAATTTCACTTGTTTTTTTAAATTTGACTTGTTGTTTCCCTACTTTTTTATATATAATAGATATATCTATGTATTTTCTTCCTCCTCCGTGGCCTTGCGGTATTGGCCCTTGTTTTATAAACCGGAAATAAAAAGAAATTAGTTTTAAAGCTGGCATAACAGAAGGAAAGTCAGAAGCTTTAATCATCTTTTAATGCACACAAATCTCACACTTGGATATTCGAATATTGAGGATTAGTAAATCCATTTACAGGTTTTGTGTTGTCAACATATTAATTATTATTGTAATATTGTGACGTTTTAAAATTAACATTATTTCAACTAAATAAAACAACACTAGTGAACATTAGAACAATAAGTAGGGAAATTAAATGGTAGTTACACTGAAAGGAAAATATTAAAGTCGTATTGTTTTATTACGTGTCATACTCAGAGCAAAGAGAAAAGCAAGCGTTGACTTAGTAAACGGTGTGATTGGATAATATATTGAATACCTAAGTATCACGCTTAGGACCCAGCCTAGCTCCGCATTGGTGCACTACTGATATCTGTAAAATCTATGGAAAAATATATAAATTTACGAGCGTTTCTCTAAAATATTATGCATGAGTGATACATATAAAGGTTCCTATTTAATCACTCTACCTATAAAAACATCGCATCAAAATATATTGCATAGTTTTAAAGATTTAGGCATACACAGGGATATAGGAACTAAGAAAGCGTTTTTGTTTTATACTATGCAATGTACTCAGAGAACACATAATAAACTAGCTTTCATGGTATCTTATCTTCAAAAAGTATACAATTTAACGTGGGTCTGTATATATCATATCGTTATTTGACGTTATTTTTGAAGGCGACGTTAAAGCCAGGTGACCTTGTAAGAACTTACCATCGCAGCGGCGAAATTGACTGCAAATCAGTAATGAGTAAACACTTCTGGCCTATGGTTTGAAGCACAGTAGCCAGTGTCTTACGTTGCTTTAAGGAGGTTTGTTTTAGGAAGGGATCTCTTTAATCAATGAAAAAAAAAACCATTCCAGTTAATTTTTCAATATAATTGTCAATTTTAAAAGCTACGTATCGTGATAAGTAGAATATATTTTTTTAACTCTTGTTGTAATGTAATATTATTTGTAGAATGTATTCCGTTCAAACATATTTAAACTAAAATGTTAGTTACAACTTAATAAAGTGCTTAGAAAAGGAGCTTTCTTATTTGTCTATAGACGGGTTAAATTAAATTACCTAGAAAAAAATATCTACCCTGTATAACCATATGAACAGAAGGTAGAATTTTATATGTAGGGCCGTCGGGGTCGGTACCACTGCGGTGCCTTTTTCTGTCGCAAAGCAGTAGTGAGATAATACTATTGTATTCCAATTAAAGGGACCAATAGGTAATCGAAACGTTTCATCCTATGTCCCACGATAGGCAGTGCTATTGCCGGTATTGCCTATGTCCACGAGCGTTGGTGACCAATGGCTCTACCGCCCGTCTCCTTTCGTATGCGACAAAAAAACCTTTTTCTAAGTATTAAAAATGGTACACTTATCTTTTTCTTTTTACAACATGCAGCACGAATCATTTTTCCAAAAACGTTAAGGTACAGACATATACCAACTTAGTCTTAGTCATTAGTATCACTATAAAATATTATAAATGAAATTAGAAGGTACTGTTTGCCAGTTAAAACACTTTTATACCAATTTTGCTGTAAAATAGTATTTGAATGTCAGGTGCGCGCAATTATTGGTTTCATTTCGTACATATTCAATGAAGCATAGAATCACATTACGGGTTTTATGCAAACTGAATCGCAATCAACTCCGCGTGTAACGGAGTTATTGTAATGGCAGAATAAACCCTGTTCATATAAAATCATATATTGAATTTAAAACAATTTTAAGTTTATATTTGATTTGGTAAAATTATTATTTTTTTATTGTTTGTCAACCAAAAAATGGTTATAATTTTAGAAGAAACAAAGCTAATTTTACATTAAGTAATTCAATTTAAGATAATAACTGCCTCCGTAGCGTAGTGGTAAATAGTGGGAATCCTGCGGGGACTCGACAACTATTTCATTGTTGTTTCCTAATTGGTTAGGGCAATTTGGGCTGATCACCCAATTGCCTGAAATTTTAGATGATTCATGCGTCGGATGGGCATTTAAAAAGTCGGTCTACCCACCAACCCGCTTTGGACCAGAGTGGGATTCGGTCCATAAACCACCTAAATGGACAAGGCTTGAAAAGTTCGGTGCAAAAAGTGAGAAATACTTGCTTATAGAAATTACCCGCATACCTATAGACGTAATACACATTAATATAACAAATCTTGCTAAATTAGTACATATATACCCAAGTATGCACATGTATAAGTGCAGTTAGTTTTAGTTTAATACCCAATTTTTTAGTTTAAACTTAAAAAAAGGAACTAGTTTTGATATTCAATAAATTACAATGATATAAATTAAGAGTTTAGAAAACAAATATTTTAACCAATTGACTATGTTGGTTATATATGAACGACAAATTAGATTTATCTTTAAAAAATTCGCACTTTTAGTAAGTGCTTTCGGTTGTTTGCTTTTGTTTGTTTATTTGTTGTGATAATTGCGGGATATAGGACGTCTCAATTGTGATAAAGAGAATAGTAATTTATAATTATTATAACTAGTATTTTATCTCTTAAAAGCTGTAGTTTTTTAATATTTTTTATTCGCTGCGGTGGCTTACGATTAGTTGGGACACCTGATGGAAAGTGGTCGTCGACGCTCATAGACATAGGCAATACCAGGGGTCACCAACGCGCTGTCTACCGTAAGATAAACGATGTTTAGTCTTGTTTGCCTAGTAAATACGCTGGCTACGATGCCCTTCAAACCGGAACAAAGTTATATTTTCACTTCCTACCACCTCCTTCTTCATTCTGTTACATACGGTTTATTAAGGTCATCAGTCAGAGTATAAAGTTTTAGACAAAAAGTTACTGTTTTTAACTTTAAAGCACGAACATTTGATCTCATAACGTTGAAGTGCAGTAATTTTAAACAAACTTCTTACGTTAATGTTAGTTTTACTGTAATTAGTGCAGTGATCTCCTGCAGACTATTTTATATTTATCTCCACAAGTTCCACTTTTAGAATAAACGAGTAAAGTAATTTGTTTATTCATTGTTTATTCCTTCATAAAACAGCGAACTATGGTGTAGGTACATAAAATACAAATAATAAGACTTTTAAAACAGTCAGAAATAAATAAAAATTTACTTTTGTTTGGTGTCTTAAAAAAAATTTTTTGTTGAATACTGTTGCCAAAGTCATAAAAACACTATTTTCATCCATGCTGGTAGTAAAAGTTCTGATCACCTGGGCATATCTTTTACTTGTGCAAAAACAACAACTATATTAAAATTTTAAAGTTTATAACAAAATAGGCTCTTATTCTTATATATGCAATAATTTTGTTCAAAGTAATAGAATTATAAACTTATTATTAAAATTATTTAAAATTATTATTTCGAACAAAAATGTATTAAATACAGTTGTTGTATAATTGTATTTGAGTATACGTTTGCAAGAGAGAAATAATGTCGTCCCACTTGGACAATCTGCCAAAGACTTTGACACACTTACAAAGAATCAAAAGCTATATTTGTAAGATGTTTACGAGTATAATATAGCCGTTTAAATTACTTACATTTTGGTATTTGTTACACATGCTATACGCCTTGACATGCTTACCAGTGCAGAAGCAATAACCATAGAGCCTAGTGCCTTATGACTTGGCACAAGAAGTAGTCTTAGAATTTGTTATAAAAAATATACTCTAAAGCAAGCGTCAATAACGCTGTTACTTTTATCATTAAACCAAACTTTTTAAAATGTGTTTATAAATTATGCTTACGTATTAGATACTTAAATATGTCAAACCATTATCATTTTGTTACATTCTTGTTCATAAATTTTAAAATACCAAATAATAAGTATAAAATTTACCACTTCAACGTTACACTTCTTTGTTTCTATTTTTCTCTGGTTATTTGTTATGTCGTACAAAATTAAGTTTTCTAGAGCAACTAGCAAATTATTTATGGAGCATTAGAGAGACTATAACATCACCTTAAGCAAACCGTTGCAATAACTCACCAAAATAACTATAGGAATAATTATTTTTTAAATTACTTTGATAATACTTTACAAATGATGGTGCCTGCACTGCCCTATGCCATAACAAATGCTTAAGTTTTTAAATAATGATTGTAATATATTGATAAACATTTATAAAAAAAAGACAACCGCAGTTTCTTGTCGATGCTTCTCTGAATAGGCCTCAACTTCCAAACCGGTGGTATATTAACGTTCATAAGAGCTTTACAGGCCCTAAATTGAATAATTATTATTAGAATTTGATTAAGAAATAGCCGTGAGAGATGACGAAAAATAGAACTGCAGCTGAAAACTAAGATGATTCATGCGTCGGACGGGCACCCACCAACCCGCAACCGACCAGCGTGGTGGGATACGGTACAATACTTCCTAATGGATAGGGGTGTATTAGGCGATGCCTATGTCCAGCAGTGGACTATGACAGGCTGTTGATGATTGATGATTTATCTTTAAAATAATTTTACGGCTTATGTTTTATACACCAGTTAATATTTGCACAATGTTAATCTTTTAACGAAAAGATGAAAATGACAATACTCAACATAATTATAAAAGTTATAAAAATGTCTACTCTAAGATAAAATGCGTTAGTTGTTTCTACATGAAGTTTTTTGTACGCGTTTTATTTTCGGACACAATGAGAGTTTCATAGTTATTATTACAACTTGCCATTGCTTTCTCTTCAAACATTTGTGGCATTTCGATGTTATTGAATATTGTAAGAGAAATGTAATTAAACCATATAAATTCATTAACCACTTATATGCGTGTACATATGTTAAGTTGTAGAATGTAAATTTAAACGTTATTCCTTTTTTAGTTTTTCTGTCATATGAATCTAAATGTATAAGTTAATTAATAGCTATAAAAAATCCTCTGCCTCAGGCAACGATCGCAAATTAATCAACAGCAAAATATTACTGAGATTTTTATCAACTTCAAAGTAAATGACAAAGAAACGTAGGAAAATTATTTTTGCCTTTATCATAATACAGGTTTGTTAGAAAATTCTGTATAAAAAACTAACAGAAAAACACCTCTACAATTAAGTTCATCGACACGCAAAAGGAAGAACAAAGAAGCTTTAATTCTCCAAACAGAGGCTTGTGATTACTGCCCTTGGGATACAATTAAACTTGTCCAGAGGCATCCTCTGTAGTCTCTTGAGTTATCTTGTTTAAGATGTCCTAATGCTTCAGCCAAAGTGTAATTGGATCAATTTGTCTTTTTCAAGAAAAGGATCGAGAAAGCTTTGTTTTTGTTGAGAACATGTCTTTAAACTATGTATACAGATTAATAAAGCTGTTTGTAACATCAAAATAACCCTTTTAAAACATTTTTCTTTTGTTTTTGTCTGTCTGTCTGTTTTTAACCAGAACAAACAGACAGATCTGGCAAACCTTTGAATAGCTGATCCGATTGTGACAGGACTTTCGCTGGGAACTGATCTAACTGATAGTTACCGAAGCTATTTTTTTATGAACAAAACAGATTTTTTTATATTGCTACGTGGACGAAGTCTCGATCAATAGCTAGTACCAAAAATAAATAGTTAAAATAATTATAACGTATAATTTTCCATAAATCTGAGATATTAGAACGTATCGTCCTACGGAATGTGTAACAAGTAACGAATAATGTAGAAAGTATGGAAAGTACTTGAAAATTGTATCTAATGTAAAAAATATTCCAACATAAGCGACTTGATTCTTTGTTTTTTCTTTTTGATAAAAGAAACATAAAATATAAATTTCGATCTTGATTAAATTCCAAACAAGTTTCTTGCCAATAAAGTTTTATTATCACATCGTATTAAACTTAGGAGACTGCAATTTATTACAGTATAAAGTAAGTCGGTTAATTCGGATCTCTTAATTAAACAGAAAATGCCAGCTGTGGTTGCCTTAGGCAGGTTTCTAAATAGATAAGTTATCGCTAAATTAAGCATTCTTCCATTGAATTCTACCAAAGTAGATCAGTTTGAAATAAACTTAAATGTGCTCAAGCAATCCAGTTTAATGAAGCTAATGGGATTGTATGGTTTTAGTAACTTTCATCGTTATGAATTTATAGTATTTATTTAAACCTATGAAAACTTAACATTACCGGTGGTAGGTCCCCTGTTTACAGGAGACCATCTGATTAGATACCACCGCGGTGCCTATTTCTGCCGCAGAAGCAGTATGTGAAACACTGATGCGTTCGTTTGAAGGCACCGTCAGCTTATTTACTGGGTAAACGATCTTAAACCCATGTCTCACTGGTAGGCAGCGGTCGGCGATACCACTGGTATTATCAACGTCTATGGTGTCGGTGACCACTTCCCATCAGGTGGCCGACTGCTCGTCTGCTACGTATGCCACAAAAAAAAAAAAATATACGTCAGTAAGAGGTCATAGAAGTTACTAATTGTGATAATTTTATTCTTGAGTTCATGACGCAAGTTTTAATCATTATTGAGTATTTTTCAATTAAGGGAAATACATATGTGTAGGTTAACAGGTAACAACAGTTCTTATAGAATAAGTGATTAAGAAGTATAAAAATTCCTGCCTCGTAGCCTAGTGGTATGACGTGGCTTTAGAAACCGAGGTCGTGTTCGAATCCTGCGGGACTAGCTAAATTTTCATTGTTGTTTCTAGTTAGGTTAGGGTAATTTGGGCTAATCACCCAGTAGTCTGAAAGTAAGATGATCCATGCGTCGGATGGCATGTAAAATCGGTCCACCCACCAACCCGCATTGGACCAGCGTGGTAGGATACGGTCCAAACCCCAATGGAAAGGCGTGTATTAGGGAGGCCTATGTCCAGCAGTGGACTATCAAAGGCTGATGATGTATATGATGTAGTATAAAATTAAATGATGTTGACTTCTCTTTTTGGATGACTTTCCGAAATTAGGAGAAACTCAATTGTAGCGTGTGTTTTTTTAATGTTTTAACATTTTTCCACTCATCACAAACCGATTTTCATAGTTTTATTTATTCGTATATAAAGTTGTGTTCATTTTGAGGTCCTGAATTTTTTTATTTGAACTAACCTTATAAATTTATATAACTGAAAATCGAAGTTAGAAATGCTAGCTAAATATTAAGATATATCTTTTAATAATGTGCTACAAAAATGACTTTAATTTCTATTTAATGTCATCGTTATTTCCATCAGGGAGGATTTAAGCCCAGAAACCATTTTTATGCTAACATTGTATAATGCATTTTAATTTACTACTTGTCACTGCAATCACTGTGTTGAAGATAACATAATTCAAAATTTTCTTTGTGGCTTTTCATCTATACAGACTTACCTTAATAACAGTTTTTACTTGAATTCGTAAATGAGTGATCAGGTAAATATTAAAAGTTCCAACCCACGACCTAAAGAATAGGCCAAAACCACTAGACTACGAAGACGCCATATGTATACAATTAGCAGTATTTTTTTGTAGGATCGATATAAGCGTTTTAGATTTAATGTACGTCATAATCTCATTTTAGAATTAAACAAATACACAAAAATTCAAACAGTGTTTAACAATTTTACGCAACATACGAAATTAGCAATTATCTATTAAGGTACTGCAAAGTTTATTAAAAAAATGGACCAAATAACAGCTAAACATATAATTTAAAAAATAATGAACGAAATCGGAGCACTAGGACGGAACGAGGAGGTAAAATATAAAATATATATAGATATTTAAAAGAATACCTCCTCTTTTGGAAAGTCGGTCAAAATATAAACAAACGTTCATTAATTTTGGGCAAAAGGCTTAAGCAATATTGAAATCGGTAGGGTTAAGTCGGTAATAAAGGAACCCAGACCTAATTTAATACCTCAATTTATTACTAAACTGCTCGACTGACAGAGCCATTCGGTACGCCCATTCGGATTTTGTATTTATATTTGGACGCAATTTATAACGTAAAGGGGGTTAATCAATGCATTGTGTATTTTTTCTGTATGTCACCTCGTAACTCCATTCTTAGTGCTCTGATTTAGATATTTTTCCTATTCGGTGGGTAGCAGCTGTCAAGTTTTTTTTTTATTTACAATGTAATGACTTTAAAAAAACCTAAATTTTAAGTATACGCCTATCACAAATTTACACAAATATTAAGATTTTATGTATGCGCATAAAATATTCGTTTGTTACCTAAAAACATATCCTTTTTGTACAATAGTATAAAAATGTATAATTCATGAAATCACAGCCAAATACAACGGAATGATACCCACTTTCATCAATAAAGCTATTCATAGCTAAACTACACTTCATCGAAAAATCATATTTAGGTGTGATGTGTTAGCTGAATAAGTAATTTAATATGTATTAGTGTAATATTTATATATATAAAGACCGCTGAGTGTTTTGCTAGCTTTTTTTACTTTGACTTTGATCTTGAAGATTTGCGCCTGAAGTTAGACTATGTTACCTTTTGTGAGAAAAATAGTACGTGTAAAACACGATATTTTATATTTAGTTCTCTCTTACCACGCACAGAAGACGCCAAAAAACTGCAGATCGGAGCTAAATAACAAATGAGAAGAAATGGACGAAATGAGTGTTTCGCATAACTCCAAAACAAGCTCAATTGAATGAGCGAGGTCAAATCAATCGCGACATCAAAGTCAACAAAAAAATTCCAGTATTTTCTTGCTGCGCATAAAACAAAACAAACATTCCATCGCACAAAAACTATAAAAAAAATTTAAGCCTCTATCTGTCCATTGCTGTACTTTTTTAATGAATCTATAGTATATATTTAAAAAAAAATTAAAGCCCAGATATTTATTGACTTTTATTATGAAATTGTGTTTTTAAGGGTTAAATAAGTTGAGGTTTAAGGATTTTTTTTTTAACTTAACCTTTTTTATTAGTACTAATCTAAAATATTAGCATTTAGAACTCAGTGATCAGAACATGTGATGAGTACTAAAATAAAATAAAACCTAAAGAAGAAATTTTTAAAGAAAGATTAATGTTATGCGAATAAAAACAACATTAGAGTTATAAAAATAAAAACATTGGACCAACGTATATCTATATGTAATCATTGCATCTTTTTGTTCACGATGAAGCAAAAAATAGTACAAATTACTTATAAGTAATTATTAGCGAACGTAAATTTAAAACGGCTACAGTTCAAACATAGTAATGTCACGTATCAAATGGCGCATTACAAATTACAGTGTACGTGAGTTAGACGGATGCTGGGAGATTAATTGCGGCGTGTACATACAACCCCTGACACGTTAAAGCGTTGTTTTGTTCACATATGGATAAACTACATGTGAAATTTTAACAAAAATATTCAGTATATGACTATTTTGCGCAATATAATTGGGTAACGTCGGTCTGTACACTTAACCGTGTTGTGATTTCTGCACCATACCGCACCAAAATCTTTGGTAGTCGCCACCAATAAGGTTCATTAAGAATAAAATCAAAATTACGTCTGTGACACTTTTTTGTACATGGAAAGATTTGTTTTAATACAATAACTTTTATGTGAACTTAAAATTACGTAGAACGTATTTTAACTCAATCTTTTACGGTTTCATTTTGTGAGTTTGCAATTGAATCGTACAAAGTTGTGATTTATATGTAATAGATTAAATATGAAATAAACTATTTATCACAAAATTATTAAAAAAATACTACAAATGTCAGCTAATACCTTCCAATTAAAAAAAGAAAGAAGTGGCATGTAAAAAATAATATTTTCCGAATTGAGTACCTTTTTATGTGGTAAGAACCATGATAAGATAAATTATCGTTACATTCATATTATTTATAGCAAACGCAACCACTTTTCCGAAAATGGAAACGGAAATTTAACAAGAACATAAAATTATTGAAATAGACCAATGCAAAATATATACCATTCATTGATAAACAACAGATATTTGGGTTTTTCAACAGAAGTTGGAGTTATAGTTTCATAAAAAACTATATTATATTGAATACTGATATGACTTATATTTCGTAACGCACATATTTGACGGTGATAGAACACTACTGTATTCCTATTTGAAATTGCCGTAGCTAGCAGCGTAGTGGCTACTATTACTTGGTACAAATATAAGTAGCTTTACCTCCCCCACCGTGGCAAACACCGCTCGCTTATCAATAGGAGTACGTCCTTCTTATCTTGGCGCCTTGTAGTCTTATAGTCAATAATTTAAAAAAAAGAAAAAATATTTTTTAGAGGTTTTAGGCCCCTTTATACCTTCTGCGTGGTGGTTCCACCGCTGTGCATTATTTTCCTCAAAGCCGTAGTGTGAAAACACCACTGTGTTCCGGTTTGAAGGGCATTGTAGCCAACGTATTTACTGGGTAAACGACGTAACGTCGAATGTCTCACGGTGAGCAGTACGTTGGTAATAACTTCCGATATTGCCGAAATTTATGGACGGACGATTGGCTCGTCTTCCTTGTTATGCATAAAAAAATATTTATAATTTCTGTATCGATTGTCATTGTTAATTGTTGAAACACTTATCTGCTAATTTATAAGTTTCTCTTGTAACAAAGAAGACGTTTCTATCTAGTTTTCCTGATTAGTCTGCCTGATGCAACACTGGAGCGTGCTGTAAGAGCCCTTATTTTTAAAGGAGATGAATTTAAAACCTCTTGATAAACCTTTGGTAGCATTTATAAATAAGAATCTAAATCTTACTTTACTTACTTTAATTTACATTTTAAATAAATCTTGCAGATGCTAGCTTTTGTTTTACCTTATTTATATGAAAGATTATAAATAACAACCTTACATTAAGGGTACTTCACGTAGAAAATTTTAAAGTCGTAGAAAATATTATTCTTCTGGAATACTAATGAGGGTACCTGATTGTAATTTACGTGAAGAGAATACATAATTTTAGATTTTAAAAATACTGTAATATTTAAGAATGTTCATTAATGTTTCGTATATAATAGAGTATACTAAAACTGCAATCTTAGCCTAGTGGTAAGGGCGTGTGCTTTAGAAACCGGATGTTATGGGTTCGTATCCTGCGGAGTCGAAATGTGGTTGATTAAATAAAAATATTTAATGCTAAATTTTAAAAATCAATGGATTTTGAAAAGTTAACTTTAATTGGGAGCTATACGCAGCGTATATGAGCTTATGTATAATCGCAATTTTCGTGTTATTTAAACATTGAAACGCTCAACCGGTGTATACACTTATAATTGTATATACTTAAACTGCCTCTGTAGCCTATAATCTTCCACCTTCAAAAAAACACAGTTTACATATCATACAGAAAAATCTGTGCAAAAGCACTTCATAATACATATTCAAAAAGTGAAACACTTATGTTTTAAAAAGTTGACTTGTGCTGTTGACTGTTGCGCTTGTGATTAAGGAATATAACAAAAGATATTTTGTTAAACTGTTTGTGATAATTAAGTTTACCTAGTCGGTTAGGGCAATTGGTCTGATCACACAATTGGCTGATAAGTAAAATGATTCATGCGTTGGACATACGCCTCCCCTAATGCACGCTCTCTTCATCAGATGGTTATTCGACCGTATACGCTGCCCAACGTATGGGTATGCTTTACATTCCCATCCGACGCATGCAATTTTAGTTTATTTGGGCGTAATAACAACTGGATATTGTATTTTTGTTAACAGTGTTGTCAAATCTCTAAAGTATCCCACCACGCTAACGACGCATGGACAAGAAATGGCCAAAGAGTATTAAAAGGTAGTAGATAATTTGTTTTTACACTTGATGCAATTACATTATATATTGTTGTTATTTCATAAAAAGGTTAAAAAGTGAGAGTCCAAAATAATAGAAAAATGTAAAATGCACAGAAAGGAATGTAAAGCGTGGTAAATTTGAAGTGGTTAAGGATGGGGAGACGTAAGACGTAGTTGAATCAACTTTATTTCTAGGAATAATTAAAGATACAAAACTACAACGGGCCTCCATATTAATAGGCAAAGTAGAAGTAAAGTCGCAAGTAATCTAAACTATGCAGCTTACGCAGTAAAAAATGGATATTGATGTGGAGACAGCTCGTTTAGTATATTTCAACAATTTTAATAGTATTATTTCTTATGGCATTCTACTGTGGGAAATGCGGCAGATACTAATACGAATTTGTCTTACTAAAACGTGCAATTCTTGCAGTCTATAACCTGGGATCCAAAGAATCACTAAGAAACTTGTTTCTTAGAAACAACTAGACCGCGAAGAACAAGTGAGTCTTTGATGGGAAAATGTATACGTTTTTCTACAAAATCCTAGTTCAGAATTTTACTATGAATATATTTTAAAAGGTATTCAAGAACATTTATGTGTTAAAGGTTATAACAATTTTAATGAATTTATAAATGATAACACAGCCTGGTAATGGAATGCTCGCTCCAGGTTTCATTTCAATATTGCACAATATATAATGCCTTCAAATTGTTAGTTATTTTTTCAAAAGATGGCATACAAAATTTATCGTTTATCCTTTCGCCGGTTTTTCTCAGGTCTGAGGCGTCTTCATCTGATCCGGTGGTAGCGTGTTTGACAATCAATGAGCAGGTGTGACTGTATATTGAATAAGATATTTGAATTAGAATTTAAATTTGAAGGCTCAAGGACTTACTTTAACAGTAATATAGTTGTTGTAATTACAGTCAATGTTGTAATTACCTATAACACGTGCTATAGGCAAAGTCAAAAAAACCCAAAGTAACTAATAAGATATTAAAAGGTCCTTGAGTCTGAAAATAAAGATTTGTTTAAAGAGGAACTTACATGTAGGTAAACTTTTATTCATTTTAGTCGGAAATTTTAAGCCAAAATATTCAGTTGTTATAAATACCTTTCATGCATTATTAAAATTTTAACTTATGGAAAAGAATTGTTAAGATGTGGTGCAAATAAAACATGCATTTAATATTTATGTGAATGTCAGTTGACTCCCGAAGACTACTTCTGTTGACGCACAAAACTGAAAGTAATAAAAGGTGAGATTTACACGTCTTTATAAAAATTTACTTAGTTTTAGTAGTAACGATGCCTTGTTTATTTATCTTTACCTATCGACGTTTCGTCACCATCAGACAAAAGTTGTAATTTTATTGTAGATCCAAATCAATTGGCTTATTAGAATTTTAACTTACTTGAGAAGATGATCCAGCCCACGCTGTTGAAATAGCTGTTTTTGTTTTAAAGTGCATAAAGCGCAGGTGCGGCTTCACATAGAGTATTGTTGCCACCTTTGGTCCGGGTTATTAGCGATCTACATTTGACCGAATCCCGCGTAGGGCATCTCGGATTGTCGACGATCTGAACTTGCCGATCGGCTTGATCCTTTGGCACCGCGTAGGGATCTATCTTCCCTATGCATATTTTACATAAACTACAATAGGGAGTGTTCCGTGGAGTTCAATTTTATGTTTTAAATTTTACTTGATTTTTAGGAAATGTTTCTATCTCTTTTTTTAGGCACTTAAGAGTATCTAGAGATTAGGGGTTTAAATAGGAGGTAAATCTATTTTTTTGTCTTTGTGGAACTGCCTCCGTGGTTTATCGTATTGGCCCTTGTTTTATAAACCGGCGTTCGTGGGTTTGAATCTCGCGGGGAAACAACTTTGTGTTATCGTTGTTTTCTGATTGGTTAGGACCAACTCACATTGTATCTACGATCCAATGTGAGTTGGTCCCTGGTGGAATACGGTCAGAAAAGTGAGTTGGTCCTGGTGGAATACGGTCAGAAAAACTACTTACAGAGAGGCGCCCATACGGAAAGCTGATGATGATGATGATAATTATGAATATTTTGGTTTACACTTTAACTATAATATTCTGTGAGTTTATTTTTATATATTTTCTCCATTTACGTTGGTTTACCTAGCACCGACATTTTAAAATGTAACTAAAGTAATATCAGTATCTTTTACGCTCTGTTGCCAAAACGATAACCTTGTTACTATTAGCTAGGTGGGCCATCTAAAGCCAGTAACATGAGCCTTTCCGGGTAATAATATTTCGTAAACTGTGGTACGTGTTGGGTGAAGTATTTAATCAGATATTTTCATAAAACGTTACGACGTGTAAAATGCAGCGTAAACTCATCATCACCCTTTAATAATCCACTGCTGGACATATGCCTCCACTTTCCATTAGGGGGTTTTGGACCATATCCAACCACGCTGGTCCGATGTGGGTTGATGGGTTAGATTAGTTTAGGTTGAACTTTAAACTTTAAAATACATTTGTGATATTAAGTGTGTGATTGTTAAAGCTGGTTGTTCAATTAAATTAAATATTATAATTTTTTACTTATAAAAATCAGCGAATGTTATTAAAGTATTTAAGTATTCAGTAAATTCAAGGAGGGAGATGAGAGCATAAGCTTAAAGCAGTAAAGAAGGAAATCGTTGAAATGTAAACATCCTGTTACATCTCCTTTCAATTGCTTAATTAACAGATAATTGATTACCTCGTTAAACCTTCTACTAAACAGAAACTAAAACTTCATTATAGCCGAATAATACCTGAAACGTATAGAAACAAAGACCGATACCAATTTATAATGGCACATTTTCAGGTGAATCTTATATTGATAAGATATTTTAACGTCTAACGAAAGAAATCAATTTGAACTTCTTACGTATTGGGTTAGTATTCAGGTACTGACATTTCAGTTTAATATTAACTTAATTCATATAAATTCTATATATTTTCTGCCTAAAACAAATTCTTTTGCAAATAGACATATTTTTTTTTCTCTATTGTCACAAAGTCTATTAAGATACTTAGTATTGTCCCTATTAGGAGCCCCTACTAGGAGGAAATTATTATGGTAGTATTATTTATAATGCTTATATAATTCAATTAGGGATTTTCAATAGAATATGTCTTTTATAATGACAAACGATTTAAATATAGTGTAGCAAATCAGAAATAAAAACGTAAGTATATAATGTACACATAAAAATTTAAACATAAAAGTATGTAAACTATGTATAAAACTTATAAAAGGCAAAAAGAAATCAATCTTCAAAGAAGCTTTTAGGGCAGACATTGGAAAAAAAACTAACCATATTACTTTTTGAAACAAACGCGTGAACAAAGTTTACGGGATGTTTATCGTAAATAACTGTAGTAGTTAACACAGGTAGGAAATTCCTTTAACCGAGACCCTTTTAAAGGTTCGCTGCGTCAAAGAACTATTTGTTAAAGGAGCTCCAATGGTTAACTTACGGTTTAAATTTAGTTTTGCTCACCCAGAGATGAAAATTTTTTAGTAACAATAAAGTTAATAAGAATGCTAAAATGATTCGGAAACAAATTCAGCCTTACTCAAGCTGCTCATTATATAAAACTAAAAATCTATCTGGGAAATGATTATGCGGTAAATGGGTTGCCGTCTGTTGTCTGCACCCAATAAAATGATCGGGAAAGAGGATTGCGGTATTACTGTTCTTATCTTCCGTGTCTTCGAGGGCCGCACTGTAGACGCAGTATGGAAGTGCTTTGGAGGTGATATTCGACGAGGAATAATTGATTCTGTTTTTTCTACGGCTGATACGTAGCTAGGGCCGGAGCATAACATCGAGGAGCTAAGAATCTTTGTCTTTTTTTGTTTTAATCTATCTAATCGCACAGTCTAACACCTTCTAGGACAAAAAGCTACCGCCGCCTGATCTGAAAAATCCTTAGTGCGAAACAAAGTCACATTAATAAAGTTAAGTTTCATTCAATGAGTCGATCACCCCATTTTGCCTGAAAAACCAATTGCAAAAATTCTTATTTGTACTTGTTAGTTACTCGTTTTATAATTTTGAATGAAAAGGCAAAAACACTGGCTGTTGGTGTTTTGCTTCAAAGTTCTGATTTGAGTGTGAAGCACTACTTGATTGTTTTATAAACGAGTACTTGAGCTGAAGCCATTTCGGAACATATTGCTTTTTAACTTGGAAAATTAAAGCCAAATGACTTGACAAGAATTTGGCTATAGCTCATGCTGCAAGTAGGCAAAGTGTATTCACTACTTGTGATGAAATCAGGTAGTATATAAAGGACCCTACCGGCCGAATCCATAGACGGTACATAACGGGTGTCACTAGTAAATTAAAGAGATCTCCTTCTAACTTATTCTCGATTAAGCTATGCTGTAATTCCTTTTAATTAATTCTGAATTGGTTAATTATTTCAAGTTAGCTTATACGTAAACTATTAATTACCGTTTTATTATTTAATTTTCGTAATTACTAGAATTTATTTAAAACGGAGATAAAGTTTGGGTTTTGCTACCTGCGTTAATAACAAAATTAGGCAGTTACAAAGCTACTCTATAAACTATTCTATAAACAATTTTTTTTTATATACATATAAAATAAACAATTTACGTTTAAATAACTATTAAGATATTAATTGAAATATAAAAAAAACACAGCCCATTAGTAATGTGATTCAGATCTCTTCTTACTCCTACTTCCTTCTCCGGCTAGTTATTATTGAAATAATTTACCTAGAGACACCATATTTTTAACGAAGGTTCTAATGAGATTGATGGATTATATGTTACAAGTGATATTACTGTAACGACATGCTCATCTCACGCCGTGGGTGGTAAAATTCTAGTTTAGAATCCGGAGAGAAATTAGTCAACAACTATCTGCCTCTTATGTTGTGTTTTGTAAGACAATCAGATAGATTAGGTGGTAAATGAAACGCTCTGCTTATATAATTCACCATAGGTACAAATTTGTTTTCTGCCCTGAAATGTTGGATGTGCCTTTGGTCATTAAAAACATCATCAAAACTGGAATATTATCATTGTAATATTACTGAAGTAGCAGTGGCAGTGATGTGAAATCACTATTTAACATTACCGCTTTGCAGAATAAGTAAGCACTGTTGTTTGATTGGAAAATTATTTGTTTTTTTTACTGATGTCTGCCGGATGTTCACTGACATTATAATTTTAATGTTATATCAATATGTATATATTGATATAAATTAAATTTAATATATAATATATATATATATATATATATATATATATATATATATATATATATATATATATATATATCTTTTTTCTTTATTTTACAAAATTGTAAAACTATCCATTAATAAGAAACAATTACAGAAATAATACATCGTGTTTAGTTTCATTTAAATAGAACTTATGTAGATAATATTAAATTATAAACTTGCTAATCATTTATGTACTCCAAATTCTATAAGTTAAGCAAGTTTAAATTTGTTTAGAATGTGTTCCAATTATAACAACTTTGTCGTGATTTATCTTTGTAATGTGTTTTGATTAAATTTTGAGTAAGGCGCTGCTACGAACAATGGTATTTGTTTAAATATAAATAACAATATATGTTGTTAGCGAGAATGTTACAATGCGAAAGTAAGCATAATCCACTTTCTGCTGTAGCTCACTAAAATGAGCTGGTAGTTACGTTTATACCGTAAAACAATTTGGAATATTTAATGTTGTTGCTTTGAACCGGATTGCTCAAGTACCTAAAATAAATTCCTATCAGAATTATTTACAATGTAGGTATTTTTCAATTCACGATTTTATTTGGTCTATAAAATAAATTACTGCTTAATATATATATAAATAAATAACGCAAAAGTAATAACGTAAAGTAAGTAAGTACTATTTAAATTGGTCTACAATAAAGTCTGTGATAATATATATGTATGTTTTGAGAAAAACGCTCAATAAACATTTTAATGTAACCGTTTTTAAGAATTGCAATTAGGCACAAAGCTTTTTCAAGAATAGCTTATAAGCTTATTCAAGAGTATACCGTTAAAGTTCACTTAAATTATAGTATCAAAAACATTTTAGGTAAATAGAAAAAAAAATCTTTATTCTATTTACCTAAAACGTGGCATAGATGATATTTTGACGAAGTGAATAACTTAAAAGATATAAGATATTTAAAATGTGGCGGCAGAAAATCCAACGCTCGTTGTTAGCTGCACATACTGCGTAAAATAGTACATTAATACATAATTAGTTATTTATGCTGTTCTACAAAGCATCAAATTTTTAAACAGCACATCTAGTAATAATGTACAGTACAGAAAAAATATGAAACAAAGGCGTGGTAAAATTTATTATATGAGACATATTTAATATCTGGAGCTAGGCTTATTTAATTTAATTAACTGCTGGATAGTTAAATGATTTTTGTTGGAATTGTTGGAGTACTTAAAAAACCAACAGTTATTTTCCTGAACTTTTTGTTTGTTTAGATAGAAAAAAAAAACACAAAAGCTACTTCTTAAGCGACTACGTTAATTTCCCCGACTACGGGCTCAGGCTGAAATAGAAATGTTAAGTTTCTGTTTACTTCACGGCCCTGGGCTCTTGACCTAGTTAGCAAACAAAAACACATTAAGAAGCTCAACTTGTAATTACTATAACTGTAACCAAGCAAAATTAAAAAATATAAAAAGTTATTGAAGCAGAAAAAACTTCAGCAAGCGCAATCGAAGCCTTTTGTATACTATAAAATATATTAGTAATGGCGTTGTCGCTATCATAAAAGTAAAAAAATATCTACGCCGCTTTCGTGGCCTAGTTGCGTGGAAACTAGTTTTACTAACTGGAGGTTGTGGGTTCAACTCCCGTGGAGCAACTTATCATCATCAGCCTCTAATAGTCCACTGCTGGACATAGGCCTCCCCCAATACACCCCTCTCTATCCAATAGGCGGTTAGGTGCGGTGACAGCACTGGAACTGCTCTCGACAAAAAAAAGAACAGCTTGTTGTGAATGCACGATAATTTTGTTTTCATGCACTGATTTCTGGTGTCTTATATCTCATCGCAGTGTTGCAACCTCTCAAACACAGAATATTTTTTTTAACACACAAAGACAACAATTTTTTATGCCTGCCAAACGCAACTGAATGATTCGAGCTTTCGTAAAGTTGTCAAAACAACGCTTATAGAAAAAGCCTACTATTCTGTTATAAATTTATATTGAGGACCAAGATGTGTGGAAATAGTTTATATTCTGCGCTTGCAAATCCCCTGGTAACTTAAAAAAATGTATTGGTCAAATTTTGTAAATACTAATATTTAAAAAAAAAGGCCGCAGAGTTTCTTGCCGGTTCTTCTCTGGACGGGTCTGAGTTTGTGAACCGGTGGTAAATGGATAATTTTTGACGTTCATAAGTGCTCAGTAGAGCCTAAATTGAATAAATGATTTTGACTTTGACTTTGAACAAAGCGACAAACAAAGCGACTCCCCCACGACTTTATCACAAAGTTAATGTCATTTTTCATAAAAATAATGACAAAAAGACCTTCCTTTTCTGACATTACATAAGATAAGGGTTCTGTCAGGTGTACTATCTTTATGAAAATTTCACGTTGAAAATTCTTTTATTAAATATTCGGGGATTTTGTCGTATATCATAATTTCAATACATTTTTATTTATTGTTCCTCAAACTTTATTTTTTTTTAAACATAATGCTTACAAAATAAATATATAAAAGCAAATTTAAATTATTATATAGTAATTCATTGGCAGTTACTTTTTAAAAAAGTACACAATTTCGTTGAATTTATTGTGACTTGAATTTGTTCTGATTGAATAGAACAAAGAAATCAGAGGGCGAAAAGAAGTATTTTTTTTTAAATAATAATAATATTTCTAGATGATTAACATTAAATCATCTAATATCAAACTAAGCAAGGCTTGTACTATAAAAACTAGATGAGTGATAAATACATACAACAAAAAAATCATATTTAATATAAATACAAACGCCAAAACAGGAGAAAAACACACACACCCTCTGATGTACCAGTCAGTATCACTATGCCAAGCATATTATATATAATATATAATTAATATATTGCAATTTACGTCATTTTATTTTAAATATTAAAGAAGCGTCATTAGCAAACAATACAATCTCGTTATTGATATTAACTTGTCGAATGATGAACTTCGCCAAGTGGCCCGTGTGGGCTAGATGAGAATAGCCGGTGGCGTGCATTAGAAGTGGCCTACGTCCAGCATATTGACACAGGCTGATAATGATGATATATATTTAACTACATTTGAACAAAGGTTTCAGCATTGTACATTTCTTTAAAAGTCATTCACTATACAAATACTGCAATGCCATTTCATAATTGTTGTATATTAGAAATTTCTAAATAAAATATTTTTATTTAATAAGCCAAAACTATGTTTTTGGTAGCAGACACAACTTGATTACACACTAAATTCATAGCTTTAAATGTTTGACGTAAATCAAACATAAACATTTATATTTTCTACGTTTTTCTGACTGATGCACAAAGTTATTTATTATTATTATAGAGTGTAATAAAGTTTAAATGATGCATTAGCTTTTGCATTTCATATATGAAAATATTACGAAAGATTAACGAAAGCAGTATATAAGATTAATCCAGAAATAATTATTTTTTGGACTAGTTTGAACAGAGAAGTAACGTAACGTTAGTTGAGAAAGTAAATATTCTATTTCATCATCAGCCACTTAGGAGTATTTACTGTTAAGCACTGTTAAGCAGTGGATAGTCCACTGCTGGACATTGGCCTCCCCTAATACGCTAGTCCCATGCGGGTTGGTTGGTGGATCGACTTTTTACATGCCCATCTGACGCATGGATCATCTTACTTTTCAGACATTTGGGTGATCGGCTCAAAATGCCCTAACCAACTAGGAAACAACAAAGAAAATTTGCAGGATTCGAACCCACGACTTCCAGTTTCTAAAGCACACGCCCATTGCACTAGGCTACGGAGGCAGTTAATATTCTATTTACGGAATGAAACGAATACTCACGTACAGCTCGCATGGGTAACAAAAATTATTTAACCTCGACTGAATATAAATGAATTGCAAGAGGTGAATAAAAAGTTCTAAGTAGTGAGAAAGAATTGGTTTTAGGCAAATAACAAGTGAAATACTGCATTACCTAATAAGTTATTTATGACAATGTTTAAACCTTTATCTTTATGCGACATCAATGTCATATATTTTATTATATTACCTAGCATCAATAAAATTAGTAATAATACTAGGAAATATATAAGAAGTTTTTGTTGGTAACCCTTTAGAAACCTTTAGTACCCCAAGTACCTTTCTTAAGGGTTACCAAAGGGTTAGTAAATTTAGGGATTATCGGACCATCTCTGGCGAGGTGGCGTGCCTGTTGGCTGGCTCCTTCCCCTGGGACCTAGATGCAGAAATCCTCGCGTCGCTCTTTTTTTGGCGCGAGGAGGCAAGGTCTCGGGCCTGCAGGCCAGCCCAAGAAGAAATAAGGGAGCGCAGAGACGAATTGCGCTCCCTTGCAATACAGGAGTGGGAGCTGCGGCTGGAGCACCCCTATGCCGGCCGTCAAACAGTTGTAAAGCCATACGCCCCGTTTTTAAGTGGTGGCTGGAAAGAGGACACGGCTCCCTAACATTCCGCGTGACGCAGGTTCTCTCGGGACACGGCTGTTTCGGGAGGTACCTGTGCCGCGTGGCCGGTAGGGAGCCTACAGAGTAGTGCCACCACTGTGGCGTATGTGCTGAGGAGACGGCCCAACACGTGCTAGTAGAGCGCCCAGCCTGGGTCGAGCAACGCTGAGAGCTGCGCAGAACCGTGAGGCACGACCTTTCGCTTCCTGACGTGGCGCGCAGGATGTTAGATAGCGAAAGGTCGTAGGGCGCCGTCCTTGCTTTCTGCGAGGACGTGATGGCCCGGAAGGAAGCCGCGGAAAGAGACAGGAGGCCTACAGCGCCCTGGCTATCCGCAGAAGAAGGCCAGGGCGCCGAAGAGTGGCGTACGCGCGCAACCTTCCCCCCTGACACTGAGCCCCTGGACGGCCGGCAAGAGGGTGCCCGCCGCCCAGAGAAGGGCTCAAGAGGGAGCGATGTGCTGTTTGTTCCGGCACGGCGCTAAAAGCGACGGTCCGGGTGTCCCAACACACCCGGAGAGCAGAGGCCCGAGAGAGGCGAGGGCCACGTTGCGCCAGGGTCGCCGAAGACCCCTCCGAACAGGTTCTCGCTTTGTCGTAGCGGTGGGGCTCAGTACCTGCTTGGGTCAGCCGCGGGGAAGCTAAGAGGAACCTGGCCGGCCTGAGGTGTAAGGCCGGCCGTGGAGGAGGCTGCTCCAAGCGGGCTGAACAAGCCCGCTTTGGATGCGCCTTTAGAGGGTGCGAGGACGGTTGCAGGAGGAGGTGGCCGCCCTTCCTGTCTCTCGCAACCAAGGTGGAGTCGCGGGGAAGAGGAGTGTCAGAATTCCGTAGACCGCTCTCCTTATCCTCCGTGACTAGATGGGGCCGCACCGCTAATGCGGTGTGGAGGGCCGTGGAGGAGGGACATTCGGCGTGGTGTCGTCGATCTCTCTCCTTCCTCGGCCGAAATTGAGCTAGCGGCGGAGGTCAACATCTGGGCCGCCGCTGGGGGCTGGGAATTTCGTTCCTGTGTGGGCTGGGGACTCCTGGCTCCATGGGCTCTGAGTAACAGACCTCGGGGAGTCTGTTACCCTAACTACAGGGGCCGAGACGAAGGGCGCGCTAGTTCCGACGCGCCCAGAGGAAGGCTGATGGCCGTAAGGCCGAGATGGGGCTGCTTCGGCGGCCAGCGCCGGTGGGGTTGCAGATGAGTGCAAAACGTTCCTGTGACCCCACCCTAAAGGCGTCAGGAAGGAACAACGTGGTGGTTTTAGTCGGTGCGAGTCCGACATAACCCGTCTTTGCCCCCGCGAGGACGGGTATGCGTAGGCATTTCCCCACGGTAAAAAAAAAGGGTTGCCAAAGACTGTGATCAGCATCCGCGGCCCCGACTACAGTGACAAGAGAAAGAAACAACCATTGGTTTTTTAGTGGCTATACCGGCCACTCCATCTTGGTCCGGGGAGCCCCACTTATCCTGGCTGCCCCCTCACTCTGGCGGCGGGGAATCCGTAAGCTGGATTTTTCCAACGGCAAAAAAAAATGGGTTACCAACTTTTGTGTATCCCTAATAGATTGAAAGATTTTAAGGAAATTTTTGGTTACCAGTATAAATGCTGCCTTCTCTGTTTAGTTAATAAAAAAGTTCAAATTACAATTCGCGGATTCTATATTTTATCCATCCATCTGATACAACTATTAGATTTTGTCTACTCTGTTGAAACAGATAACTGAGCTCCTTTGTTTAGAATGATTGGAATTGACTTTACTTTTCGTTATCAGCCGTCTGAACAGCTAGTTTATAGATCTCCAATCGTCAACTGAGACAAGTTATGGGTATTTGGTACTTCTTGGTCAACATAGCACGTATAAACCCATACGTGGCCACTTGTTGTTGCAGTTTTGGCGACCCAGAGATCTAACCTAAAAAGGTCTTCTCTCTCCTGATAGCAATGCGAAGCTATTATTTTGTTTAGTTTTAGGTATTGTAGAAAATTATCCAGTAGATTAAATTGTTTTTAAAAAGCGGATATCCAGAATCATTGATCAATGAGTGATTTTAGTTATTAAGTATTGCTTTGAAGTAATTATCCTAAATCAGCATGATAAATTGATCATAGACCTTATTGCTGACCAGTTCCCTCGTTTACCAGTTTAATTGTTATCGAGCAACTGAGGATACGAAGTTTAATTACTTTAGGCGTCATCGGTTCTTGTTTATAATTTAATTAAATTTCCTTTGATTAATAATGAATTTCATATAATTATAAAATCACTCTAAGAAATCCTAAGCCCCAAAAGTTTAATACAATGGTTTCATAATCGTTAAAAACGATTACTTTTTTATAAATCGATTGAAATTTAATTAATCTAAACTGCTCCCGCGATTTTTTCTGCTACGCATAAAATTTGTAAATATTTTAATGTATTATTTTTTTTAATATTTCTTACATTAGCAGGTTTAATTATAAACATCAAGACGCCGATCCCCCGCTGCTCGCTGCCAACTTTGACCAACTACTGCATGGAGATCAGCATCCCACCTGATCGGAGGTCGACCAACGCTCGGTCTTACCAAGCAGCCTCCGCTCCAAAAACTTATTAACCCATCGGCCATCCGTTCTTCTGACCGCAGGACCCGCCTACTGCCACTTCAAGCTCTTTTGTATAATGTATATTCGACAAAAAAACTTCGAGCATGGTGCGCTCCATAGAAAAGGCGTGTGCAATAAGTTGTTGTTAGTGATAGTTCAATATAATACATTTTTTAGATTCGATTAAAAAAAATAGATTACCCAGAGGATTTGAACCCACAACCAATTTGCAATAAAAGTGCGCCATATCATGGAAAAGAATCCCTATATACCTATTTTAATAGCTTTTTAACATGTTTATACCGATTTCCACACAAACTTTTCCTTCATAAAAATAAGTCTTGTTATTTCTGATAGAAAAATGATAAATGGGCCTTCCTGTATTAGAAAACGAAAATAAGGATATGCAGGTACTCTTAGATAAAATGTTGTCCGAAGTATAATATTTAACGCGTGTAAAATATTCTCAATTTAGAGTTTTAAAAAATCATTATTAATAGATATTTTTGTCTTATAAATTTACTGTTTGTTATATTTGTCACGGCTATTTTGTTGTAATATCTTTTACCTTTTTTTAATTCCAACGAAAGCAGACGAGCAGTCGGATAACCTGATGGAAAGTGGTCAACGACATCTATGGACATTGGAAATACCAGGGCAATAACCAATGCACTGCCTACGTAATACATAGGATATTACCTAGTAAATATGCTGACTACGGCACCATTCAAACCGGAACACAGTAGTATTATACACGGTTCTGCTTTGCAGCAGAAATAGACACCACAACAATACAGACAATTATTACAGAAAATGAAAATATTCCTTGTTGTTCCAGGAACGTTAACATGTTACAAATAATTTATGCAGATTCAAATAAAAAATCCGAATACAGTAATTTAATTTTACTAGGGCTTCTTGTTAGTGCTTGTCTTTAATATGCTACGTTACTTTTTCATCAGTGTGTTCCAGTATTTTAAACAAAAACCTAAATGACCAAAAAATATTAGCATTAAAAAAGATAAATGTTAAGTTGATTTATATTATCAAACAATACTTACGAAGCTTTTTAGTTTTATCTACGTTTCAGTAAATAAACAACTCGACCCCATAACAGGATCAATAGGATAAACAGTATTAACCGAAAAGAATGGGA